>OZ038483.1:60673280-60688280 GCA_964036315.1 Acanthosepion esculentum | reverse complement strand
ACTACAATGTAATATCTTTTATTTGCCAATTCATGAATAATAATGAAAACAAATTTTTATTCTATGTATATATATGCATATATATATATGTATATATATGTATATATATATATATATATATATATATGTATATGTATATATATGCATATATATATGTATATGTATATATATATTTATATATATATGTATATATATATATATATATATATGTATATATATATGTATATGTGTATGTACATATATGTATATGTCCATATATGTGTATATATGTATATGTATGTATATACATGTGTATATATATATATATATTTATATATATATATATATATATATATATATATATATAAATATGTGTGTATATATATGTATATATAAAATGTGATATTTATTATTTACCTTTTATAAATAATTATTTACCATTTTATAAAGAAAAAAATTTGAAGAGAAATCATTTTATTCAAATCTTTTATAAATATTACAATCATATCGAAACATGTAAACCGACTACAATGTAATATCTTTTATTTGCCAATTCATGAATAATAATGAAAACAAATTTTTATTCTGTCTATAAATAGAGTCTAATATGTTTTTTGTTAATTCTCAAGAATAAAGAAATCATATTAATTCACTTTCATATGATTAGGTTTATTAAAATTCTAATAATCGCTTTTTGAAACAATAAACATTGTCCAGTGTATACAGTAATAGCAGTGTCAAGAGAATTGTCGTCCTTTTGACACACAGTTTCTTTTTTAGGGTATGAAGGTTACATCTTGCTGAAAATTTTATTGAGTATAAAGTCTTCTGCTAGTATGTCTATTTATCGAATTAGTCACTGATTAGTTTGTTTTTCATTGCGGCATATCAACCTTTTACACGTTATTTAATGCGATCAAGCGTAGCCGAATCCGTCATGGCGTCGTCCATGTAATTCGAGCTCTCATGATATGATTTCAAATGTTGTCAAAAGTGAATGCCAGTATTCAGATTTCATGCTGCTTACTTTAACGGTCGCAGGAAGTTCGACTTAGAACATTAAGAAAAAAAATAGTAAAAAGTAAAAACACAACAAGAACAATGTTATGAACAACTTAACATTTTTCAACTTTTGCTGAGTTATTCAATGTCTAATGTCTTTCGATTTTTTATTTTCTTAAATCTAGAGCTAAAGTCTTACATGAATAGTTTTTATATTAGATTCCTACATTAATTAATATCAAGAACATTTCAAACATTTTTCCTAATGTTTTTTACTTATTTTTAATCATTTCACCCCAAGCAAGGCGGGAATGCCACTAGTACGCATTGCTTACAGAGTAAAAGCGAGAGAAAAAACTGGGTATAGAGGGAATTGAGGAAATGATAAAAGATGAACGGGATTGAAGAAGATAGAAAATGGCGATTGACGTTGCATTTAAAATTTTGAAGATTGTATGGAAGCAAATAAACGGAAGGGAGTTCCACAGGCGGGGAGTACGAGAAAAGAAACTGTTGGGGTAGAAGTGGTGGCTACATTGAATTATTTCAACATGTATGGCAGGTGGGAATTTTTCTCTATGGTGGTTAAATGAGAGCAATTTCGTTTTGGAAGCATTAAAATTTACAAGCCATTTCCTGCCCCAATTAACCACTGGTTGGAGGTCCTTTGTAAAAGCAACGGCCAGGTTAACTTTGTCAGCTCTGACAAATTTTCTATTAAGACAGTAATAAATGGTAGTGTCATCTGCATAAATGCCTACTTGGGAACTGATGACACCAGGGAGACCATTGATGAAGACCATAAACAGTGTAGGACCCAGGATTGAGTCTTGGAGGACATCCGCGTTACAAGTCTAACAGTAACAATTTACAAGAAAAGAACATCTTGTCATATCCTCACATTATGGAATATAGAGATATGTCCTTTGTAAAGGATACTAAGTCATCGACATCGATATCTTTGGAATTAATCCTTCTGGCTACTCACGCTATAAAAAAACGATGTCTAGTGAAGACGAGTTCACCAAATTCGACCAACCAGGAAGCGGATTCACCATATATATTGTCTAACATTCTGCACATTCCAGTCGTTCTGTTTGAGTATCAAAAGAGAGTGCGATTTTTGTTTAGCCAATGCGTTATGCGTAAATCCCCTGAAGCTGTTCGGAAGGTTAATTTTGACACAACACCGCATTCACAGAAGATTTCGAATAACTTTCAGGACTATCACATTTCCAGAATTTCTAGAGCCAACAGAAAGGGCAATAATTCATATATATATATATATATATATATATATATATATATATAAACCATTTCTTTTTTTAATTTGTAGGGCTGACGAATTGGATCATAATTACGATTCCACTGTAATAAATTATAACCATCGAATATTAGTGTTTGACCCTTATATATATATATATATATATATATATATATATATATTGTCATCCACAGACAGACTGTTTCGCTGTATCACAGCTCATCAGTGTGGCTAGACGTCCGGTTGCCTCCAGCTAGGATCGAAAACCAACTGAATTAGTGTCAGTCGGGGATTCTACCACTAAGCACGGTAGGGATGAAGGAGAATTTAAGCGTATTTATTTTTAGATAAACACACAGTGACAGAGAGAACTCGATTCGATTTACCGAAGAGTCTTGCATTATGAGCCGTAATAGTCACTGTTTACAAACCCACACTCCCTCCCCAGAGAGCTCAACCGAACCGAGTATGGGCTGAAAAATTCATAACGTGACTATGAAGGTGTGATGCTAGAGCTATGGAATCTTGTATGCATTAATTTCAACTCTTATTTGTAACTGCATTGTTTATTTCCACATAAACTGATTTCTGACTGTTAAAATAAAACTTCAAACTCTGCAGTAGTAAATTCTCTTGAAAATGGACAAAATTTGGCATCATAGGGTTATCAACTACCTACAGAAAAATGGCTTAGCCTCCAAGGGCATTCATGGTTGCTACATTAGAGGATGACGCCCCAGATTTATCAACAGTGCAAAAGTGGGTAGCTGAATTTAGGTGAGAAGTGGAGAGTCTTGAAGATGATCCAAGGTCTGGACATTCTGCAACTGCAACCATCGAGGAAAACATTGATCGTGTTCACCACATGGTGATGGATAACGGACGACTGACTCTAAATCAAATGGCCAAAGTTATTAGCATATTCCGTGATGGAATTGAGAATATTCTGCACAGTGAAGTTGGCATGACGAAGTTTTCTGCTCGGTTGGTGCCACGTCTTCTAACACCTAATCAAAAGCGCACAAGGTTGATCACATCACCAGAAAATCTGACTCTGTTTGAGGCAGATTCTAACCCAAGGTGTGTGATGGGCTCATCACTTTCAACCAGAGACAATTCATGTAGTGAAAACAGCCATCGTCACCTGCTCCAAAGAAGGCCAAGGTTGTTTCATTGTTCAGCAAAAGTGATAGCTTCATTTTTTGGGGGAAGTGTTTATCTTGAAATGGGTGACACCATCAATGGAGAGTACTAGGCCAACTTTCTGAGGCAGTTACGAAAGTCTATCAAGACCAAACGCCCAGGAAAACTGACGAAAGAGGTTTTGTTTCATCAGAGCAATGGCCAGCACACAAGTCCTTGGTTTCAATATCTGCTGTACATGACTGTGGCTTTGAACTGGTTGATCACCCTCCTTATTCTCCTGATTTGACTATAATCGCTTCCTCAATATAAAAAAACAAAAATAAAAAACACTTGGCTGGGAACTAGTATCGCAGTGATGATGTCGCCATATTTGGCGTTGATGACTTTTTGACCAACAGGATGAATAGTCTTCTATGAACAGTCAGATGTCAGCTTACCAGGAAAGAAACAATGGCGTTATTATTAAGAAGGGTTGAAATCAATGCATGCAATATTTCTCAGGTATAGCATCTCTTCCTTATAGTCAACCTATGAACTTTTCAGTCCACGTGTATATATATATATATATATATATATATATATATATATATATATATATATATATATATATATATATATATATTTCAGGCATGTGCCGTCAGTAATTACTCAGGGTACGCATCTTGTGAACTTTATATAGTAAATTTACAAAAATATTTTTACATTTGATACATAATAATCAGAGTAACCTTCATAATTTTGTACGACAAGTCACACAAGAAAAATACTTATCTACTCAGGATAGGCACTGTTTACCTTGCCTAGTTAGACGGCACGTCCATGATTATATATATATATATATATATATATATATGAAGGGGCGATCACACTTAGGAAAGAAAAAATCTTTTCTTCAGTGGTACGAACTTTTCAGCACCCCCACGTTTGATAACCTGAGAAGAAAAAAGATCTGCGACATGTGTGTATACTTAAAAAGATAACTCACATTAACACCAAACACGCATGCGCACACATACACGCGATCTTCTGCTGTTAATATCAAAACCTAATCATGCATATATAAATAGTACATTTTATCATTCTAATCTTTGTAAAAGTCGGCCTTTTTTGGTTCATGTCTTTAAAAGCCTTTTCGGTATAGTTGTATATAACTATTAAGTTTAAACGTAACACATGGAAGCGATTTTGGAGCGAAACTACTTTCATCAATCATGTTTCTTGCCTTCACAATGAGATTTGGTTTCGTTTGGTTTATTTTGTTTTACGGCATATCAACCTCAATGGGTCATTTAATGCCGACAAAATTTTTTATTGCTGGTAATATTTTGTTTTGTCAAAAATCTGTTTCTGGTAATATTTTTCCTTACAAAAATTGTATTGCTGGTAATATTTTTTTTCAAAAAACTATTGCTGATAATAGTTAACTATTTGCCTATAGCTGGGACCCTAACAGGTGCTACCACCCCGGGTCAGGGTGGACCTGGGAACATCAGCAATTAAGAGGTGGTTCCACGCTCCTCAAAACCTCCTGATCAGAGGCCTTGCTGCTGGACGTAGTTTATCGTCTTACCCAGGGTGTGGATGTAGTTTAACGTCTTACCCAGGACGATTCAAAATGAGGAAAATGGCCGAGATTACTTCATCTGAGATTAACTACTATATCTTGCCCCAGGAAGACCAGGAACATTTTTCTCTTTTAATAACAGCATCTGGATTCATTCAACAAAATGTCTTAAAAAAGATAAAAGCGAATAAATTCTGAAGTACTTAATAAACTGGAATTTATCCGAAATCAATATCGGATACATTCGTGAAGAAGTGGCGCGTGTTCGACAGTGGATCAGCACACAGGTAAGCACACCTGTTGGTCAGATTTATAACTAGTCCCCAGGAGTACGATGTCAGAATTCTCTCAGAAAATATTATGAGCACATTTTCGACGGAACATTTTTTGGCTCGGAAAGCAAGCAAGCCGACGTTTGCCAAGAACAAGCGTTCAGCATTCCACGAAGCAACCTCTAATTAGATTAGAAAGATATCTAAAAATTTATGACGTCATACATGATCAATTTCCGGTCACCTCACTCAAAGGGAACGAAGTACATATTTATCCATACGCCCACGTCGTAACAGAATGTGACACAAGGTCAGTGTTGAATGTGGGATTTCGGAAAGCCATTGAAAAATTGCCCACGCCACTTCGGAACGTTCCAGATGCCAGATAATGACCCCCAGCCTCCCACCGAAGGAGAGGTACTGCCTGAGAGTATTTATTCGCGTTGCAACAGAATATTATACAAACTCTGGGTTTAATGTGGGATTTCGTGATACGTCCTCTTTTTAAGACGTTTCAAGTGCCGGGAAATGACCCCCAGCCCCTGGTTTTCACTGGGGCTTCAGCTAATATTAATGCCAAACTACTCTGGCTCAGAACGGGGCAGTATAAGAGAAGCCAAGTAGGTATTTATCAGTGCATCCACGTTGCCACCGAATGTGACACAAAGATCGAGATTTAATGTGAGTTTACCGGCAATACCGTAGAAAAATTGCCCTCAATACTTCCCTTTTTTGATGATGTCTCTGGCGCATAGTAAAAACCCCAGCTCCCCTGCAAAAGGAGAGGGACTGCGTGGGAGATGTCCCCTGGGGGCTCGAGTTAATACTATTTTCAACTTGCCGGTAAGTGTTGTATTTTTCAGCAGGCACTTCCCTGTTTTGGAGACGCTTCTGGCGCCAGGTAATGACCCCAGCCTCCTCTCGGAAGGGACCGCATGGGGGATGCCCTTCCCTGGGGCTCCAGCTAATATTATTTTCAGGTTCCGGGGCAGAAGCGAACTTCTACACCAGGTAAAGAGATTTACTTGACCCCCCCTCCCACTGAGTCAGGTTATGACACAAGGTCAATTTTTAACGTGGGACGGATCCCTACACCAGGTAAGTATTGTATTTTTCAGCACGCCCACATCGCTACTGAATGTGACACAAAGTCAGTCTAAAGTGGGTTTAACAGCAATATTTGGGGCTTGTGCTTAATATTTTTAAAACGTTCCCGGATAAAGTGTCAGGGAAATATATGGGGAGGAAATATTTTATTTTTCACTGCTCCCACGTAGCTACTAAATGTGATACAAGGTCGTGATTTAAAAGTGGGTTTAACAGCAATACCGTGAAAAATTGCCCAAGCCCCAACGGCATTTCCCCTTTCGGGGATGCCTCAGGCGCTGGGTAATAAACCCAGCTCCTCCCGATTGAGAAGTAATGCCTCGTGGGAAGGCCACCTGTGGCTTTGGATTAATATTTTTAAACTTCCCCAGCGTGTGCCAGGTAATTATTTACCCGCTGCCCCACGCAGCGAGATGTGGCACAAGGCCGAGTTTTAAAGTGGGGTATCTGAGCCCGTAGGCTCGGGGAAAACATTCCCTATCGACCACGTAAAAAAAGGAGTCAGTTTCCCCGAGACGAGACTCTACCCTTCGGCAGAGCCTCGTCTGGGGGATACCCTCTGACATGTGCCAGGTAAGTGAAATTTACTTGACCTCCCATTGAGTCAGGTTGTGACACAAGGTCAGTTTTTAACGTGGGGACCCGAGTGTTTTCATTCGGGCCGCTGGTCTTGGCTTGTAATAGCTGGTCAGAGCCGGTCCAAGCTAGTTGTAGCCATAATACCACGAGCACAGGGACGGAGCCCAGTGCCAGGTATATTTACTTGATCCCCCCCACACTATTCGACGTTACCAAAAATATCCATTTGGTGAAGTTAGGTAATTCAACCTATGTAGTGGAGCCTTGGCAACAGAAGAGTCCACTACAAAGATTAATAAATGAACAACCTCCATGTTTTTCTAATTTGCCCATATCTACGTCGTAGAAACTGAATTTTACCTTATTCTATTAAAAAATTATTTATATATATATATATATATATATATTTTGGTCTCAGATAAATTGATCGTATTGTACCGAATATCAAAAATTTAAATAGTATCGTTTATTTCTGGCGATACGAGTAGTTTAATAATAATGTTTGCATTTCTTGGATTAAGCGCTGTTACTTAATATTAATAGAAGAGGAGAAATGAGGGGGAGAACCCCCCCTAGTTAGGTTAACTAACGAGAAGGGAGTCTGATGGAGCCAAAACGGTTTTTAATTCGGAGTTTTTCCTTCTCCTAGACTGGTTGCCATCCAAAGCTATAGAACCCAGTCTGTACTGCAATTTACCCATAGCTGGGGGAAGAGGAAGAGAATTCATACCTTTCCCAAGGTTTTTAGCTCATTAGTGAACGTAATGGTTCCGACTGGAGTTTGAACTCGGCTCTCCGATTCCTCAATCCGAGCCAATTATTTTTCAAATTTCTGTTTGTTGATTGATTTGTATTTTTACGGCATATGCAACCTTTTGCAGGTTAGCTAAAGCTAGAAAATACTTTTTTAGATTGTAATAATTCGGAGCAGTTATCCATGGATGCCACGTTACAACAAAGCTTATAGCACCTGATATTCCTAAGCAGTTTCCCATTTCGGTACTGACCAGTTAGGTGATCTTGCGAGAACTGGCGTTTCAGAGGGTTATGACCGTAAGACTTAATTTCTGTTGGTTTTTATTGAAACAATCAGATCGTCATTATAAGCAACGTAAAACAAAAGCTTACGTCCATATCACGTTGAAACAACGGTTTTCGTAAAATAAGCAACGTCAAGCCTGGTTAGTACCTAGATTGGTGACCGCTTACCGGTAAAAATCATCCATATGTAGACAGGCAGCTATACATGTAATAGAATGGTTTGCGAGTTGGTTTTCGTATCGTAATCGGCAAGGCAGACTTCTTAGGATGTCGATTGCGACTTCGATGTTTTGGGTTCATTCTGATCAGCACGGTTTATTAACGATTGTCAAATGACGATTCCAACACAATGGCGGGAAAAGACGCTAATATTCCCAACACTAAATTAAGTAGTTTGTTTTGACGGGAATACTTAGGAATGTTTAATACGAAATAATTATAATTGTATATATGTACAGACGAAAAAGGAAACTGCCGAAGACCACGACTAATAATTGTGATCTTTCATAATTTGTTCATTCGCATTGGATAAGAAGCTATTGTTAAAAAAACGACGTAGAAGTAATTTGTGTTAGGGATTATAGTTAAGAGATAGATGAACATTTCATTGGCACCAGAGCCTTGGTAAAAATTACAATAACAAATAATGATTTTTTTTTCAAGGCAAGCAAGTTCTAAATTTGGTTTTATTAAAAAAACAAAAAACAAACGATACATAGATTTTGGAGAAAAAATTGAACTACCTGTACAAGTCTTGGACGGAAATAAGTACTGAAATGTAAACTAAGTTCGCCATTAAAAAAAATAAAAAAATTAAAGTTTACAGCTGGTACTGTTGAAGGCATCCACGATACTCGATCTAGTGAATACCCCACCGTTTGAGTGGGTGTGTCTGTTCGTTTATATAACTAGTAGGTGTTAATTTGGCCTTGTTGTTAGATCTGCTCGAACGATATTGCTTATATGTTTATAAAAGAATGCTATTTGCGTCTGTTTAACGAGTTAGATGAATAGTTTTTTTTGTTGTGTCCACATCGGTAGCGTGCACTGGTTTTGTATGAAGCAGTCTTCAGGAGAAGGCGTTTTTTAATTTTTGATGTTCCCATGTGGTGAATCATGTCTGCCTCGGATTTAAGCAGCTATTTCGTATGATGGAGTTTTGTGTGTGAAGAAGCGAGGAGGTGTTACTTAAGAAGTCTAAATAGCTTTGACGACAGCGTGTACTCTTGTGTATTCACCGCGTTGGCCACATTCCTTCATACCGACCAGGTCTTTTAGAATAACTGAAGTGAATTCTCTCTCTCTCTACGTCTTCCGTATCTATATTATAGGTGCCACCAAAATGGATGCTTTATTTTTTTTTTTTTTCAGAAATGAAAGCAAAAAATCTCTACCAACTATTTTAAAATATCTGCCAAAATTCGGAGAATTATCCAAATCAAACGAAATTGTGAGTACTTATTAATAGATGAATTGTTTACCGAATCAGTTATTTTATTAGAAAAACTTTGGGGGAATGTTTTTGAGGTGTATATTTCACCCCCACTTTTTTTTTTCTCGATTATCTCGTGTGTACTTTTAATTCGTGGAGAGTGGGGTCGTTCAATTTTATTACCGTTATATAAAAATATTAAATATAATGTTATTATTTCAATAAAATATTATACAATATCAAGTGTGAACATACATTCGACCTGCATCTTACCAAAAACAATTTCAATAAAAATAAAAATAATTCTCTTATTTTTTTTTATTTTTTTTTTTTTTGAGAATTGGTTCTTGCATAATTTAATAAATCTTATATTTCAGATTGGACAGAAAAAAATCTTCAAGTAATATTTCACAATCGCACTGAAAAATTACTTTTTTTATTTAAAAAAAAAGTAAAATTTAATGCCATTTTCGAGTGTGAACCTATTTTAGAAGAATTTTATTTTATTTCGTAATGCTCCGATGTCCTGTCGTTTTAGTGATCATGTACAGTCACACTTGGTTTTCTTATCAAGGTGCACGTACATACGTACTATTTAAAATACATTGTGAATATAACAATTAAGAAGGGGTGGGGTAATAATCCGAGACGCATGGCCAATGGCGAGAAACATGCAAATAAGACCTTTTATTTAAAAACTTTGAAACATGTCAACCAAAATTAGGACATCTTTCGAGATAATCTATGAATGAATGGGTAGTGAGTCTGATTAACTAGATCTAGGATAGTGATGACCAGCCTTACTCCACTTCCCCTTCGGTTTGTGCCACAATTTCTGTAAAAATGGAAATAATCATTTTTGAAATAATTTTTATTACTTTAGAGTATTTAAAAAATATAGAGGAATCATAGGCAAACTGATGTCAGTTTTGGTCTTTCTGAATGGCACACTTAATTTCCTCAGAAAAAATAGCGTTTATTAAAATGTTTGTTTCCTTTCGTTCTCAATTGTTAATCCACACTTCTCGTGCATAACTACATACATAAATAATGATTAAGTACATTGTTTCAGGAATTTTGTAACGATTCGTTGGAGGTAAGGTAGTCAGCATATAAAATCCTTGGCGATCTTCACTAAGGAAGGTCATAGGTGTATGCATCTTTTGCTTCAGAAACCGGAAACGTCAATGATAATGACTTCTCTCTAGGGAATAAAATTACTTTTAAAATCTTTCTGATTGTCAAATAAATTAGAAACAAATCACACACAGCAGTCTGTCACCAGTGATAATACTATAATAAGACTCTTTTTTTTTTTAATTATAGAAGACATCTTTTCTCCAAAGAAAATAAAACCGACTTTCCCAATTTCTAAAATAGATGCTTATATGTATGGCCTTTTGTTTTGAAAATGGCTTTGGTATCTTTAATGAAAAATTACCTTTTTGTGGTGGTGCTCTTTTCTTTTTTAGTATTGCGACCCGCTTTATGATGTACTGTACCGCATTCGGCAGAGTGTTTGAAAATGGTTACTCATGCCTGATATGGACACACGGCTTGGAAAAAAATAGTGTATATCTTCGAAAAGTTCTTTCGTATTGTTTACATCACGGCTTTTCATGTGGTATAATGGCCAGAATTCCAAGCGAATACCGGCTTTGGAATGCAAATATTTTTTCTTAGGTTTATCCTAGTTGATAACCTTTTACGCTACCCCAGAGTCCAAATTACGATAGGATTCGCTAAGTCATTGCTTGTTACCCTGCTCAGAATACTAATTAGTAAAAGTATGCCGTAATGTGGCTGAACTATGAAAAAAATGGTCGCACCTAAAGAGGGGAGAATGGAGAGAAATACATTATTTATTGCAGCAGCTACGTTTTTCTTGGTCTGATAAACAACGGTGAAGAGATGGAGGCAACCTTCAAACTGTAGTATTCAACTAGCGACAGGAAATCTCAAAACTTTAAATCTAAAAATAACGCTAATTATTTACATTTGACCTAGGAGGAGTTGTTCTATAGTGACACTAATATTTCCATGGCTTGTCCTAAATGATACCAAAGTAAAAAAAAAGGGAGCATCAGTGTTTATCTAAAGGGGAACCCCATAGACGCCATTTGCAGAATCGAGCCTTAAAAGATATCTGTGACTGTACCAACATAAAAAACGAAGTGAACCATGCTTAACTTATGAGATATACACACAAAAGACAACCTGATGATGGAAAGGTATATATACGTCCGACCCGCCACGGTGAAGGTAGAATAACTTGCATTCTCGTTGCAATTAGATCTCTTTCTGATTCATTCTGCACGCTGGTCGGATGTGAACGCCATGAAGGCAGAGAACGAAGTAAAAGTCGCTTTCTGCGCATAGGCTCCACGCATCACGTCCGGTCTACGAAGCCAGCTCCGACAGTGGCCAATCACGAACGTTCCCACCGGAAAAAGAGATAGCCCTAGAGACTACCAGAGATGCTTTTAAGCAGATATCTGAGAACAACCAAGACAGTTGTGGCCCGGCGGGCCACCGGTCGGCACGTAGGGTGCCGCTGCCGCCGTCACTGTCACCGCCGCTTCTTATTATGACTGCTACTCTCACCGACTGTTGCCGCTCCCAGGCCTGACTGGCCACCTCTGCTGTCCGGCTTCAGCATGACAACACCTCGGTAACCCACCTCCGTCACCTCGGCATAACCAGCATCAGCAAAGTCAGATTTGTGACTTCTCCCGACTCTTAACGCTTGCGTCGGCAGAATCAGATTCGTGACTTTTCCCGACTACTCACGTTCGCACCCTCGTTTCATCATAGTCAGATTCGTAGCTTTGCTAACCACTCCAGGGCAACAGCTCGTCAACCAATTGCCGTCACCTCGATGTAATCAACACATACATCGATCATATCCTGTGACCCCGGCTTGCATAAGAATAGGTCAACTCCCTGATCCCCATCCGGACAATACACCAGAAACGGGCATTCCACCTATTTTGCGGTATGTGTACGACACCACTCCCAGCTTTTCTCTTAACCCTGATCCCCATTCTGACAACACACCAGAAACGGACATTCCAACTATTTTGCGATATCTGTACAACACCGTGTATATTAATAATAAACGTTGTTCAAATTCTAATCCCCGTTGTTCATTTCTCTCGCAACCAAACGCTTAATATAACAATCCTCTGAGACGTGTCTCAGTTAAGCTAAGTTATGGGTTTTATTTTCTTTTTCTTTTGTTAAAATTAATTTAACGCAGCGACGCAACCTTTCGTCTTCTCGTTCAGAAGGCAAAATACTCCATCAAAATAGAAATATTTCGTTTTTCATGTTGGGTCAAATACTATTTATTTAAATTATTTTTTGCAGCATTTCAAATCATTGTGGGTGTGGTGGAGATTTTAAATTTTAAAAACATGAAACATTTGTTTTGTAAATATGGGTATAAGTTAGGATTTTCGACAAGAGATTTGGTGATTACTGCATGACAGATATTAAATATATATGAAGACATAGGGAAAAAATATAAGAATGGTTGGTTCAGTAAATGCGACTAAGTTAATAATAGGACAGTGAAGATCAACATCTCCCTCCTCCAAAATCTTTGGCCTTGTGTCGTATTTGTACAAATAGATATCTCCTCCTCACAAGATTTGCTATTATGAGTATTAACTTTTGTGACTTTTTTGATTGTCGCATGACGACTTTAGAATAAATGCAACGTTATGGTGAAAGAAATAAGGAAGAATTTGGGGGTCAGTTAATGTGACACGTTAATATCAAGCTAGTTAAGACCTGCACCTTTTCCATTCTCCAATTTCCGGTAATAAGAGTAGTAATAGTAGTAGTATTAGTTGTTAATATTATTATTAAGTACAAATAAATACTACTTAAACTATGAGCAAAGATTCCACTTGCAGCAAGTGCAGTATTTCATCGATTATCCATACCTCGATTTTTCGGACGTGAAATGAAGAGAAAAATGAAACATCTGAATATTTTTCAATTATCCTATCGAAACCTATTCTATTGGGTTGGTGCATATTAATCAGACGTTTTCTAAACAATATTTATAATGAAAAAAAAAAAAACATAACACTTCAACAATAACATTTTTAAATGATTATTCCGGAGCGTATTATTATCGACATGCATTTTTATAACCTGAAAACAAAATAATATTTTTATTAAAAAAGATAAACAAAACAGAATTTTTTTATTATCAAATAACTCACTTGGAGAAACGCTTGATAATTACGCACCAACCCAATAATATTTCATTCCGGACAAGCGTTTTGAGAATTTAGTTACCCATATCCGACGTTTGGTAAAAACACTGATAAAATCAGTTCAATTATTTCTTGGTTATTTTGTCGCCCTTCTCATAAAAAGAAGATACACTCGCCGGAAAATGTTGAAGAGGAAAAAGATAATGATGAATAGCCCCTATGCCCTGTTTCAAACACCGAACAAGTGATTATGCTTGACAAATATTAAAGTTAGTTGAGCTTTCAAGCAGAAGCTACCCTCAGAAATGCATCTTCAATTCAGGTTTGAGGAGTTAGTGACAGAAAACAGAGACAGATTGATGAATTTTTTCATAAAAAATAAACTGGACAAAGCAATAAACAAATTATTTGAAAATGTCATTCTTTTCTTTTTATGTGCCATGTACTTTCAGGACGTAGACGATTATAGCTCTCCACCCCCGCCCTATCCCTTGCAGCTCTCAACAAGTCTCTCCCCTCTGCTTCCTCCCCCATACCACGTTCAGTCATTCATTTGCTTAACCCCGCCAGGCATTTTCACGCATTGCTTTCCCTTGTCTCTCTTTTCCTCTATTCGACCTGTGAGTGTCAGATTCTCCAGGTCCTCCTTCCCCATTATGTGTCCCAGAAACTTCAGCTGCCTCTTTCTGATATTAAGTATAAGCCTCCTTCTTGTTTGCAACCTAAGACCTCATCGTTGCTCACACGCTCGGTCCATGATATCCTTAGCATCTTTCTGTAGAACCACATCTCTGTCGCCTCGAGTCTCTTCTTCTTCTTTGAGGAAATCGTCTAGCATAAAATATTGGCATTCTTTTTCAATAATTTAGGCATTCAATTATCCGTAATATTGATTAATACGAACGTATTTTCTCAACCTCTGTCGTAAGGTATCCGGATAATCGAAGAAGTACTGTATTTAATTTTTGCCAAAGTAAGAAATTAACAGAAGGTAGCGAAGGAGACCGAAAAGAGGGGGCTAAGCATAAACTACAATAAGACGGAATGCATGGTCATCAGTAAAAGGATGATCCCGAAATGCGATTTACAGGTCACTAAAATCAAACAAGTGCGGAGATTTAAATATCTGGGAAGTGTTCTGACAAAGGACGGTAAGTGCAACGCTGATAACGATATATATATATATATATATATATATATATATATATATATATATATATATATATCGGTTTTGTAGTACGCACTACAAAACCGATATTAAAATAACCTGATCCTAAGTGCGAAATTCCTGATAATAATTGTGACAATACTATTATTATTGAACAATTTAGTTCATGCCACTTTTCTCCAGTACAAGAACGCACATTTTTCAAATGTAAAAAAAT
>OZ038483.1:60508280-60668280 GCA_964036315.1 Acanthosepion esculentum | reverse complement strand
TCACCTTTTAAATGGTTTTGCTTTTGAACATTCTATTTTTGCCTTAAAATTAACTTTTCGTTTAAAACCTTTTCAGTTTTACTTCTCGTATTTTCCCCTTCTCCTAGGTCAAGGTTGTTTTTTTTTCCAGTATAACCAGGATTTGATTTTAAATTTTCTTTGTTTTATTTTCTGTTTTTAATATTTTGTCGTGATTTATCTTTAGGCGTTGATTTTTCAGCTTCATTGCTATATTCACAACGTTTCTGCCGTCGTACGAATTGGAATTTCGAACGGAACCCAACTGGGTAGATTGTTCGAGTTCCACGTGCCATATATATATATATATATATATATATATATATATATATATATATATGTATGTATATTATACAGTGTTACATTAGCACATGCACATACCTACTACAAAACTGTACATCTTGTTTCAACGTTAATTTTTTTTTAACGTTTCATCAGGTGGGAAATCACGATGCGACTAAAATATTTTATTCCGAAATGCAGTTAACGAAGCACATCTTCCACTTCTGTCATTGGAAAGTTTCCCATAAAATGTAAAGAAGAATTTCCATGTGGAGAAAGAAAGGAAGCTAAGTGATTAGTAAGAGAGAGAGAGAGAGAGAGAGAGAGAGAGAGAGAGAGAGAGAGAGAGAGAAAAGGAAAAAGGCTAACAAAGGGAAATAAAGGTTGAGAAAATGAAAGCAGGGAGGGAGGTGAGATAAACTAAGAAGGGACACATTCAACCAATGCCATTACGTCGAATCATAGAATTCGAACTTTAATGGTAACATAGCGGGGTTAGGTTAATGTTTCTAAGACAAAAACTTCCTATGCTCGGAGATAATTATTCACGGAATGTAAAAGAGTACTACAGTATTTTATGAAACGAACTTTCTAATATAGATTAGAATACTAAACCGATTTAAAATCTTTCTGGTGCCATATAATTATATTTAACCAAATTTTACTTTAAAATATGAATTAGAATACTACATACATTTTAAACTTTCGTATTATTTTTTAGCATCAAACGTTATTAAAGAGAAAAATAATTCAAGTAATATAACAAATAAATTTTTAAAAATAAATAGGTAGTGAAATCTAGATATAAATAAAGGTAAAATAACATTAATATTAAACTTCAAATTTCAATAAATTAAGTTGGAAAAGGGAATTGATGTTATTGCATATAGAAAGGTAAAAAAGAAGAACGGGAGATAGAGATGAGCTTTGGATCAAAACCCGACCGATTCGGCGCCAGTCAGAGTTCTTACCCTTAAGCCATCAACACTCCGTTGAGAGAGACTGCTAATTTTATGTGCATTGTTTTTACGAAAGTGAACGAACATTTTAAATTTTTTAATTTCTATATTATTATATTAATTTATTAATATTAATTATAAAGTATTATTAAAGAGTAACAATGTTTAAAGCAAATAATGGATAAATAATAAAAGTACCCAAAATAAAATTAAGATTATCATATATTACGGTTAACTTACAGAAGTAAGAATAAATTAGAATATATTTTAGGTATAGAGTTAAATTTAAAAGTAAAATTAAAATGAAATATATAATACAAGTAGGAAAAATAGTTGGAAATAAAATAAATGCACGTAGTAAGGTGATTAAAATTCAGAAAAGTGATCAAAACTGCCAACATACATTAAGACATGCAATGTTTTCTGAGTTCATGATAAATATTAAAGCAAGAGTGATTTTTGTGACGCTGCCTCTTCTTCTATTTCCCTTTAACTCGACTCTCAAAGTTTTGGTTCACCACTGATATATATATATATATATATATATATATATATATATATATATATATATATATATATATATATATATAATACCTGGCCACTCATCTTCGAGGATACCCGTCTACTAGGGCGGCTAGCCAATCATTTGTGTTTGTTCAACACTCACCAAGCTGAGCAGACCGTAGTTACAGAGAGCGTATTATCTAGAATGATCAACAATCACTGGATCTACCCAAAGCCTTTATCCACTTTATTGAGGACATCTGTGTATGAATTTCTGGGATTTATAAACATAATGTCTCCATTTTTTAAAAGTGCTCATATTGCAATTTTTCTGTTATTATTTAATTTTTTTTACCAGAGCTTATATTGCAATTTTTGTTGTTATTCTTTACTTTTCTCTGGCACTCATTATTATTGGTTCCTATATTGTATTCATTTCTATGCTTGGTCGGCTCAGGAGATTTTTGTGGCCTAACATATGTGCTGATTCCATAAGTTTTCGTATATTCCAGTGATGTTCTCTGTCTATTATTTTAACCTCATCTCACAGGGGGCGGTGATCTCCCTATTTCTCCTTTTGTTATCACTTTACGATGTTCTTTTTTTTATACAAAGGTATTCCTGTTTGGTCTCAATAAGTGCTTAGATTGTGTGAGAAAAGATTTATTAAAATGGCTTAAAAATAGATCTGTATAATAAAAAAAATCGAAACCCCGAATAGTGGGAGTTTGTTTTTGTGATAGAAAATAAAATGAACAACCAACAAAATGGCTGTTTTAAAACTTCCTAAAATACTAGTTTTTAAGCAAAACGACAGTATTTGAAAACATGTAGGGTGGTCCGAAATTCTTGTCACCCCCATAAAAAAGTAATGAAAACGATAGAAAACCAAGTAATATAAAACACAAGTACTGGATTCAGTTTAATCACTCTCACTGACGCTGTCACACATCAAGAAGGTCTGTAGGAGCTTGTATCAGCCATCTGAAATAGAAAATTATATTATATATGGAGGTGACAAGACTTTCGGACCACCCTGTGAATAATGACTGTAGTAGCTAAAGAATTACCGAACTGTAATTTCCATTCAAGAGCTTAATCAATGTGACCGTGTTAATGGAAAACTACGCCCATCTTATTGAAGATAACGAGTTTCCTGGTAGGCCTCATTGAATTAATGACCATTGAAATAATGACAATGTTGCTCTTTGTGGTGGACAAGTATACGCGCAAAATTTGTCGCACTGCGACAGATACAATGGTATAAAAACACTGATGTTCTTGGAGTTCAAGCCCGAACAGATCAAGGATTGGTTATTTTTCCTGTGGAACATTCTACTGCTAACGCCAGAGTGCATGGCCATGGTGAAAAACATTCCCAACCAAATTCCCGTTGATTCAAGTCTCTTCTTTATCTATGAGGAGGTTGTCCACCATTCCCAATCATATATCATATATAGGAAGACTGATATTACGTAACAGTTTAGTACTCTTTTCTTCGTTTCTAACGAAAATTTCTTGTTAATAATTTACATAGCTTTTGGAATATATCTATCGCTATCCCAATGTGCCTTCTCATTTCAATGTTGCACTTTCCGTCCTCTGTTAAAATGCTTCCCAGATATTTCAATTTGTACTTGCTTAATTTTTGATATCCCCAATTTGTAATTTGCATGTTTGCCTAACAACCATGCATTCTATTTTCTTGTAATAGATATTTAGTCCTTTCTTCTTGCTTTTCCTTCACTATCTTCTATAGGAGTTTTTGTTTTCATAATTAGGCCAGAAATTGAACATGAAATAATTTCAATTATTCAATTGCAATTTTTCTATGGAGCCTGCAAGTTATAGTAAAAAAGCCAATCTCTGTGTACTGACAGTAACAAATAAGAAAAATCAGTTATAACATTTTTGAAATTATATCAGTTTAAATTATAAAATAAAGTTTAAGCTGACATAAAAATAAATAAAAATTAGGTACATTGATAGCATAATTTCGTCCAGACCAGAAAGGTGTGAGCAAAGTTTAAGGTTAGGTGATCGCAAATACCATACATCGATTGCATACTTTTGAAAAGATTGAAATTGGTTCTTTTCACCTGTAAAGACAACAAGCACTCACGCAACGTAATTGAGCACCAGGCTCGTGATAGGAACATGTAACGGAGCTCCTATTACGGGCAATCGAGACTAGTTACTAAATATTTCGTGTCAAAGTTCACTTAGAGATTGGAAACTGCGCACAAGGAAAAGTAGCGGCGGAGTGTAGCGGTGTAAGAAGGTGTTGAATGAAAGCCACCATAGCTTGTCACGCAGCTTTTAACAACGTGAAAGACCGGTACTGCCAACAGAGGTCTCTGGAAAGAGGCGATATCCTTACCGTATTTGAGAAAATACAACGTATGCTTTTCCCGCCAAGTATTAAAATTCCATAAATTTTTAATAAATTCACATAAAGAAAAAATTGTTTTGCACTGGCAAGGAAAATAATGTTCCGATAATATCCGAAGTATCATACAATAACCTTAAAACAGGCCTGACTATTTCAAGAGCGAATGTGAATTAAAATATAATTCTCCATAATTACTAGAAAGAGGAGACACGTCAGGACAGTAAGAATAAAGATAAAGACATTAAGTAGTAGTAGTTAGAACTCAGCCATTTATTCGAACTTAGATGTAATTAAAAAAAACAAAAAACAGCCACTGTTTCTTCAGTATTTCGCCGTTGTGGAATATTATGACAGAGTAATTGTTCTATTCTCAGCAAGTGCCCTACACTTGCAAGTTTATGCCAAAACAAGGCAATACTCAGCAAATAAATATTAGCTATTTAATTCCATCGAACAACCAGCCTAGTGGGTCATATAACAAAACTTATAATCTGAATTCTGATGAATAGAGTATACAGCAAAATTAGAAATGGGACAAGATCCGTCCGGGTTTTCTGAGGACACTGGAACAAGGAATGCAATATTTATGCTCAGAATGACATCAGAAAGAGCAATACAAATGCAGAATCATGTGTACCTGTTTTTTATAGATTATGCAAAAGCGTTTGATAAAGTACGTCACAAAGAACTGTTGGAACGTCTAGGTAATCTTGACATATTTGGGAAAGATATTAAAATAATACAGAACTTATACTGGCAGTAAACCACCTGTATATGGATAGAAAGTGAATTCAGTAAATATGCAAAAACAGAAAGGGCTGTAAGACAAGAATGTGTCTTCGCGCCAGACTTATTCAACCTATACAGTGAGGCAATTCTGAGAGAATTAGTAGTCACCGTGTTGATAGCAGATACGGAAAGGAAACTACAGGAACTCCCACAGAAGGAAGTAAAAGAAAGCTAGAAGAAAAGACTAAGCATCAACTACAAGAAGACAGAATATATATTTGTCAGCAAAAGGAATAACCCAATATGCTAATTACAAATTGGGGATAACAAGTCAAGTAAGTACAAAGATTTTAATAACTGGGAAGGATTTGAAGTGCGACACCGAAATTCGAACGCGCATTTGAATAAAGAAAGATCTTTTCCAAAAGCTAAGCAAAGTATTAAGAAACAGGAAAATTTCACTAGAAACAAAACTGAAGCAACAGAAATGTAGTTCTACAGAAGGATACTGAGAATACCATGGACTGAACAGGACATATTAAAAGCAAGAGGGATAGCAGAAAACAGTACATAACCTATCTAATGATCTTGTGTAAATGCTTGGCAGAAGAGAGTTTAAGAGAGATAGCAAAAAGACAAGATTTACTAAGAGCTGCAAAGGTCAGAAAATTGTGGAGAACCATGATTGCCAACTGAAGGGACATGGTACATAGAAAAGGTATTTCCCTTTAAATAAATTTTAAAGTTTCTGTATCTAACAGAAGGCCTTATCTCCCTTGGTCTAAAGATGCCCAAATATATACCAGATTATCAACCGGTACGAATTTTGATGTCAAGATCCTGTTCTATATTAGCCACATAGATTAGATTACTAAATATTTGTTAATTGCTTCAAGATTAAGAAGCATTTTATAATTGGCTGAGATTAAAAAAAAAAAAAAAATCTTTAAATTAGTACAAGAATCTTTATCTGTAAAAATCGGTCAAAATGTAGATGGATTTATTTTTCGGAAAAAAAGGAATGGTTTGGAATTTCATGAGTTTTATTTGAATCAACGCAGAAAAATTTGTTTTTCTTTAGACTGAGTTAAAAGATTAAAAATCTATTTCAAGTAAAGTGTCTCAGGAATTATGTTGAATTTATATCTTTCCGTTGTAGATTGTTAGGTTTTACAAGATTCTTTCTCCTGTTGGGCAATTCAATGTCGAAGCCAATCTTATTTAATCAAGAATTCAATATACGAGACAAAATTAATAATGAATTAATAGGTTTAATATCAATTACCGTATGGAATATATTTCTATATATTTTTTAAAATTACACACACACGTGCATGTTTCGTTGAATAAGACTGACAAGTTACGTTTGTTTAGTTTTTATATTTTACTGATATGCGTACAAGAGTTTTCTTCCTTAGACTTTAATGTTCAAAAATTTGTTGGTTGTGACCGCTTTCAAATCGTTAGTTATTTTCAAATATTATTTTTTGTTATTATTGTCATCCGTCTGTCTCGAGACACCATAGATCCGCGTTAGAATAGGAGGGTTTTTTTTAATGAGAGGTCGGCATTTGTCTATGCAGCACGTCTCCCCACTCCATGCTACCGATGCCGTCCAAGGAAAAGATAGAGGCCAATACGACTTTGGATTGGCGTCATGACATCAGTTCCGGATTTAAATTCAGAGTTTTTCTTCTTCTAGTCTGGTTGCCAACTATTACTACAGAGCCCAGACTGCCCTACTATTTCTTCATAGATTTTGAATCAGAGTTTTTCCTACTCCTGGACCGGCTGCCACCCAGTCTGTCCTGCTATTTACCCATAACCGGGGGAAGAGGGATGGTCACAGATTCCAAAATTGGACTGTGGGTATTAATTGGTTAACGGACGAGAAAAAGATAGCAAAAATGTTACCATTTGCAGTATCTAAACACTTCATAAAATGCTGATTTTATTTTAGTTTATTTAAATTATTTACATTGTTCGGACTGTTGTCCTCGTCTTTATTTCCACATTTACAATGTTTTGGCCCTTGTATGCTCCAGTCTTCCTCAGGTGATAGGAATTTTGAACTGAAACCTTTATTTTGTTCACTGGGATAGATTGTTCTAGTTCCACGTTCCATTCCTCTTCTGGATGTCTCAGTTGTTTCACTTTAACACAACTCTCCAAGTTCACCACTGTAGTAACCAGGTACTGAACTCACAATTCAAGGACACATGGCCCAGTGGATAAAATCGTTGGTTGGATTCAGTGACTTGACCCAAAGAGTTGTAAGTTCAATATCTGGCTACTGCAGTAGTGAACTGTTGAGTCTTGACTCATTGTTGAATCTCGAATAATGCATGGAATAATAATGCAACACAAAATGTACTTAGAACAAGAATGTATTATAACAAGAAAGTGTACACAATATTTACATATAGTATTTCTGTATATTTCTGGGAAGACGTTCCTGGAGAATGTGTTGACTAAGTCGCAGTCGGGCAGAGTCTCTAGCTGGATCTCTGTATTCGCTCCCCGTCTTCCGGTACCAACCATTATTTATATAGTCGGTAGTCACCTATGCAGATTGGGTGGATCCTACCACAACATGAACAAAAACTTGCCTTTGAC
The DNA here is from genome assembly GCA_964036315.1 of Acanthosepion esculentum. Lineage (NCBI taxonomy): Eukaryota > Metazoa > Mollusca > Cephalopoda > Sepiida > Sepiidae > Acanthosepion > Acanthosepion esculentum. Next base: position 60,660,780 of record OZ038483.1, on the reverse strand, counting down.
TGTATTGTTTCTTAGAAATAGATGACGTCAGCTGGCAATGCTTCCCTTTACTTCAGTCCTCAACTGCTTCCGTCTATATTTTTACTCGTCCAACAATCAAAAATGCTCACTAATGGCAGCTTGTGAAGCAAGTTGCTCATATAATGGTGCACTCATATTACGGGGTTCTACTGCTTGTATGTGTGTGTGTGTATATATATATATATATATATTAAGGCATTTTTATGTTTATACATTCTTTTTATAGATACAAATATTTAAGTAAATGGTCTGTTTCATAATAAACAGTATTAATAACATTTATTATAAAACAGAGCATTTACTTAAATATTTGTATCTATAAAAAGAATGTATAAACATAAAAATATCTTAAAATAATTGTCCGACTTAGTCCATTTCATTATATATATATATATATATATATATATATATATATATATATATATATATATATGTGTGTGTGTATGTATGTATATAATGCATATGCATAATATATATATGTATATATATAATATATATATGTATATATATATATATATGCAATATGTATATAATATATGAAATGTGGGTGTATATAAATATATATATATGCAATTTATTATATATATTATTTATATATTATATATGCGCGGCACTTATTGGAAAGTGCTCAATATTAGTGATATACCTAACATATTTAGTTAGATTGATGTAAGTTTGTGAACCTGGGTTTCACGCTTTTGCGAACATCAGACAAAATGTTTGTTTGACCATCGCAAAAGCGTGAAACCCAGGGTCACAAACTCACATCAATCTAACTAAATAAAATATATATATATATATATATATATATATATATATATATATATATATATATATATATATATATATGTGTGTGTGTGTGTGTGTGTGTGTATGTATGTATGTATGATACATGTATGTACAATGCTGTTCGATAAAAGTGACTCACCTTATCCTTTGAATTTAGCTCAACTTTCGTTTCATCGGAGAAGAGAACATTCTTCCAGTCTTCTACGGTGAAATGTTTGTAATAGTGAGCCCATTCAAGTATCTTGGCTTTGTTGGCTTTGCTTATTATTGTACAAGATTTGTAGCCTTGTTCTAACAGCCACCGACGGACTGTTGAAGAGGCAAGACTAACACCTTGCTCTTCGCTTAGACTGTCTGCAATTTCTTGGCTAGTTATAGTCCTATTCTTCGCAACTTATCTCTTGATTACCCTGCCAGTTCTATCATCAATCGTTTTCTTTCGTCCCCTTGTTTCCTTCCTTGGAGCAGGAGTGGCATCATTATGTGCCCTAAGCACCCGAGAGTCAGTTGACTGCGAGGTTATAGCAATTTCTGCAATTTCTCTCGTAGACTTGCCTGCTTTTGAGAGGGCAATAATAGATGCCTTAAGTGGTTGTGATGCGTGTTTGTACCCTTTCATCTGCTTAGTGACTTGAGTGGCTATTTCAAGCTATTTTTATACTGTATGAGGCTTTCTGGAATATTCTGGAATATTCTAGATTTAATTTAAGCTGTTCTAGAATTCTTTAGAATATTGTTCTGGGTGTATTGTAAAATAGTTTTCAATATTTTGTCAAAAGCTCTTTAAATTTACCAATTTAATCATTAGAATGCGATATCTGAGTCCCTTTTTTTGCACAGAGTTTTTTCTTGAATCTTATTTATATCCACATTTATAATTATCAATAGAATACCTTAGGGTGAATAAACTTTTTTCCCTGGTGGTCGGGAAGGGTTCTTTATATTAGTAAGATTAAAAATTATTTTAACCTAAAAAACAATAAACAAAAAATATCTTTAGTAAAAAAAAATCAGGTGAGTCACTTTTATCGAACAGCACTGTATAATATATAAGTATAATACATATAGATGTATGATATATATAACATATATAGATGAATATGTATAGTATATATAGATGCATAATATATATGTGCATAATATTTATGCATAGTATATATACAGGGTGCGATGGGTAAATTGTCGCCCTTTTATATATTTTAATTTCGCACATGCATGCATGTTGTTTGTTTTGGATTTATTCGACTGCACAGTATAGTAGGGTCAGTTGTGCATCGTCTGTGTTTGGAGTAATCACTAATGGTGGTGACGTTATGCCTCCATTCACATCCGCACAGGTATCCAGACTCAACGCTGAGGCCTACATCAAATGATTTGAGGAGGTAGTGCTACCCTGGGTCAAGAGGGTGGCTGCTGTAAGATCTTATGTTTTGGCAACAGGACTCTGAACCATACTACACAAGCAGGAGAACCACATCACCCCTTACATCTGACCGCCTAACTCCCAAGCCTGCAACATCCTTGATTATTGTGTGTGTGGGGCAGTTGAGCGTGAGACCAAGAAAAACACCAAAGATGAACTGAAGCCAAGGATCATGGCAGCATGAACTAACTTAAACTAGGAGACCGGCCAAAAGAATTGTAGAGGATTCCGAAGTCGCCTCAAGGCCGTGGTTGAAGCCAATGGCGATTTTATTGAATAAATTTATTCTTTTATATCTGTTAAAATGAGTGTTATTTTCATGTTTGAGTAAATTGGAGACAATTTATCCATCGCACTATGTATATGTATAACACACACACACACACACACACACACACACACACACACATATATATATAATATATATCCGAATGAAATGTGAAAGAATCGAATATAATTTCCAACATTCGCCACATTAATTTAAAAGAAGGCTCAATAAAAGAGTTGTATTCTTTATTTTAGGATATTACAACATGAGAACAAACACTACATAAATGTAATCATGTTTCGATGTGTACCAACACATCTCATCAGGCTAACGTATAATGTATAATATACATATACGTATAATGTATAATATACATATATAGGGTGCGATGGATAAATATATGTGTATAATATACATATATGCAGAAAATATATGTATAATATACATATATATATATAATATACAGTGTGTATTGGAGGGGTCCTCACACCAAAATAAGGACAAAAGTCCCTATAAACATATGCCCGTAAATCCTTCGTTTTTGAGTTATTAAGTTTAAACTTTATGGTAGATGCTGTTAACTGTACAGTCCAAGATATAATCCAAAAATACTTTTACAAACTTGGGGGGGGGGCAGGTTCCTGACACCAAAACAAGGTAAAATGTCTATATAAATATATGTCCAAAAGGCTATCGTTGTACCTCAACACAGCAACTCATAACAAATATTAAAAATGTCCTCCACTTCTACACACGTATGCACCCGGATCATTGGTGGGCGGGCCCTTTCAAATATTCCCACACGGTGTCGAATAGTTTCGCAGACCCACAATGACAAATTAAGGAAGCGTCTCTGCATCATTAATATCTGCTGCATAAGCCAATTGTTTAAGGTGTCCACACAGATAAAAAAAATCAAAGTTGGGGGAACGTGCAGGCCATGGAACCAGTCCTACCCTACCTATCCATCTTTCATGGTAGATGTCGGCCAGTGCATCGCGAACAATGTGTCTAAAATGTGCTGAAGCCCCATCGTACACGAAACGCATGCGTCTTCGTATTAGCAGGTTACATCTTCTAGCAAGTCTGGGAGTTTGTTCGAAATAAATTCCCTGTAAACAGCTCCTGTAAGACGTGCTGGGAGAACATATGGACCTACCAGACAGTCACCTACAAGTGTCCACACATTAATCGTAAACTGATGCTGGTGTCTAACCTATATTGTACCATGGGGATTCCGATCTGTCCACAAATGTTGATTGCGTGTATTGCAGAGGGCAAAGATGCCTAGTGTTGCATGCATTTTTTTCATCGCTAGAAGAAAATGACTTACCTTCAGGGCAAACGCAGATTCGAACGTGCCTAGCATGTAAACTGTCCAAACAGGGAAAAATGGCGGTTTCGCGGGTTACACATTTAAATCAGATGGATCTCGGAGTCAGATCCTCTCCCACAAGTTTATCTTTTCATATATGTAAATTTTGGCTGTGAATGAGGAGATAAAAAACGGGTAGAACGAGGCAACAAGCAAAACGATTACTGCTGTATCAGACAGGATACACTTGCTGCGGTCAGTCTAGTGTTTGAGAGGAAACGGATTGCGGAAATTGCAAGATAGAAGAAACAAAAAGTTTATCACCTTTTCGCTGCATATGTGTATAATATATATATATATATATATATATATATATATATATATATATGTGTGTGTGTGTGTGTGTGTGTGTGTGTGTGTGTGTGTGTGTGTGTGTTATAAAAGGCTCAAACACTAATATTCCATTGAAAACACTAATATTCAATTGAAAAGAAAAAACGGAAAATATACTATTGGAATTTATTTATATCTATCTATCTATCTATCTCTCTCTCTCTATATATATATATATATACATATATGTATAGAGCTTCCATTTTTGAAACATGGTTATTACTGTGTAGCGAAAAAAACATATTTTAAATCAGTTAATTTATAATATATATATATATATATGTATAATATGTATATATAATCTATATATATAGATACATATATGTATAATCTATATATAATATACATATGTATGATATACATATATATATATATATATATATATGTATAATGTACATATATGTATATTATATATGCATAATATATATAATATATATGTATAATAAATAATGTTTAAAGTAATACGAAATAATGCCGGATAAAAAAAATCGATTTAAAAATGACTGTGTTTACGCTTCGGGTATTAAAATGAAGCTAGCAGATCTAGATACAAAGGCGTCCTAACAAGAGATGAATATCTCCTGAAATAGGTAACTGAACCTTGATATATTAAGTTGGTCACCCGTAATCAAATTGGCAATGGTTAGATTCGGCTATAGGAGCGGTTTCCATGATTCAAAAAAAGATATACTCTCAGTTCTTGTCGGTAGGCACACGTTCCTTCTCGATCTAGGCCGGTTGTTATTAATTTTACAGTTTAAAAAAAAAAAAATTGGATATCAACTTAAACAACGTATACAATCTAAAAATAACTTTTATAACAATAAGCATATCAATGTGTGAATCGTAATGGATTGTTAAATTCCACACATTTTTTTATTGCAGCATTATATTAAACTAGAAATATAAATAAAGGCCAGTAGAAAAAAATATTAAGAAATATCAATAATTGTTTAATGTCACGGATGTGTTGTCGCATTTTATTGCACTGTAGGAAATACCGACAAATGGAGGACGATAGTTTTACAGCAACCAGAGATTTCTGCCAGTTATAATTTATCAACAAAGCTCTTAAGAATCAAACGCCTGTAACAATCATTTGCGTGGTCGGCAATTTGGTAAATTGTAGAGTTTCATATGACCGATACTGGGGAAGACGTAAGTGAAGTTACGTGAAACACATGATCATTATGCCAACGATTCTATCTTGTTCTATTTGGGAGAAGTGTGATTCGAGCCTGAGTATCATGGTCGGAAAGCAAAGGTTCTACAGGGTGATTGAAAAGTAACTCCCTATTTTATGTATGATGGACTCTCCTGTCTAACTATAATTTTTACAAGATGGGAGAGCCCATCATACATGTAATAGGGAGTTACTTTTCAATCATCCTGTATTTGAATATATTTGTCTGGTATTTTAGGTCATAAGGAATTATAATTTAAAAGAATTAATAGTAAAGCGAATAATCACAAATGTGTGTGTGTTATCGGACTGGAGGGGTTGATGCAAGCGTGCTGCATCTTTGGAAAGTGCTTGAAAGCCATACTACGGGTTGACCCAATCCTTGTCAGTGAAACTGGGTAGACGGACCCCTTGGGTGCCGTCGATAGCTGTGCTAGAACGAAGTCACAAGTCATCGTGGCCGAGGTCTTGAGCGTGCTGGCCTTGTTCAAATTGTTGATCACGCTAGATAACATGCTCTTTCCCAGAAACTGTAACTAAGGTCTGCTCAGCATAGTTGCAGTGTAAACCACAGGTGGGCTCTCTGGGCATTGAATAATCCCAAATGTGCCTGAGGAAGTGTCTGCAATAGGGATTGGCTATATATATATATATATATATATATATATATATATGAAGAAATATAGTTTTAAGGTGTGCTATATTTATGGGATAAAGTGCTCAATATCAGAAATAGAGCGTATGTAAATATAAATATAAAAGTGAACATTAAAGTTAGCACTCAGAAGCGACAGGCTCTGAGTGTTGACTTCAGTGTTCACTTATACATACATAAATACATACATACATACACACACACACACACACACATATATATATATATATATATATATATATATATATATATATATATATATATATACACCTACTATATTATAAATACTATATTATAAATATTATACATAAACAACTGTATTAAGTATCTTTTGCCACTAGGGTCTAGTTGGTTGATTTTGTTTAGCGGCATAGCAATCTCTTTGGATTATTCAATGTCGGAATCTAAAGATTTTGAACAATCATTTGCCAATTATGTGGCTTCAACTAAATATATTTTGAATGCAGTTGCATATCTTCAACTACAGATAAAATCTATTGTTGGTCATTTTACTATAAGTTGGTATTGTTTGTTTGTTGATATTGTTTATCAGCTTATCAACCTCTATAGGTTATTTAATACCGAAATATAAATATTTCGAACACAGTTGTATGCCTTTAACTACAGATAATTTGTACATAATTTTATACTTTCAGGCTAAAGGTATGTTTTTTTATTTAGTTTATAGATCATAAATTGTATTGGCAATTTTACTAAAAAATGTATTTTTATATATTTTTAGTGTTGCATTGACTATCATTTTGCTATATAAATTATTGCTGGTCATTTTATTATAAAAATGCAACGTTGATGCACCGGGGGTTCACTATTTTCCCACCGCTGGGACCCTAACAAGTGCTACCACCTCGGGTCAGGGTGAACCAGGAAACAATAGCAATTACGAGGTGGTTCTACGCTCCTTAAAACCTCCAATTTCCTATCAGAGGCCTTACTGTCGGATATATAGTCATACCCAGGACGTAACGACAGGGGGTGGAATTTTAAAGTGTGCGTAAAATATTTAATATTTTTATAATTACAATAATGTGAACAAAATATTTGACGCAGAAAGTATGTTGGAGTAAGTAATGTATAAAACATTTTGGGAATATGTATAAACGATGTAATACTGATTCATCAGATACAACTTAAATAAAGATTATTTGTTATAAAGTTTTATACTTAAAAAATAGATCGTTAACTGTAAAATCTTACTTAGTTTGGCATTTTTTAACAATTTCTTTAGGTTATTTGCCCTGTAGCACTCAGCTAGTGTTACTAGCCAAAGGATTGCTTTTCCATGAGTTGAAAAGCTGAGAGATGCTGATTTTGATTCCCTTTACCTATAGAAAAGGGTTTCTCCTCTACTGTACGGCATGGAGAAATAATCGTTGGCAAGTGCAGCATTCACAAACTCCCGTTTCATAATCGTTGGATACAGGTTTTTCTGCATTAAAAGTACAGCCAAGTGGTGATGAGGAAGGGTGGTCATCGATCTGTCTTATATTAAACTTAGCTAGCCATAATAATTGACCCAAACAAACTATACAATATTCCTTGCATCCAAACACCACATTCTTACTTACCTTTTTTTTTACTACAAACACCATAATACCTCATAGTCTCTATGAAGTTCTAACCAGTCACCATATGTACAATTTTTTGTTGTCGTTTTTGCTGGTGGTGGTGGTGAGAGTGAATAAAATAACAGCATTTTAAAATGAAAACCTCAATGAATATTTACAATGTGAATAATACTGGACGAATTTAATGCTGGACATGGATAAATTAAAACCAATCATTCAACCAACACTAAATACACACTCATTTAGTCACAACAACAAATACACATTCGAAAAACGAAATGTACCCCGCATCCACCAGAGAACATATTTCTGGTCACCTAACGGTGGGGGTGTGGAGGGAGAGAAGGAGTGGGAGGAATTAAACTAAAGAAAGTAGGGACAGAAATAAAAGGGACAAATTATAACTAATTCGAAAGCCTGGGCAGTTGCTTCAAATTTCTAGAACCATTGGCTCGAAGTAGAAATAGAGAGCCGAGTTCGAATTCCAGTCGGATTCGTTACATACGCGCAAATGTCCTTGGGAAAAGTCTGAATTCATCTCTTCAATCCAGCTATGGGTTAAATAGTAGAGTTTATCTGTGAAGAATCATTGTTATTGAGAAAAAGAAAAGAAAAGTATAACAGAATGCAATATTCATTAATAAAAAAAAATATTCTTAAAAATATATTTCGGCTTTATATAATTACCAAAGGGTTGATAAACCGTAAAACAAATTGTCTATTATCGAATAGCTATAATCATACGTAGCTTTTAGTTGCTTAAATGAAAATAGGGAACGTTTGGACGCATTATGGACAATGAGTTGATTCCCTTTACGGGGAAGTTTTAGTAGAGTTGCAAAAATTGGTGTCAATAGTGAAATATTGTGAAGATATATTTCACAATGAAAAATGGCAACCCATATACAAGCAAAGATCTGTGGGAAGCAAGAAAACTGCTGTAGGTGATGCTAGGTCTAAAGTTATGGAAAGTTAAAAAAGACCAATGTATGAAAGACTAATGGAGGTTACGGGATATCGAGGAGCCCATAGTAACATGTTAATGTTAATTCGGACTCGTACGATATTGTTATAATCAAATATATTTCTATACTCTATAGTTTTTGGATTTATTTATAAACGATTGCTTGGTTGATTTTACATATATGTTATTAGGTTGGTGCAAAAATAATGTCGTTTTTTGACGTTCAACTTCATGTGAGAAAACGACATTATTTTTGCACCAACCTAATATTAAGTTTAACATCGAATTGCGTATGAGGGCACCTAGTGATGATCGAACTTTCTACTTTCTCGTAATAATTAATAAAATTAAATTTGTTAACTACTCTATCTATATTTTTAATTAAAAAGATGTTTTGCACTTTTTTTTCTACAGTTTATAAATCTCTTGCATATTATTCAAAGCCAGAAAATATTATTAGGTTGTTTTTTGGGCAGGTGTTGGGGTGGGGAGATAATAATAGTTTAGTAATATGTCTAATTAACCTATAGCTGGGGGAAGAGGTGGATTCATATCTTTCCAAGGGTATTTGCACATAAGGGAGTATAACGAACCCAAAGAAAATTAGAACCCGGCTCTCCGATTAGCAATTCAGGACCATTATCTATTACACCGTCCGCACATCCAAGATTACAGCACCTGGAATTCCCAAGCGGTTTGTCTTAAGTTTTATTATACAAACAATTTTGGGAAAACGATATATAAATTGTTAATTATCAGGAACAATTTTATGGAAAAAAAAATCTATGAGAAACTGGAAAAAAGTTTTCGTGTGACACGTTTTGTCCGGTAGGACTTCATCGTCCTAAAGTGATGTTTACGTTGATTCGACTACGCATGCGCACGGAATTTAAAAATTTAATTTGAAAAATTTTCAGCATCCCCTCTTCTTCGTGTGCATGTGTAGTCGCATCAACGTAAACATCAATTTTTTTCCCCTAAAACAAACAATTATTAATATTTTTAATAAGTTCAGATTTTATAAGCTTAAAATCACACGATATATATTTATATGAAAAATATCAGGACAATTTTAATACAAATTTTATTGTAGCTGTCTTCACTTGATTAATAAAATCGGTTAGTCTAAAACAGTGTTTACCAATGTGTGCGCGTTAGTGCCCATTTGTGGTCTTTGTTATGTTGAAAAGGGGCACTGGGAGTTTTTATTACATTTGGGGGGCAATGAATATACTCGGGGGTGACATTTATCCACCTTTTTTTCAAATTTTCAAAAATTATTCAATATTGGTTACGAAAGGAAATTTCTGAGTGGGATCTAAAGCTGTGGGAAGCTACCAACCTTTTCTTCATTGGTTTCCCAATTTGTTATATGACTGAATACGGTTTCAACAGTTACAAACCGTCTTACTAAACAAAGAAACTGCCTGTAAATTACAAAACAAGGTGATTTATGATTACTTCCAAGAAGTATGGAACCTCGAGTAAGAGCCTTAGCCAGTAAGCACCAAAATCAACCATCGCATTGAAAACATTGAGATAAGCTATCAAATGAACCTAGAGTAAGAGCCTTAGCCAGTAAGCACCAAAGTCAACCATCGCATCGAAAACATTGAGATAAGCTATCAGGTAAAAGGTAAAAATCTTTTTTTTTTTCAAGTATTTTAATCATTGGCATTTCTAACAGAAATAAAAACAATATTAAAATTATTTTTGTACTTAATACCTAAGTGTTGTCTTTCTATGAAAGATGAATTCAGTATAATTAATTAAATTTGACAGGTGGTGGTGGTGGGGGGCGTTGACAAAATGTTTGTGACCGAAGGGGGCGCTGGTTGAAAATAGGTTCGAAAACACTGGTCTAAAATCACAACAGCTGAGGATTGAACCATCCTTTGTGAGAAGTGTACATTACAAACCACGGTATAACCTGTGGTAGGGAGGCTCCATTAATTCATATATATTCTTTTGAACAGTGTATCTGGTGTCATGTTCCTTAGTTCACCACTAAGCTACTAGCGAAGTTTGCTGTTGTATTGCAGGTAGATACACAGTCATCTTGCTGGTATGGATAGACAAAAAACAACATATCGATTACTCACTAGGTTGCGAGAATCGATTCCTAATGAGTCACAAGATGCCCGTCATCAGCGCACCTTGACGCGAATTTTGTCATTTCGACATCATATGTGACTTACCTGCTCGATACCTTGCCTTTGATAGGTTAACTTACTTCCGTTATCCGGGTATTGACCCCCTAAGGCTCTTATTTTTATATCCTGATATTAGTCATCTGCACTGATCGTGGATTTTTCAAGGAGCTTCTTGGTAGTTTGTGTAGGGTGTTCTTTTTTTTTTGTTATTTTATTTTTATCCGGATTCAGAAACTGTCCACTTTGAATTCATGGGAAAATATATTGAATTCAAAATTCAATCGGTTTCGACATATAATCTTTCTTTTTAAGCGCAGTTGCTCTTTATAAATAAAATCTGCCTTTGACTTTTCGTCGCTTGTCATCAAATTTTATTTCCAGTTTAAACATCCAAAAGACAAAACAAAAACAAAACAAACAAAAACAAAACAAACAAAAAATTGGATAATAAACGATTGATGGTTTCTGTATTATAAGTATTGTATTTATAATTTCCTTACACGTACAAAGATATCAATGAACATGGAGATCGGAATTAAAACCAAAATTCTTGAAACCTATCTTTTGAATAGAGCTGAAAGACTCGGTGATTATTATGTATTCCATACAATAATGCCCGGGTTCGAAGCTTGCCGTGATCGATTTGTCAGGAAGACGACAGTATAATATTTACCCCTTTTAACGAATGCACACTTCCCCGTTCAGTTATTCTCGAAAGTTTATATCTGCTGAGTTTTGTATCCGAAACGTAAACGAAACAATTCCTAAATAATTAATGGCTTTATATTTAATCCGACATTTTTATTACGTCAGAAGCAATTTTTAAACACTCTGTTTTCGAACCTAGCAAAATTTAAAATCGTCTATTTCCATCCTTAGTAAGATATCTAAGTAAATTTTCTGACATTTTTAATCGTTAGTTTTGAGATATTTGGAATTTACGAAAATGAACTGACTGAAGTTAATACCGTGCAACCTCGGTTCTCGAACGTCTCACATGTCGAGCAAATCGTTTTTTGAACAGAATATTCGAGATGAAAATGCATTGGTTATCAAACAAAATTTCGGTTCTCGAACAACATTGCCGAACCGAGCCGGACAGAACCGACTTAACCCGAACGGAATCATTTCTTAGTCGACCGCCGTGTTGTATACATTCGTGTGTTGTGTTGTGCTTTTATTTTCAAATTTTATTGTACTGTGCCTTTTTTTTTCTCTTCATTAGTCCTCAGTCATGGCTCCAAATAAATCTAGCAGTGATACTGGTAAAGGAAAAAGAAAAGTTAAGAGAAAAACAATTATTGATGATATTCTCTCTTCCTACTCAGTTTCATATGGCAAAATCAACGATCTGTACTATCCTTATAAATAAAGAGACGATCATGTCTTTCCTTCCCCCTTCCAAACAGTAACATCTCTTTCCTTCACCTTCCACTTACGCCATCAACTCTCCTACATGTAAGTACGGTAAAATTGAAGTGTTCGTCTGTATTTTATCTGTTTAGTATTGGGTTTAATTAATTTTTTTTCTCAGATTTAATGATTTTTATTAGTTTTGTGTATAAACCTGTGCACAAAGTACTGTTGTTAAAGTTGAAATAAGCAATCATCTTGGGACCAGAAACGGATTAATCCATTTTACATTGATTCCTATTGGAAAAATAGTTTCGGTTTACGAACATTTCGGGTTACGAACGGGGTTTCAGAAACGAATAAAATTCATGAACAGAGGTTCCACTGTATGCAGATTAAACTAATATTAGCTTAAGATTTCTGAAATCTAGTAAAATCTATTTTTTGACTTTTTGTCCCAAATATATGTTGAAAAATCGGTAAAGAGAAATGATCTAACAACTGCTGAAAAACAGAAAAATAAAAAAAAGTTATTGATTAAGGGAATGTCCACATTGGAGATATCGACGGATCTTTGAAGGCTGTTGAAAATATAAGTAAGTTGAGAACCCGAAGTAAAGAAAAAGGCTTTAAGAACTTACTTCCTCAAGATTAACGTAAAGTAAATCGATTTATAGCGAAACAGGCGCTTTTGACCAGCACTCAGATGTTTGAAAAGGCAAAGGCTGGAATTGAGAGAATCAAGTAGAACAAAGGGTGTAGAATACTTTGTGAATTAGGATCTGTAAAAAATCTTCTAGGCAAACTCCTCTCACTAAAGCAAATATTTTACAGTATCAAAATTGGGCCAAGAAATACATGAAAAATTGACTTTTCCAAAGTAATTTTCACGGACGAATCTTGAGTGACATTTGACGGACCTGGATGGGCCAAAGGATGGATTTTATTCAATTCAGACGTACCTGTGGCTAAAACAATGCCACAGGGAGGCGGTTGTGTTATATGGCCTGGAATTGTGAACCAAACCATTATTGGACCATTCAAGGTCGATACTAGCTATAATTTTATGATGAAGACTTTCTTTGCATAGTACAAGTCCCAGTCTCACAGTTTCAAAGTAAAAGTGTGTATTTACGCACGGCAATGCCCCTTCTCATGTATCTAAGCTTACCCGTTTATTATTTGAGCATAAAAGATTTACAGGAGAGAAGATAATAGAATGGCCACTATTAAGTCCTTATCAGAATCCGATCGAAAACCTATGGTCAATTGTGAAGATGAATTATATGAAGGTGGCAAACAATATAACAGCAAAACAGACCTATGAGAAGCAATTAAAACTAACATGTCGGAAATTGAACCTGCTGAAGTAAAAAAAAATCAAAAAATCTATGGATGATAGATTACTGGATGTTATTAAGTAGAAGGGTCATTATATTAAAATGTAAAGGATTCAAAAACTTATCATATGTATTCGTTATTTGTTATATTATAGGTGTTGATCCTTTTTTGTTGATTTTATTAACTTTTATTGAAGCAAAATGTGATTATTTGGTTTTGCTTAATAACTTCAGACGGCAGTTCTTTTAGAATACATAAAATAACTTCCATAACTTCAATAAAACATATTGATACTAACTAAAATTTTTAACTCAGACTTTATTTTGACATCTAAATTCATTGTTCAAAATTTGACAATTTTTTGCAAATCAAATTTGAAGTATTGAAGTTTATATGATTTGCTTAATAACTTCAGATAGGGTGTATGTGTATATATATATATATATGTGTGTGTGTGTATATATGTATATATATATATGTATATGTACGTGTGTATATATTTGTGTGCGTATACATATGTATGTATATGTGTATATATGTAAATATATGTATATATATGTATATTTTATATATATATGTGTATAATATGTGTATATATATGTGTGTGTATATCCATATATGTGTGTATATATATGTGTATATATGTCTGTATATATATATATATATACAGTGTGCGATGGGTAACTTGTCGCCATATTATATTTTTAATTGCTCGCGTGCGTGTTGTTTGTTTTTATTTATTTTGTCGACTGAAAAGTATTGTAGGGTCAGTAGGGTACCGTTTGTGAAAAGAATAATACAATGCTGCAATTCACTCGGCAGAAATTTGGAAACGGAATGCTGTACTACTTGGTATTCATGCTGGAAGCTCAAATACGAACATTTTGGGTGTCAATGTGAGGACAGTGCAGGGAATTCAGAAAAAGTTCCCTTCTGGGCTGTGGCTGGGGTCCTTCCCCTTTACCAAGCCACTGTCTACGACGCTTAACATTTCGATAAAAGATCCATTTTTCATCGCCAGTCACAACTCTATCCAAAAAAGGTGAAACAAGTTGGCGAGAATGGAGAGAAGAGCAGATGTCAACTCGGGATTTGAGGTTGTTTTCAGACAATTCATGAGGCACCCATTTTCCAAGTTTAGGAACTTTTCCAAGTTATTGAAGATGACTATGAACAGTTGTATGGTTTGAACTGAGAACCACTGCCGATCCCTCAACTGATAAAGCAGGATTTTCTTCAAGGGCTGCTTCAAGAAGCTTTTTATCAAACTCAACTGGACGTCCGGTTTTATCTTCATCTTCAAGGGTGAAATCTCCACCTCTGAATTTTGCAAACCATCTTCTGCAAGTTTTTTCATTCACACATTCCTCTCCATAAACTGAGTAAATGTTTCTAGCCGCTTCGGCTGCTGAGTTTCCTTTCTTGAACTCATAATAATTATGTGCCTCAAATGATTCTTGGGTACTTCCATGTTAGCCGGGTTTTAATCAAACAAAATTTAATTTTATTGTTCTCTGAAATAAAATTTGATCAGTTTGAATGCATCTAAACATAAAAATAATGTTCAGCTCCATTAGACATTATAAAATACTCTTTAAATTTCATTCATTTTAACAAAAATTTAAAATTCGGACAGAACTTATGGGATGACATAATATATGTATATACATGTGTATATATATATGTACATATATATGTGTATATATATTTGTGTCTATATGCATATATATATATATATATATATATATATATATATATATATATATATATATATATATATATATATATATATATATATGTATATATGAAATAACATATGAGACAACTAAACGTAAGCATAGTCGCTATTATTCTTTTCAGACCATTTTCCTCATCATTATTATATTTTAGCCGCTGTGCCCCATCAGATTTTTGACACTTTCAAAAATATTTAAGGAACTTCAAACATTACTTCTTTAATTTATGTTCAAAAGTGAGGGTTCGATCGCATTTTCATGCCTGTCGTGTTCAGTGTTCTTTATAAGAAAGTTGCAGAATTTTGAATAGTGTATTTTCCTTAATGAGTGGACTGTTTCCGGCAAATTGGATTAGGTATCTGCGTAGATTGAACCTCCATCAGAATGACGGATAGACTTTTTACGACCCCATGTAGGTCAATAAAAGTTGAAATATTTTTTAATGATATAAGAATAATTCTTTTTTTTTTTGAGTCTCCATCAGTAGAAAATCTGACAAATAATTGTAAATGGAGTATGGCTGGGAACGTAGAGAGAGAAAGGGGCGCAATATCGTCTTACGGAAGTTAATCAAGTACAACAAAATCAGCGAAAATGCTATGCTGAAATCATCTGATCAGTAGGTCGAGCAGAGATATAAGCACCATGTAATAAATTAGATTTAGACCTCCCGAAATTCAAATTCACTAGTTGAATATCTTACAGGGTATGGCTTATTAGGTCAATGAAAATGTTCACTGGATCAGTGAAGAGGCAAATGGACATCCCTAGGAAGGATTTCCGGTTACATTTTCTGAGGACGTGACTGTAGAGCAGTGAGGATATTCATCTTTCCGCGAAGGTTCTTTTGACGACAGATTTAATTTCAACACAGTTCCATTAAATTATTCTATGTCCCATATTTTTTATTTTTATTTGTTTTTGTTTGAGAATTCACTACTTTTCTTTGTGGTTTATCATCCATTCACTCTAGGACCGAGAATATTTTTTTATGGGTGTTAGAGGTGTGCTTTTTTGTTTGTTAGGCATGTTTCTTGCGGGGACTTTCCGGAGATATCTATTTTTGAGAGTTGTTTTTGTTAGAGAATTCACTATTTCTTATTCTCTTACACTCAGTAACCCCTTTTGTCTTAGTGCCTTTATTGCCTTGTTTGCGGTGAAAGATAAGAGAGAAGGACAGGGAGGAGATTTCGTGGTTTTAACCATTTTGTATATTCAGATTTAAAGACATTTTGCTGATTAGTTTTACGGATCCCACTTCCGCAAATTGAGGCAGAAGTGTTTCCTTCTGAACGAATTACCTGCGCTTGTTTAACTTGAGTCACATATTTACACGTCAGTAGTCACCAAACCGAATTTTGTCGTTTGGGACTCTTGTAAATTATCTTAGTTACGTTTACGTCATGGCCCGCTGATTGCAACTGGTTTGGTAAGCATGTGAACAGAACATCTATACGTCTGTCCAGATGTGAGACACGCCCAATAATGAATCGATTGGAACAGATGTGGGGTGGAGGTAGGTAGGGATGGGGAGGGAGGGATGGTAAATAGACCAAAATGAAAAGAACCTATAAACATTATTTTAAATTGCGGAAACAAAACAGCAGGAGCAAACCTGAGATGGGGGAGTTTGGAGAAAGAAAGAGAAAGAAAGAGCGAGAGAGAGAGAGAGAGAGAGAGGGAGGGTGTAGGGGGAAAACATGGTTGTCGAGCTGTATCTTGGCGTTATAATTACTGAATTAGAATCCGTCAGACCGAGATTTCCGTATTGTTTTCAAGACGTTTATACGCCCTTTAAATATGATAAGGGATTTGGTGTTTCGTATGAAAGATTAGAAGAAGGTATCATTGACAGTATACAAGGTTGGATCTTAAAAAAAATATTTGATTTTTGTTTTTTATCGAATATATAATTAAGACACTTTGAATTAAGGTTTTGACATTGAACAAGAGGATTTTGTAAATAACAAATCGAGTCCATTATGTATAAGTAGATGGTTTAAGAATACAGATATTTTCTAAAAGTCTAAAAACTTAAAAGTCGAAGAAACACTTAAATTAACAGACACGTGGGATATTTAAAAATATGGAATTGGTAAAAAAAGTGCGGGGTTGTCATTAGATGGCATCAAGTTTCAAATATCATTTCTCGCATTTTTCGACAGTGGAACTCTCTCTTGGCTCTATGCTTTCCACCCAACTTTGATGTTCAAAAATTTAAATGCAATGTCAGTCGTTATCTACTGTCTTCCTGAATCCTCTTCTTTTATTGTTTTTGCTCATTTTTTCCCCTTTTTCTTATTCTTTCACACACAAGAAGCCCTTGTATCTTCTATTGTTCTCGCTCCTTAATAATGTTTCTTATTTTTTCACACTCAGTAAATACTTGTGTCTTAGCAGTTTTACTGCCTTGCATGGGGTGAAATGATTAAAAAAAAAGAGTAAAGATTGCTTAGCACCAAGAAAGTTTCCATATAAGGCTTAATTTATCCCCACAGGCACACATATCTCACAATAGCTGAGATTTGTGAAAATTCACGTCGTTGCAGAAGAATAAATGCGATTAATGTTTAAAGGACAGAGCGAATTGAATTTTAGAGCCTGATTATCCTACAATAGATGGAAGCAAGGTAGAGTAATGGATAGTGGCTCAGATTGAGGAATCGGAGAGCAGTGTTCTAATTCCAGTCGAGTTCACAGCATTCACTTGCGTGCTAATACCTTTGGGAAAGGTATGAATACATATCTTACTCTTATGGTGATTTTCTAAGCGTAGCTTAGATGTGACACAAGGCTGAAAGTATGGAGCGCCCAGTGTGGATTGAACTCATTACTCAGTCGTAATTGTTCTAGAGAGACAAGTTTGCTAGCCCTTACGCCATGTCTAAGTGCCCAAATAAGGTGATTTTCTAAGCTTTGTTTAGTCCTGGCGAAAATGCGCTGAATGAAATGAAAGAATGGTCCTACAATGAAAGTTGATAAAAATAACTTATATATAAGTTAGTTGCACTTAATTCATTCTGACGCTGAAAGTATGGGACACCCAGCGAGGATCGAAGTCATTATACAGTCGTAAATGTACTAGCGAAACAAACTTGCTAACTATTGCTCCATGTCGAAGGGCCTCATCTCTTGCTCTTATGGGTAAATTGCAGAACAGATTGCCCCCGTCACCACGAGACACAATTATCTGATGAAAAGGAGTGGCGACCACCGCGGCGCAAAATGCGGTAACTAGATAAAATAAATGATGATTGTACAATGAAAGTTGACACAATAACTTATATATAAGTTAGATGCATTTAATTCATTCTGACGTCGAATGTGAATCAGAATCGATATAACTAACCGTGAATTCCTGTCTTCTTATAGCGATTTACTAAGCATAGCTTAGGTGTGGCACAAGTCCGGTGGTATGGAGCATCATTTGAAGATCAAATTAACAACACTCTCGTAAATGATGTAGCGAGATAAGCTTGCTGACTATTGCACCACGTCAAACCACCCAAGACTTTTATCGTTTAGAGGCAAATGAGTAGCAATCGACAATAGGTATTATGCATATTAGTTATCGGTTTAAATGTAGTCGATTTCAAATTTCCCTTTTATATTTGTTGTAGTGCATTCTTTTTATTTGTTGGTCGGAAAAAGAATCCAGTTAACAGATGGCAGTTGATATAATGCTATTGGGCTGAAATTTAAAAAAAAAACTTTTCTTAAATTACCGGGGAATTATTTTATGTAACCTTACACCCTCAAGATACTGCTGCGTTTGGAAGTCTCCTCGATTAAAAATCAGTAAACTTTAAACATTTACTTTTTCCATACGATATTTTATTACTTACGCAATAATATAAAGAATGTACAATAAAGTAGTTTAATATATGCAATATTTAAGAATCATTTCTGAATTTGGTTAGTATAATGTAAGGAACAGTATTCACTTTTAATCAGTCTGCGAATACAAGCAAATGTATCGATTTTAGTGATGTATTTTTGGAGATTAAATGAGTTCAATAGTTTTATGGATGAAATAGAGTAGACTGTACTCTGTAGCCTTGGATAACAGACTAGAGAAAGAAAGAAAAATTCTAAACCAATGAGAAAGCAACAGGAAATCACATAAGAAATAATGGCAATTAAGATAAAAATTTTGAAGCATAATCACAAACGTCCTGAAAGTACATTTCAAAGATTGATTTGTTTTTTTTTACGGCTTATCAACCCTTTAGTGGTTATTTAAAATCGAAACATATTTTGGGACTTAGTAATAATTCATTTCTTTTGCGAGTGAATATTGCATGAGCACTTTCTGTTTTGATTGATTGGTTAGTTTTTTTACGGCTTCTCAACCTTTGCAGGTTATTTAAAACCAGTAAATATTTTTAATTTGTTAGAATTTTTTAGAGATAATAATCGTGTATTGATACAAGTCCTACTAATTAACCCATAGTTAGTGTGGGAAGATGTAGATCCATACCTTTCTTAAGAGTATTTGCGCGTAAGTGAATAGAACGAACTTGACT
Source organism: Acanthosepion esculentum (assembly GCA_964036315.1). Taxonomy (NCBI): domain Eukaryota; kingdom Metazoa; phylum Mollusca; class Cephalopoda; order Sepiida; family Sepiidae; genus Acanthosepion; species Acanthosepion esculentum. The sequence continues at coordinate 60,641,074 of OZ038483.1, read as the reverse complement.
GAAATTGGAACTCGGTTCTCCGATTAACAATTCCGAGCCATTATCCATTATACCACGCGCACATCCAAGCATACAGAACCTGGTATTCCCAAGCGGTCACCCATGTACGTACTGACCAGGTTCGACGTTGTTTAACTTCGGTGGTCGTACAGGAAGCGGTGTTTCAACATGATGTGGCCTTGTATAGCAGACTAGAAAAAGAAACCACTCTTTCCCAACACAAGAATTCATAAAGATAAAAAACCTTTGAGCCATGATCACTTAAGTCCCGAACAGATATGACAAAAATTGATTTGTATTTTTTACGGCTTATCAACCTATTAGTGGTTATTTAAAATCGAAACATATTTTGGAACTTAAAAATAATTATTTTCTTTTGCAAGTGAATATTACATGAGCAATTTTATTGAGAATCACAATTATTCTTTTCACATACAAGTCCTAATAATTAATCCATAGTTGGGGAGAAAAGAGGTGGGCTCATACCCTTCCCAAAGACAATTAATGAAAAATGTATAGATTGTTTGGTTTGGTTTACGGTATGTCAATTCTTTTCTGGTTATTTAATACTGGACATGGGTTTCATTTACACGAGTGTCAGAAAAAACAGATAAGCTAGAAACAGAAACAGGTAAGCAGTAGTTCTTTTTTCGCATTTGTACTGGGAGACAGTCGGTTTATCTTGCCCCCCTCAACCGACAGGGCGATATATACCGTATTTGACAGCATATAAGACGCACCGGTGTATAAGAAGCAAGCAATTTCAGCGCGGCAAATCAAGAAAAAATTAGTAATTAGTAAAATTATTAGTAAATGGTACAGCTTAGGCTATATTTATGAGGTATTATTTTGGTTAAACAAACCATGATTACAATTAAATGAAAAATAATATGAAAAAAAAAACAACATAAGCCTAGAAAAACTTTATTATATCCAAAGGTAAGAAAACAAAATAAAAATCAAGCAATTATTACAATTGAGCAAAACAGTACAGTTACCATGAAAATTTTATTCATCTTCAAATCCATAAAATTCATCGTCTTCGTTATCAAATCTCTGATACTCATTTTCAATACTATTATAAATAATGTGTCATCTTCCATTTCATTGAGTGCATTGCTAATGCCACGCTTTTTAAAAGATTTCACAACAGTTTCTGGTCTAATATTATACCCAAGCTTGCTTCACCCATGGAGACTTGTACAATGCTGGGTCTTTTTATTCTTCCTATAAGTGTAAGGTCGTAATCAGGCTTTGCCATTTTTCCTTCATGTTTAAGTCTAAGTTAATAGGAGTAGCCACGTAGCTAATTGGCCAACTATCGCGAAATTTAAACTTACATATGATATATAAGGCGCAGGGGAATTTAACAAGATATTTTTAGTAGAAAAAAGTGCACCTTATATGCCCTCATTACTAATTTTTTTTTTAAATTAAGAAAAGTTTAGCTTAAAATGTTGGCATTTATTTCCGTTTTAGCCAGGTCGTTGCAATACTGTAATTAAATTCACATTGTGAATTTGTAACTTTGAACGACAGAAAGGACTGCTATTGCAAAAAACTAACTGAAGACATCAAAAGGGATAGTAAGAAAGGCATACATTACATTGCTTAGAGCGACAAAGGATAAGACGTGAAGAGACATTATCGCACACTTGCTGAAAAGACACTCCACATAAAAGATTGTTTAGAACTACCTAACTGCATTCAGACCGCTCTGTAAACTTCGGTTCTCTAAAATGCCAATCGACTTAAGACTCCATCGATGTAACCAGCTATTTAACCTAACAACGAGAAAAACTTGCGCAACAAATGAAGGGACCAGATAGTAATGGGAAGAATATGATGTAAACCCTCCCAAGTTAAGCAAGATATTTACTTTGATACATAATAATAATAATAATAATAATAATAATAATAATAATAATGATGATAATAATAATAATAATAATAATAATAATAATGATGATGATGATGATGATGATGATGATGATGATGATGATGATGATAATAATAATAATAATAATAATAATAGATGAATAGTGTGCGAATAAGAGTGTGAATTGGTAATCTGTGATCAGTCTCATGGCCTGAGTAACTGGCTAGTTCCCTGCACATATCTGGGTTGAAAGCCGGAGAGGTATTCCTTCATGCGTAGCATGTCTTGGGCCAGACGTAGCATGTCTTGGGCCAGACGTAGCCTATCCCTGTCCAAGTTAGTCTACAGCCGATGTCCTCCAAGACTTTAAGACCCGCCTTGGTCACAGACACACAGCCATTGATTTCATCGGTGAGGAAGAGGGAAACCTTGCGTCCAGCGACGTCGGGCTATCACCGCCCTGGCCTCATACATAGTTATGTAGCCCATTTTATACCGTTATGCTAGATAGCTGTTACCCTTAGAAGAAAGGTCATCCACCTTGTGATATCTTGTCTGTAATCCTGCTAGGTGTCTGATCATCCCCTCACCAGAAAAAAAATTTTTTTTTACAATAAGGTTCACCTTTTACAAGGCCCGGAGGCCACTCGAGGTAGAGGGCTACGTTAATTTGTGCGTATAGGAGTAGAAGATAACGGTTGACTCTAGCTTTGAGCAAGTTAAGATTGTAGTGATCGTGGAAACATCTAGTTAGTACTGGATTACATTGTACCAGTAGCACTCGTAAAGTGACCCACCTGACAAGTGTACCCAAAATAAAACACTTCATTAATAGCGGCCGGTTGTTTATAAATCTGAGATACCCTGTCGGCGAGGCCTAGGCACCCGACACGGAATCCTGGAGATTGTGGACATGTGAATTGTAACACACCAATTTAGCCTTTTTTTTAAAAACCTAGATGGGTAGTCGGAGAAGCCCGATTCGATCAAACAGAACGTCACGTCAAGCCGCTGTCGATTTCAATATATTAAATGTCTCACCCCTTTCCAATCCAAATACCATACGGATTGACACCAGAGCTATTTCCTTATAGAAGGGGGTGTTGGTGAAGTCAAGCAATTCGAAAGCCTCAAAAGTTTTACTTGGCTGTAATGCATCTGATATTACATTAAAATTTAAGTAGAGTTAACTGTTTTCAGGTGCTTGGAACTTCTCTTGAAAAATAGTATATTGTCTTTATATTAACGCCATGTCGAAGTGAATGGATCCAATGTTGTGCTACGAGCCGGTGATATAGTAAAATGAAGCTTATTGAAGAGAAACATGGCATATCATAAACCACCCACGTGACTACATGTTTATTCTGATACGTATAATGAAGATAGAAACAGCTTATTAGCAAATATTCTGGAGCCAGAAAACGTGAGAGTCATTGCCCTGTCACGTCACACCATTCATTATCGAATAATGTATATTCAACCAGATTGACTCCAAACACTGTCAAAAATGAAAATCTTCTAGTCGAAGTGTAAAAAGAAAAAAATATGAAAAAACAAACGAAAAACAAAAACAATCATATCACAATAAAAAACGAGTAATGGCGTCGCGAAGAGCCCCAAAATGTCTCTTCTCGCACAGAACAAGATGAAAACGTATCTAAAAAGTCAAGATGCTATAGACCATAGAAGGATAAAAGTAAAAAGAAAGCTAAAATAATTAAAACAAACACGTATATAATTAGCGTTTATTTATTATTCGGTCGAGTTAAATCGGACATTCACGAGTCTATCACGCCAGTCATCATAGTCGTGCATCAAGGTCGGAAGTTCATTCGGTTGGCATACTGTGTCATAACATAGCTGGTCAATGTAGGTGGTCTGTGGGCGATCAACCCGTCTTTCCTTGTGGCTAAGTGTCCAGAACAGTAGATCACTCGCGAATTCTTGTTTTGCTCGCCAGCAGTGTCCTGCAAAGCGCATTCTGCGTTCGCGTAAGATTGTAGAAATATCAGGGATAGTTCCATACAGCTGTGATTTAGTTGGATGTTGTCTCCAGGACATCTTAAGTATAGCTCTCAGCAACGGAGTGTAGGTTACATCGAGCTTAGACTCTGGGGTTTTAGTTAATGTCCAGGCAGTGGGACGATGCATCAACACCGCGTCTACAGTGACTCGAATGAATCTCCGCCCGAGATTGTCTGGTAGATCAGGTTTCCAGATTACATCCATTTTATCCAAGGCAACCCAGGCTTTAGCGAATTTTCACATCGTTTTCATTATAATTTATTTTCGCTTCCTAGGTATGTGAAAGATTTGACAGATTTTATTGAGTATCTGTCTATATTTCTGAGATGAGGTATTATGTACATTATTTACATTATTCGGACTATTGTCCTCATCTTTGTCGCCATGTTTATTACAACGTTTCAAGGACACATGGCACAGTGGATAAAGGCGTTAGTTAGATCCAGTGACAGGACGCAAAGAGTGTGAGTTCAATACCAGGTTAAGACAGTGCAGAACTTTCAGAGGGAAAAATTAACAGGAGATAACTGATAACTGACATCCATTAAACATGTCACGTGGAACTAGAACCATGATCACCTTCGTCCTGAAGATACATAAGCATTAAAGAAGAAAAACGTTATGTTTTTTATGCTTCCTAATACAGATTTTTAACTATGGATATTCATTCTTCAGAGTTGCTGATGTCTTCTTGAATCTTTATTGAATTCTGGTCGCCATCAAAGAGATTCTTTAGAATATGGCATTGCAAAATCCATTAACATTTTTTCCTTTTAATATATTTCCAATCCTACTTTGTAGTTTACATTATTCAGACTATTGTCCTCATCTTTGTCGCCATATTTATTACAACGTTTCGGTCGTTGTACGCTCTGGCCTTCTTCAGGTTGTTGGAATGTCGAACTGAACCCTTTATTTCGCATAGTGGGGTAAACTGTTCTAATTCCACGTGGCATGTTTAATGGATATCAATTATCAGTTATCAGAGGGGAATTAACAGGAGATAACTTACATCCATTAAAGATGGCACGTGGAACTAGAACAGTCTAACCCAGTGAGCGAAATAAAGGGTTCAGTTCGACATTCCAACCACCTGAAGAAGGCCAGAGCGTACAACGACCGAAACGCTGTAATAAACATGGCGACAAAGATGAGGACAATAGTCCGAATAATGTAAATAGATTTTAGTGATTCACTTGAGAGTGTTTGTATTGAACCTTGTTGGTTGAAGCCTATGAATTCGGTTTTAGAGGCATTGAGTCTAACATCATTGGCAACATCTTCTAGATGATGTAGGAGAACTGTGGTATTGGTAATGGCGTCTGAAGTGATAGCTAGCTCAGCTGCATAGTGAATTTCTGCCAACTTTTTGCAGGATATCAACTCGAGAGTTTTGGGGATAAAGTAAATCCTAGACGATGATGTTTGTCGAGGGAAGTTCTGAAAACGTATTCAAGGGTGATGACAAAGACGAAAGCTGAAGAGTCACCCTGAAGGGCACCAGCTTTGATGTCGAAGAAGCTAGTGTCTTCGTTTGGGGATCTAACCAGAGAGTTGGTATTTGTGCATAGCATCATTATGGCATTTGTCACTTTACATGTGCCAAAACCGAAGGCTTTAAAAAAATCTACAAAAAGTAAAGTGGTCTGCAGGTTCTTTGCCCTGGCGCCTTCAATAATCCGCAAAACAATCAGGATTTGTTCAACGGTTGATTTATATTTTCGAAAGATATTTTCATTTTTTTCGGAGCACCTTCTATACTCCCGGCTGTATTTTCTTGAGAAACAGTGAGCTGCAAATGTTTTCCACAACTGAGGTGAGTGTGATTCATCTATATTTTTGGCCGATCGTAGATCTTATTTCTTTGGGATAGGAAGTATGCAGCCTTTTGTCTATCTAGCTACGACTTCTACATTATATGTAGCGTTACACAGTTGGAGTAGAATATCCTTGAAATCAAGATTCTTCCAAATCATCGGAGGAATGATATCAAGTCCCGATACTTTTTTTATTTTTAGTGTTTTTTGAAGCCATTTCAAGTTCTGCCTCTGCAAAGTTTCCAGGTTTAATGTCAAGGGGATGTTCAATGATTTGGCCGACCTCAGTATCTAAAATGTCAAGCACATTTCCATTGAGATTTAAAAAATTGTCTTGCCATTTATTCAGCCTTTCAGCCTTTTGGCCTTTCAGCCTTTCAGCCTTTTGGCCTTTCAGCCTATCAGCCTTTAACTTGAACTTATTTGTTGATTTTCTACCACTGATTTCATTGACAATTTTCCAAGAAATAGAAGAATGTTTATTGGCAGCAACATATTTGATGCACCGAATTTTTTCCCCGGTGCATTCAGCTTGTTGATTTTTATAAGAGTTCTTGAGTTGAAGTCTTGGATAGATTTAAAGAATGGATTTGCATTTCTTATTGCGGCTTTTTCTTTCACATTAGCCCTTTGTAATTCAATGCTATTTGACTCCCAAGGGGTGTGTTGCTGATGTTTAAGTTTTAAGGATATAACATCTGCTGCAGCCTTTTCATGAGAAGTAACAAAATTATTGTAGGTTGCATTAGGAGATGGTTCCTCTGCATCTGCTTGTAGTGTTTCAAACTTCCTGACAGCAATGGTGTACTGCTCTTGGGAGATGACTATTTGTTGTTAGAAGAGCACTACCGACAGAATATAGAGAGGTGTCCGGTTCCGGGGAACAGCTCCACGCGGCAGTACATCTCTTGTTGCAGTAATAAGAGGTATCAGTAGTAGGGATGCAAGACAACTCAACACCGCCGACTGAGCGCCGGGACAACCCAGGACAGAGATAACTGAGAATGGAGACAAATCAGCACCAGAAAAACATACTTTCTTTATATCCGAATAAAAGTAATTTATTAAGAATTAAAACCTTAATTAGTGAATATTTTTATTTTATTTAAAAAATTAAAAATAATAAAACAATCACTAATTAAAGTTTTAATCCTTAATAAATTACTTTTATTTGATTATAAAAAGTTATGTTTTTCTAGTGCTGTGTTGTCCCAGTCTTGAGTTTTCCTGGCGCTCAGTCGGCGGTGTTGAGTTGTCCCTTCCCGCAATAGTAATAACGATGCCAGCGCAACCGATGGCATCGTTATTACTATTGCGGGAAGGGACAACTCAACACTCAATAACGATGCCAGCGCAACCGACAGTCGGCTCGGATTGAGGAATCGTAGAGCCGAGTTCGAATCCCAGTCGAATCCGTTACATTCACTTACGTGCTAACACCCTTGGGAAAGGTGTGAATCCTCTTCTTCTCCCTCCAACTATGGGTAAATAGCAGGAGAGACTGGGTTTTATAGCCTTGGATGGCAACTGGTCTACGAAGGAGAAGGTCAACTCTGAATTCAAAACCATTCAGCGTCTGTACCGGCATCCGGCGGCCTCTTGGTTACTCCTTCTTCTGCGTCTGTGGAAATTCTGCGGCAAGTAAGAGCATATTCCTCCCTCCACTGGGATAGCACGCGAGGTGTGGGGACCGCATGTGAAGTTCAAACTCCCTTGTTACTCCGTTTCAAGAATTCACCGCCGTTGGAATCGGGAATGGCTGTCGCTCGTTTCAGCATTGGCGACGGATCGCCGTGCTTGGTTGGCCTTCGTTCTGGACGCGGTGAATTCGTTGGAAGGAGCCGGCTTAACCGATCCAAGGTGAATGCCGCAACATACAACATACATACAGCGCAACCGATGGTTGTTTGGCACCTGGCCCGTGTTTACGCCCTCTGTCTCCTTACATTAAATTGACCTTGTGTCACATCCTGCCAGCGGGCAGATAAATTACAATTTTATCTCTCAATTGTGTTTCTGTCTTCGGACAGAGAACAAAAAATAAATGAGGGATGCCGAGTCGCAAGGATTCCAACCCTGCGACAGCGCCTCCCTCCTTGAACTAAAAAGGTAAGCAAAAATTTCCAACTCCCCGCAACCAACGTCGCCTGGGGAGTTGGCAGTTTTGGGACTTGGCACGTGTGCACGCACTAGCCCTCCTCCACTTTAAACCGGCCTTATTTCGTCGCTGTGGGAGTGGGTGACGAACAAATATCAAGTGTAGTATCTCCTCTTCACCTTCTCTGTGTTTCAGTCTTCGGACAATTCACAGAAAAGCTTTAAGGGATGCTTGGTTCCGGAGATTCCCGCATTGCAGCAGCACCTTCATAGTAAAAGGAGAGTGCGAAATTTTTGTACGCGTATGGCCACCCCACATTTTTGTACGCGTATGGCCACCTCACATTAAAAAAACAAATGTCATATCTCGAAACCTTGTGTTGTTGGAATACGCTTTAATTGAAAGTTTTTGAACTTTTAAAATCTACAAAAGAAAAGATATTTCTAGCCTACAATAAGATCAAGTATTTTCCAACTGTTAAGTATACTACCCTATTTTTTTTTAATTGTGAGGCTTCACTACCTCTGCGACATGCAAGCTACCAATAGTATACTTTACGCTTCAAATGCAGATCCTGAACACCCTTCACATGCGAAAGACAGAAGTTATTTTTAAGGAGACTAAAAGAAGCTTAAAAGCAGCTTAAGTGTGGCCTCCCATATCAGAAGTATCAGGTTATTCCACCAATTCGTTTTGCTTCGACAACTACCAACAACGCCCATGTCGAAGATTATATAAAATTATGTGAAAAGATTAAATTTAGGTTTGTTCATTTTTAGACCATTTGGTGATTTTAATATTGCAGTCATAAACCACTGATATAGGCTACGAGCATAAAATAATGCTGGGCTATCGTAGACGATAAGAGTAAAAAATAGCGTAGCGGAACTTTAGAATAATAAACTGAAAGCATCACGTGTCCAAATAATAAATGTCTACTTCCTAAAAAATAAAAAGGAAGGCATTTCTGATTAATTCAACTGATCAAGGAGTCTGCCTTTGCGTTACGACCTGTAGAAGCAATACCAAATGTCTTGTTAGGAATAAAATGCAAGGGGGGAAATAACAGAAGTAGATATGAACGAAAACCGATGCCGAAAGATATTATGACTTTCTGTCTTAGACCATTACTCTAAGGAAATGATCACAGGAAAAATGACAGCCTATTACAATCGGGTCATTCCAATATACTTCCGATTATTGGACTTACATCTCGAAATAAATTGGAGCGTAGTGTACTATACAGGAGATTCGTGAACATTGGAACCAGCTCATCTATCGCTGGGCTGAGCGCACAGGAATATTCTTGAATGTATACCGTGGGTGTAGTTGTTATTAAGACAGGACAAGTATTAGGAAGATGAATAATTTTAGTTGGTAATGGAGTCATACAGATCACTTTAGGGCTTTATTTAAATCTTTGTCCTACCGTCATCTTGACCAAACAGACAAACCATGAATGAGTTAAACTAGCGTTTCTCAACCGGGGCTCCCTGGAACCCTAAGGTTCTGCAAAAGGTTCCCAAGAATCCTGCGAGAACAGATGAGATAAACTAATGTACTTTTTACTTTTTATTTAATTTCATATACATAATATTACTAAACACACACAATATATTCTTGGTTATTGTAATATTCTAATATTTTGATTTACCTTATGTCTTTTCAACATTGCCAGTAAAAATATAAAATAAAAACTGATGCATCAATTATGTTTTCGTTCTGTTTATATTGTAGGTATATGATATTGTTTACTTATGTTTATTTTTTACGTTTGAGTTTAGGATTTTTTGTGTGAATGAAAACTACCTGATGAAGTATTATAAACGAACAGTATTAATTATTTAGCATTATCGAAACATTTGACAAAGAAGTAAATAATTTTTCCTTAAACCAGTTTTTCAAAAATATACACTATGATATTTATCACGTGAACTACGATGAAAATAAAATGGGGAAGATATGGTATATATTTTTGGGGGTTCCTTGAGACATGTAATTTATTTTAAAGGTTACGCAAGGGTAAAATGGTTGAGAAAAGCTGTGTCAGACTAAAGACTGATTAGTTTCTTATGGTTTCTCAATTCTTTGTATTTTATTTAAAGCCGAATCATATTTTAGTTTGTTTTATTAGTTTTTACGGCTTATCAACATTTTCAGGTTATTTAAAGCCAGAAAATATTTTTGGTAAGGATATTTTGAAGATAAAGTTTTTCTGACACACATCCTACTATTTAACCAATAGCCAGGAGGGGAAGAGATGGATTTCTCGTTAGTATTTGCATGTAAGTGAACCGACTAGAATTGGAACTTGGCTCTCCGATTTCAAATTCCAAACTTTAGTCCATTACACCCTCCGCACATCCAAACTTACAGCACTTGATATTCCCAAGAAGTCACCCATCTAGATACTAAACAGGCTCGATGTTACTTAACTTCGGTGATCGGACGAGAACCGATGTTTCAACGTGGCATTTTGGATTGTAAAAATAGTGTTTTTTCCGAGTGAATATTGCATTAAGAATTTTAGTATAACAAAGATTTTAACAGATACAAGTCATACTATTTAATCCATAGCTGCTGGGGAGAAGTTGGATTCCGATCGTTGCCAAGGATATTTGCATATAAGTGAATGTAACGAAACCGACTGAAATTCGAACACGGCTCTTATTCCACCGTCCGTACATCCGGTTGATTCAGAGTGCGCACATTCAGTTGAACTAATGGGATTTTACTGCAAAGTTTTATGTGCCGTGAAAGCTTGTTAGATGGTAGGCAATGTCATGTAATACTGTTTCTGTACTTATTAGCTGTGAGATAATTGTACGAAGAGACACTATATTTCTAATAAACAATAGCTTAAGTAAAAGATATCTTTGCGAAAGAAAAAGATCTTCGTTGGAACTCGATGAAAGGTAGGTGAAAGTTGCGCGATTGTGTAGCGTTAGAAAGTGGGCTAATTTTATACATTGGAAACGTCACTTTTATCTTCAGAGACGTGGTACGCATTCTCCTACAATATGTCATCCTTACAACATTGGGAGAGTTTTCAGAAGCAGTTCCATCCTTCGAAGACCTTATCGGTTTAATCCTCCATCAAATGTGGACATGGCTAAAGTATTGTGTTTGTGTGTGTTCAAACAAGGTTTAAATAAATCCGAAATTCGGGGTTAGATGAAAATTAGCCATGACTGAGCCTATGTGAGGGGTAGAGACGTAAAGTCATCAATTGATGTGAATAAAGTTCAAATAAATAATGTTGAAAATAATACGCTTGAAAGCATCAGCTCGCATGCTATACTCCATACCTTTTCACCTTTAAATTGAAATGTCTGCGCCTGTGAAAGTAACCAACCAGAGGTCTTTTCCCTAAACGAATTAGTTGTCGTTTTAAGTGACCAATGATCTGCTTGGCGTTGACAGCAATTCTTTGAGACGGTGTTGCCCTCAGAGTTTCAGCAAATTTCTAATTACCCTGCTTAACATTGGAATTATGAATTGGCTGTTCGAAATTACGAGTGTTTGACTATGGATAGTCGTTTCATATCGAAGGAACAAAGAGAGGAGTAAAAAAACGCTTTATAAGAGTCAATTACAAGTGTTATGCTGACATTGATGTTGTAGCTGAGAACGGGAAACGCTGACTATTGCTAATGTGGCTGCAGCGCAGACTGCTTATGGATAGACATCGAAAAGTGTTCAGACTATTACTAGGACAAGAAAGCCTCAGAGAAGAAGACGATTTAAGAAAGTTTCACCTAACCACACAGAGCGAATGTTAGTTTAGTTAAGTGATAATCTCCTTTTGACTTATCCCCCACCACTGAAAGGGTAATAGTATAATGTTAAGAAAGTTATCTAGCACCATGGCCTTACTAAGCAACGGAATTAAGTACAGTGTAATCCGGATATAAGAGAGTTGTCGGGACCCGAGAAGAAGTATCTTATATCCGGGGTTCTCTTATATCCGGGGTTCTCTTATATCCGGGTTTGGTCTATTATATATACATTAACACAGGCTCTAATTTGGGACCAGAGAAAATCTCTCTTATATCTGGGTTTCTCTTATATACGGGTTACACTGTATATAATAAAATCAACTAGCGGTCCAAGAAACGGAAGAGATATTGCGTGAGGTAGCTTCATCCAGAGACAGTAATATATACATCACTGGAGTGACCAGTCAAAACAGGCTGTGAGAGAGGCCAGCAGAATCGTTCACAAAGGACAAATGCTGTGAATTAAAAAAAAAACTACTACGCATTTCGAACGAAATGACGAAGTTATTGTCTGTGATAAATTCGCCTGTTCATGCGGATTTAAAGAAGTTAATTAAAGAAGACACATTTAGCGGCGCCACTATTATCGGTAGTGTCCCACGCAGCGCGCGTCTGATTCTAATCGAATAATGCCTTAGCGCCTTGAAGGCGGTTATGAAACGCCGGATGACCGAAATATTTGAAAACATGATGGCTTCATCACCAGCAGCAGGTACTCAGAGTACAGATGACGCTACCTGGAAGAAGCGATCGATGAAGCGTACAATCATGTACGGAAATATCTTGACCCAAGATCTCTAAATGAGGGACAGTGTGAATTGGTTAGTTTCTTATATCATTCGTTCATTCATAAATTATTTTGTTAAATCGATTTCATCCCATGTAAGGCACTAAGAGACAAGGGGCTTCTTGGTGTGGAAGAATTAGAAACAGAAACATTACTAATGAGTAGGAACAAAAAGAGTAACCAGGAGGAGAGTAAATAACGGTTGTCATTGCATTTAAATTTTTGAAGATTAAACTTGGCTGGAAAGAATGGAGTCGGAAGGGAGTTCGACAAAAGGAAAGTGCGAGCAAAGAAACTGTTAACGTAGAACTTACTGATATATCTAGCCAGCTCAACTGTAAATCGATGAGATCTCGACGCCAGTCTAGTACGGCGTTTAAATCCAAACAAATCTAGACACCATAGTGAAGATCTCACCCGAACAACTACCATGAAAGAATTTACAGAAAATGTACAGGGGGGGGGGGCAAGCAACCTTATGGCGGTGGTAAAGGGACTGAAGCCGAGCCGCTAGATCAGGACCGATAATATTGTTGATTCATTGGATTTTATCAAGGAGCTCAAGGTAAATATCAGGGGTGCCGAAACATATGTGATAGGTATATTTTAAGCATAGACTAATGGTAGACTTATAAATATGTATAATAGTTACTGGGATAAAAATTGTCTCGCACGACACAATGAACCAACTTTCTTAGACTACTGTATTTTTTGCAGTAATATATAAACTTAAAATTGGGCGTTTTTAATTTGAAGGTAGAAAGGTGTAGAAACACGCCAAGCAGACCTAGCAAAGAAATGATTCTCCCTTGTGCTATTATCTTGCAGGACAATGTTACATGGTAATCGAGAGTCCATTTCCTGACTTGCGCAGTTAGAGATGATTAGTTGAGTTCGGTTAACAAAACAAAAGCATTATAATAAAGACTAGACGATTTTTAAAAATCCGTATAATTTAACGAATCCTTGAAGAAATGCTGTAAATAATACCCAATAATAACCAATTTAATTGGTTAAAAAAATGAAACCATTTTTAACCCGTTAATGTCGCCGGAAAATTAGGTATTGTAGAAAACAATATTAAAATATTATCAGTTTCTAAGATATATACACTAACGGCAAGAAGTTTGGGACCACGCCGCATTTCTTAAAAAAACACACCATAAAATAATATTTTTGTATTTTTTAAAAAACAACTTATAATTTCACTAATTTCACTAATTATTTACTCTAACAAAAAAATAGCAAAAAATTAACTATAAAAAGTTATCATACAACAGCATAATATTTTGTTTTCGTCAATAAAATCACCACCTGTCTTAATTAGGTCTTTACAAAAAATTATACAACAGCATAATATTTTATTTTCGTCAATAAAACCACCACCTGTCTTAATTACATCTTTACAAAAACTATTATACAACAGCATCATATTTTGTTTTCGTCAATACAAAGGTTCAATACAAGGTTCGCGTATAGTGTCCTCTTATATTCCCAATAAACAGAAATAGCTCTCTCAAACAGGAGAGTAACGAAACAAGGGGATACTACTCTTGATTATTCATAACAAGGTACTGAAATTTTATCTTTTATTTTTTAAAAAATCTAGTGTATTCGTGCCGTCAAAATTGATGGCAAGAAGGAATGTATTATAAGTAATATATATTTTATTGTAAGTACTTTTTTAAAAATAGTTCGTTGTTAACGTTAATAACTGACCAGTGAACAATTTATAAAAACCTAAGGAAAGATATCCGTATATTATCCTCATAAATGTTTCATACTTACAACCAAAAATTATGTTTACTGTAAAATTTCCCAAAGCACAATTTTCTTTGTGTAAATTTTGGAAGGTCTGAGTAATCCTTGACAGTCTCTAGATTCACTCTGCAATTTCAGCGTCTGCTTATTTCTCATCCTACTAAGAGTAATGTATCATCAGATATTTTTTCTCAAGCTATTACCAAATTCCAGAAGATATGCTCCGAATCGTAACATAAAATCTGCATTAAAACTGTCTAATTATTTAATTGTATAAGCTTTTAATTGTCATCATAAATAATATACAATACAACATATTACAAAAAACGTTTTTTAGGCATTTCTAATACAGTTACATTAATTAAACTTATACCGCTCGTAACACATATATTTAGGTATTCCGTCAAACAATCAGATGTTTTAAAAAACTTCAAAAAAGTATTCCACGAAGAAAAACCGATATTTAGTAAGTCAAAAGTTTACAACACATTTTTTTAATTTACAACAGCTTTTTTTTCTTTTCTTTTTTTTTTATAAAAGTATTCAAATTTTACTAGAATGTTCCAAATTAGGGTGGGGTTGTTTTTTTTAGAAAGTTCCAGATTAATTTTTATGATTACTTTTAGGAATGATTAAAAGTATTGCGTCATTCTTTTTCTGTCAACCGTCCTTAAATATTAACAAAATGGGGAAAAGCAAAGCAATTGATTAAGACCTCAGTAAACGTATTGTTGACCTTCACACAAATGTACTTGGTTATAGGAAGATATCTAGTCAGTTAAATGTGCCATTGAGTTCAGTTGGTACGATAGTTCGTCACTGGAAGACGTGCCATTCCATTCGTCCCCCCAAAAGCTCTGGTCGTCCTAGAAAGGTAACTGAACTTTACGGCAAGATTATTGGTGAGAAAAGTTGGCAAAGAGCCCCGAGTTACGCTTAAAGAACTTCAGGGAGGACTAGACTAAGTGGTGTAAAAATGAGTACAGATACAATTAGTCGTTCACTTCGTCGATATGACATTTTTCAAGGACTCCAAGGAAAAAACACTTCTTAGCGAAAACACGTTCTTGCTAGACAGGATTTTGCAAACGAGCATTGTATCAAACCTGCATCATTTTGGGAAAATGTATTTTGGTCAGACGAAACGAAAATTGAACTTTTTGGCAGTAATGCTGTGGCAAAGGTCTAGAGAAAGAAGGGTACTGAATATTCGTCGAAGAATATTATCCCAACAGTAAAATTTGGAGGCGGATCAATCATGATCTGTGGTTGCTTTAGTGCCCAAGGTGTAGAGAACAATGAAATAATAGAAGGGAGGATGAATGGAGCATATTATAGGGATATTTTGGAGAGAAATTTACGTCACTGGGCTTGAAACCAGATTAGGTCTTTCAACAAGACAACTATCCTAAGCATACTGCAAAGCTTACAAAATCATGGTAAAGTTCAAATATAATAGACGTTATAAAATGGCCAAGTCAATCTCCAGATCTCAATGCGATTGAACATTTATGGAGAGAGCTGAAACTGAGAATTCAATGAAGAAACCTACACGAACTAAAGTAATTTTGTCGTGAAGAATGGAAAAAATATTAACCAAGAAACCTGCAAGAGATTCGTAGGAGGCTACTTTAAACGCCTAGATGCTGTAATTAGCAATAACGGTTACGCTACGAAATATTAATAGATGATTTGATAAATGTATTGTAAACTTTTGCCTTATTAAATATTGGTTTTTCTTCGTGGGATATTTTTATTGATTATTTTTTAAAAATCTAAGTGTTTAACTAAAGGCTTAAACATATGTATTATTAGCAGTAAAAGTTTCATTAAGCTGTGCTAGAAATACTTAGAGACATTTTTGTAATGTTCTAAACTTTTGCGTGGGACTGTAAATGAAGGATGTAGTGAGAATGAAAACAAAAAACTCTTTCGATGACTAATGAATTATTACGAGTGTTTCCCTCTGCTTTTTAAAATTATAATTTTTAAAGTTTAAAATGAATTTCTAAAAATGAACAAAGCATTCTTGAAGATATATGTGGCGTATTATAAATATAGAAACCCTCTTCGATAGCGATATCAATACGCGTCAATGGAAACAAGTTAACACGGCACCAGATGGGTCAATGTTATTTTGCACACTGCACCCCACAATTGTTACACACAAAGAAAATATCATTTTAAAGTGCTTTTTTTTTTTTTTAAAGTGGCGCCAACCTTTTGGCCTGTAGTATGTATACCATCAATGGTATGTAATGCGTACCATTTTTGGGTTATTTGGTTAGGTTTGTTTTACAGCATGTCAAGCATCTCCAGTTTTTTTGAATGTCTAATTCTGTCGTTCTGATGACGGTGGGTATTAATGGATTAAAGCGAAAATAGATTTGACGTGGACATGGCTGGTATAAATGTCGTTCTATCCTGCCAGTACAATATCCACATCTGACAACTTGATCGGCGTTCCCATCTTCGTTCGAACACAAAAAAAAAAGTTTTGAATTATTCACATAAATACAGACGGAGACTAATTACATTTATCCCCGTTCTTAATTAATCGGGGAAGTGCTAAAGTAAATATAAATGCTTTAATTTATTCTATTCAATTTACATAGAGCCTTAAGGGACACATTTTTTACAAAAAGATCTAGAAGAGTGGCCGTTGAGGACAACTTTCATTTCGCGATTTGATAAGAAAGACTGAATCAGTTGCACACATTCGTACAGCAATACCCTAACTTTTCAACTTGTGAAGAACAGCGGCATGCCAAAGCCTGTAAAACGCTTTCGAGATGCCCAAAGCAACAGCCTGAGTTTCATCACTCTTATCTAAATCTTACTAGACTATTTCCGCAATAATCGTTAAAACATCAGCAGCTGACCTAGAGAAGCGAAAGCCATATTGCTTGTCGGAAAGAAAGCCCTGCGATGTGAGAAGCTTGACTAATTCAGAGTGGATTAGAGTAATTCCAGTAGTTTGCCAAAAAGGTGTATAAAGCTGATAGAAAGATCAAACAGTTCACCTGAGTTTTTAAAAAGATGTATAAGGCTGATAGAAAGATCAAACAGTTCACCTGAGTTTTTAAAAAGATGTATAAGGCTGATAGAAAGATCAAACAGTTCACCTGAGTTTTTAAAAAGATGTATAAGGCTGATAGAAAGATCAAACAGTTCACCTGAGTTTTTAAAAAGATGTATAAGGCTGATAGAAAGATCAAACAGTTCACCTGAGTTTTTAAAAAGATGTATAAGGCTGATAGAAAGATCAAACAGTTCACCTGAGTTTTTAAAAAGATGTATAAGGCTGATAGAAAGATCAAACAGTTCACCTGAGTTTTTAAAAAGATGTATAAGGCTGATAGAAAGATCAAACAGTTCACCTGAGTTTTTAAAAAGATGTATAAGGCTGATAGAAAGATCAAACAGTTCACCTGAGTTTTTAAAAAGATGTATAAGGCTGATAGAAAGATCAAACAGTTCACCTGAGTTTTTAAAAAGATGTATAAGGCTGATAGAAAGATCAAACAGTTCACCTGAGTTTTTAAAAAGATGTATAAGGCTGATAGAAAGATCAAACAGTTCACCTGAGTTTTTAAAGACTGGAACAACAGAAGATATTTTCCTACAAGCAAGAAATCAAGAGGTAGTGTAGAATTTATTGTAGAGTTTATAGAGGACAGGAGTCGGTTCAGGTGTATATTTCTGAAGGACTATTGCAGGGATACCATTAGGTCCACATATGTTGTGGGATCCAGATTAGATATGATAGAAAAAACCACGGACGGAGTTATATGCATATCACAAGGCAAAACATTCTGCTTTCTTCGTAGAATGTGTTAACACCTCAAATGGAGTGAAGAGTGCAGGGGTAGAAAACTTACTCTTATTTAACTTACTCTTACAGAGCTGCCAGTAGTCACAAGTGTCAAAGTTGTTAGAGGCAATACAGTGCCTCATTCTATCAACAAATAAAGACTTAGCCTAGATCGAGAACACATCTACAATTATTAAGTGCAGAAAAAAATAGGCATCTGTCTCACGGATAACTTTCAGAAAGGTATGAATCCATTTCTTCTCCAACCCCAGCTATAGGTTAAATAACAAAGAGACTGGAATTTCTAGTCATCAACATCTGTCTTTATTTCTGAGAGGATCTATTCTATTTACACTATTTGCATCATTTGGACTATTGTCCTCATCTTTATTGCCATATTCACGAGATTTCAGCCGTTGTACGCCTCGGCCTTCTTCATGTGATATTCGTTCGAATTTCGATCGAACCCTTTATTTAGTCCACGGGGATAGATTGTTCTAATTCCATGTGCAGTGCCTTTTTTGGATATTTTCAGTTAATTCCCTTTAGTAACTCAACTCTCCAAGTTTTTGTTCTTTTTGCTGTAACCAGGTATTGAACTCACAAGTCATTCTTGGATTACTAAACCAACGCTTTTATTCACTGAGCCAACGTATTTCACTTGAAGAAGGCCGGAGTGCGCGACGACCGAAACGTCATGAATATGGCAGTAAAGATGAGAACAGAAGTCTGAACGATGTAGATAGTGTAAATATATCTAGCCTTGTTTAGAAATTAGTCTAAGGGAAGATCAAATGGATTCAACACGGGCTAAACGTGGGGGCGAGCTATTCCACCCTTTTAACAACTACGGAAATCAGAGCAGTATTAGCTCGGCGAGGCTGTCAGTAGATCTTCCACAGGAGTCTACTACTAGTAAGGATGAGAAGGCGTTTATTTTTGTGTCCGTAGGGGCTCAGTTATCTATACTAATTTTATTATTTGTGAAGATTATTCCTTCTTCAAAGATCCACAAAATCGAAAACTAAAGGTAAAGCGGAAAAGTTTACATTTAGATTGACATAAATCACGCACCCCTTCAGAAAGTCCGTATAAGGAAGTTCTAGTTTGTATATAACGAGTAATTCAGTCGATTAGAAACGCCAAAAGTGTTCAGATCATTTCGGGATTGGGCTGAGGTTGTTTACGTAAACGTTTGACATTCTATCGAGTTGCCCTACTTTTCAGTCGTCAGAAAATAGAATCTGCCCAATGATGAGCGGACGTGATCCTTGTCAGGCACCCGTTGGATTCCAGGCTCTGTTTCATGACCAGAACTAACCAGCTACGAAACTGAAAGCTATCTACGTTGGGTCAAGAGGTCGCTGTTCGCGCGCAAGCAGTAATCAAGCGACTATCACGAAAGCGTCGAAGCTGACACTGAATCCAAATATGGAAACCAAGCCTTGATCTATTTGAGACTTCTTTTTCTTGACATTTGAGCAGCATTTATACTATTTCCAAACCTGTTGGGGTAACTAACACAAAATCTTATTTGTAACCTGCCCTGGAAGCTAACCAAGGTCTATTGCGTGTCGCGTGTCCAATTGCGCAAATAGCGGCATCATGTCAGTAATATATAAATTTTCCTTTTCGTCAGATTCATTGATCAAAGGAGAGTGTAAAGAAACAATTATATGTTAAGTCCGTAACCAAAGAGAACGATCTTTCTCGTCCTATTGTACCGATGTAAACGTAGATGTATATATATTTTTATAGTTACGTATCTGTCTATATTTCTGAGTTGTGGTATTATGTACACTATTTACATTATTCGGACTATTGTCCTCATCTTTGTCGCCATATTTATTACAACGTTTCGCCCCTTCAGTATTTGTCTATATTTCTGAGATGATGTATTATGTACACTATTTACATTATTCGGACTATTGTCCTCATCTTTGTCGCCATATTTATTACAACATTGGGGAGGGGAATTAACAGGGGATAACTGACAACTGACATCCATTAAACATGGCACGTGGAACTAGAACAGACTACCCCAGTGATCGAAATAAAGGGTTCAGTTCGACATTCCAACCACCTGAAGAAGGCCGGACCGTACAACGGCCGAATCGTTGTAATAAATATGACGACAAAGATGAGGACAATAGTCTGAATAATGTAAACTACAAAGTAGGATTGGAAATATATTAAAAAGAAAAAATGTTAATGGATTTTGCAATGCCATATTCTAAAGAATCTCTTTGATGGCGACCAGAATTCAATAAAGATTCAAGAAGACATCAACAACTCTGAAGAATGAATATCCATAGTTAAAAATCTGTATTAGGAAGCATAAAAAACATAACGTTTTTCTTCTTTAATGCTTATGTATCTTCAGGACGAAGGTGATCATGGTCCTCCGCATCTTCCTGTCACCTGTAGCTCTTTATAAGTTTTGACTTTTTGTTATTTCTCCAAAACCCCGTTCTATCATCAAGTACATTACGTGTGGCTTTCCTCTGTTCCTCTATCTCTGTTCTACGAGTATCAGGTTTTCCAAGCCCCCTTTCTTATTATGTTCCCCAGGAATTTCAACTGCCTTTTCCTGATGTTAAGTATAAGTTTCCTTTTTGTTTTCATTTTCTCCAAAACCTTGTTGTTGTTCACATGTTCGGTCCATGGTATCCTCAGCATATTTCTGTACAACCATATTTCTGTTGCTTCAAGTCTGTTCTTTATCTTTGAGGAGATTGTCCAGCATTCGTTGTAACACAGGAGGACAGATATCATCTAACAGTCCAGTACTTTTTTCTTTGTTCCTAGCGAAAATTTCCTGTCTCTTAATACTTTAGTTAGCTTTATATACACACGTCAAAAACTATTGATAATTGTGGTTAATGAACAATACCACAGTCTTTGACTACAATTAGACATGTCAGTCTTCGAACGATATAAGCCAGTAACACGATAGAGGCGTGGTCACTGGACATTGCCCCCAGATAGAACAGCCGTCATACGAACAGTTTTACGCTATAGCATTTGAGACTGTGGAAAGAACCGTACTATAAACCCACCACATAAGCCCATCTTAAGGCCTGTGCAGTATCGGGAGTGTATACGCATGCGCACCTGTTATTTTTTTCCCGAAATATCAACTATTTCCCTGTTATTTGATGCCCACCCGTGTTTTGTTAAACAGTATATAGATACAGGTCTGGTGTGTACGAGAGTCAAAAATGGTAAACAGGTAAGCAAGTGGAATTTCATTTTTTTGCAATCGGCGTATTCTTCTCTGGACAGTGTAGTTGGCAACGACAAAAAGTATTACAGAAATCCGAAGGCGCGCCGGGAGTGACTAGATTCTCGAAGGTTTCTTTTGCTAAGTATTAAGACAGGAAAACTCAGTGAGAAACGGAGAAAAGAGTGTCATATCTATTTTCCTGTATGGCAGTAAATGCTAGATAATTTCCTTACAGATGAAACTCGAAGTGATAGACATGGCTTCTATAGATGGATCCAGAAAGTGTCATGGACAGAATATGTCAGCAACAAGGAAGTCTGAAAGAAAAAGGAAAACTACTTAAAATCATAAAGAGACAACCGTAGTTTCTTCGGGACACGAGGAAAGCGAACACTCGAAGTTTAACACTCACGTGACATAATGAAGGTCAGAGGAAAGCCACAGGTCACATGCTTAGGAAATGCTGGTGAATGGACAGCAGAGCAGACAGAAAGAACGATGAGAAAGAGTGAGGTATTACTTAAAGCAACAAGAGACAGCATGTTGCGGAGAGTCTTGATCGGACACTATATATATAAAAGAAATATCTGCTATCAATGACAGATCGAGACTTTTCGGAAGATATTTATTTTGCTACGTATCTTTAATAGTACCTATTCAATAGCCTTTTCGGAGTAACGTCAATTTTTTTATCATGTTCAGTAGGCACATTAGCTTTTACATTTGTTTTGACTGATGTGTCTGTTTAGCGGCATATCAACTCCTTTATGGGTCATTTAATGCCAAAATTCATTTTTCTTGGGAGCTTTGAAGTCATAAAATTGTCATTCTCCTTCCACAATTGAATACATGGTAGATGATACTCAGCTTTGTAGGCTTACGGCCACATGACGCTGAAACACCGGTGCCCGTGCGATCACCGAAGTTAAGCGACGTCTAACCAGTATCTAGATAGGTGACTGCTTGGGAATAGCTGCCGTAGGCTTGGATGTGCGTATGGTATACTGGACAATGGCTCGAAATTGTTAATCGGAGAGCTGAGTTTCAATTCCAATTGGGTTCGTTATATTCACTTATGCGTAAATACCTTTGGGAAAGGTATGAATCCACATCTTCTCTCTCCAGCTATAGGTTAATTAGTAACACTTGTATCATTAAAATATTATTATCTTAAAAAATAATTGCGTACGAAATATTTAGATTTCAGCATCAAATAATCCCTAGACGCTGAACACGAAATTGTTTCGTCCAAAATATACTTTATATTGTGACAAGTGATTTTTTTAAACGTTTGCATATTTTTATAATCACTTCATATGTGTTGCACGGCTATGAGAGGAAAGAATGTTCAACTCTTTCTGGGAAAGTCGTCAACATCAATACTTTAACACCTCTTAATTGATAATGCTTCCAGATTCACACTAATCCGGGGTGGTATCACCTGTTAGGGTACAAGCTATGGGCAAATAGTGAACATCCTCCACCAAACAAAAACAAAACACTATGAAAGTATCAAAATACATTTTGATAGTAAAAATACCAGCAATACATTTTTATATTTAAAAAAGACTTACCAACAACACGCACATACTAACAAATTGTAGCGACTACAAAACAACCAACATAAAATAACTTTTATGATATATAACATCCCAAAATGTCAAACAAAAATAGAATAACAGTTCAACTTTTGTACATATACATGTTTGTGTAGACATGATTACGAGGGGCGGCGATGTGTGTTTTATGTTGTAGCCTTGTTGAAGTTATATTCTGGAATACAATTTGTTTCTTTAAGACATTTTGGGATGTTATACATCATAAAAGTTATTTTTATGTCTTAAAGAAACAAATTGTATTCCAGAATATAACTTCAACAAGGCTACAACATAAAACACACATCGCCGCCCCTCGTAATCATGTCTACACAAACATGTATATGTACAAAAGTTGAACTGTTATTCTATTTTTGTTTGACATTTTGGGATGTTATATATCATAAAAGTTATTTTATGTTGGTTGTTTTGTAGTCGCTACAATTTGTTAGTATGTGCGTGTTGTTGGTAAGTCTTTTTTAAATATAAAAATGTATTGCTGGTATTTTTACTATCAAAATGTATTTTGATACTTTCATAGTGTTTTGTTTTGTTTGGTGGAGGATGTTCACTATTTGCCCATAGCTTGTACCCTAACAGGTGATACCACCCCGGATTAGTGTGAATCTGGAAGCATTATCAATTAAGAGGTGTTAAAGTATTGATGTTGACGACTTTCCCAGAAAGAGTTGAACATTCTTTCCTCTCATAGCCGTGCAACACATATGAAGTGATTATAAAAATATGCAAACGTTTAAAAAAATCACTTGTCACAATATAAAGTATATTTTGGACGAAACAATTTCGTGTTCCTGAATCTTTTTTAGATATTTATAAGTCTACCGTTCGTCCATGCCTTGAATATTTCTGCCACCTCTGGTCCGGTGCTCCTACTGTATATCTAGCAATTCTTGATCTAATCCCAAAAAAGAATCAGCAATATTATTAGTCCTGATCTGGCGACTCGGCTTCAGTCACTTTCCCACCGCTGTAATGTAGCTCCCCTGCGCCTTTTCTATAAATACTTTCATGGTAGTTGTTCTGATGAACTCTCCGCTATGGTACCTTTATGAATTTAAGCTCAGTACTAGATTGGCAACAAGATCTCATCAATACAATTGAATTGGCTAGATGAATCCGTAGGTTCTATTCTAACAGTTTCTTTTCTCGCACTTCTCGCTAGTGGGACCCTCTTTCGGTTCTATGTTTTCCGACATGCTTTGATCTTCAAAAATCCAAATTTCTATGCCAGTCGTTATCTTCTGTCCTCTTTATTACTCTTGTATTGTTCTCGTTCCTTAATAATATTTCTCGCCTATTCTTATCCTCAACACATAGTGATCCCTTGCGTCTTAGTGTTTTTACTTCCTTATATGGGGTGATATGATCAAATCCTTTACTATAGCTCCAGAATAAACTCGGATACAACTGCACAGGAAAAGAGTTAAAATGGATAGACTAAGATATTTAGCCTTGGTTGGTAACCAGTCTAAGAGAAGGACAATACTGAAATCAAAACATGAAGAGGGGTTTTGGACAATAGGTGGAGTAATGGATGGCGGCGTGGAGTAAGGAATCGGAGAGCCGAGTTCGAATTTCAGTTGAATGCATTACATTTACTTACGTGCTAATACCTTTGGGAAAGGTATGCATCCTCTTCTCCCCCCCCCCAGCTATGGGTAAATAGCAGGACAGACCGGGTTCTATAGCCTTGGATGGCAACTGATCTACCGCAGAAAGAAATGGTAACATACTGCGGGAAAAAATCTGCCTCGTCGGTCATGTATCGAAAGATACATGATCGCCTAAGCATGTATCACGCATGGCACATAACTGACGTGGCGCACTACGTGCGCTGGTTCTCTGTCTTCAGATCTTCCGACAAATAAAGGGTGGTTCTGCACCAGCCTTCACCATTATAATCAAATCATATGAGCAGGTAGTCAGACTGTTCAGTTCTAGGAGTTGAATTGCTGGCCCCTTACACGCCAAAAACGACAGGAGTGATTACAAAAAAACGTTTACTCCGATTGTTGCAAACTGCGCATCAACATAAAATATTATTCTCATGTTCATTTTATGAGCCTACATTAACAATGCTGGCTCAATGTTAGAAGGGGGCGTTTGGAGATTTTCCCGCAGTAAACTAGTTGCCAACCAAGGCTATAGAACCCACTCTGTGCTGCTATTCATCCCACAGCTGAAACGAGAAGAGGTGGATTCATGCCTTTCCCAAGAGCATTTATGCGTAAGTGAATATAACTAACTCGATTGGAATTCGAACTCGGCTTCTCGATTTCTCATTTCGAGCTGATATCCATTAAACCACAACGCACGTCCAACGACAGGAGTGCCCATGTCATAAAGCTCACTGTTGAATACCTTTGTGTCAATGTCAATTTGTATGCACAAATGAGAATTTAACACTCACGTTTGGGATTTCATAAATTGAAGTCTCAGTCATAAGTTAAATGTAGATGAATTTTTCCAACCAATCTGACAGAATACCATTTGTTAACTTCAAATACGCTTTTGGGAGATATTTCTTTTGATACTTGTTTTAAGTGATCCTCACATAACATCCTTGTAGCATGTGTAATGTACCAGAAGGCAGAACCATTTGTTTCTTGGTCTCCACCCAGAAAACACACCGAACAAAATTCGAAAGAGATTAATCTCGACAAGGGATGGACTGTCATCTTTTGCAGCATTTGACAGGAGGCGGGCCGAAATGATCACTTCCGGTCGGAATCAAAAGGCTCGCCCGGCACGAACAAGTTTGTTCAAGTGCATATCCGCGTGTACGCCTGGTCGACCGTCGTCGGATAGAGAGCTAGCGAGAGGAAAACAATGAATGGACTACTGTATCTCATAGGAGAGAGAGAAAAAAAACGATTTTTTTTCAATCATTGATTTATGATGAAGCGATACAAGCGGCAGTGAGGTAAGACTTAAAAAACCGGAAAAGAGTCAAATGAGATTAAATTATTGAAATTCTTAAAGAATTTTGTTGTATTGTTAAAATGTTATATTACTATAAAATAAGATCCATTGATTTTTTTTTTACCACAGCTTGGGTGATCCTTCAATGCAAAATTATTGTTTAACTTATGCCGAGTATCTGCACATTAAAATGACTTGAATTGTTATATGTCATTAAACTGAATTGTTATATGTCATTAAAATGACTTGAACTGTTATATGTCATTAAACTGAATTGTTATATGTCATTAAAATGACTTGAATTGTTATATGTCATTAAACTGAATTGTTATATGTCATTAAAATGACTTGAATTGTTATATGTCATTAAACTGAATTGTTATATGTCATTAAAATGACTTGAATTGTTATATGTCATTAAACTGAATTGTTATATGTCATTAAAATGACTTGAATTGTTATATGGCATATCGGACTTTTCCAGACTATGCAATGCTGAATTCTGTCGGTTTGATAAATAAATAGGCGGAGGTCTAAACAATAGATAGATAGATAGATAGATAGATAGATAAAAAGAGCTATAAACAATATGTAGATAGGTAAGTCGAAGTCTAAACGATAGATAGCGATATAGATAGGCAGACGTCTAAACAATAGATAGATAGATAGATAGATAGACAGATAGATGCCTAAACAACAGATAGACAGATAAATAGATCGATCGATAGATAGATGCCTAAACAACAGATAGACACTTAAATAGATCGATAGATAGATAGATAGATATCTAAAAAAACAGATAGATAAATAGATCGATAGATAGATGTCTAAACAACAGATAGACAGATAAATAGATAAATAGATCGATAGATAGATAGATGACAATAGATAGATATTCCTGTCGTCGATCAACGTATTAAACGTTGTCGAAGGAGGAACATTTTTATCATTTTTTATCTGCATCATTCGGTATGAATGATTTTTTTTTTTTTTGCTTAAAATATTTTTTTCGAGTTTTTCTTATCATGGAGAAAGAAAAAGAAGAAAACGAAGACAGCCAACTGAAATTGTTAGCAAAGGGGGAAGGTGAAAGGTCAGCCAAGGCGTAATCAGAAGAAAGGTCACTAAGTCACTAACTAACGAAGACGGTTGTTACAAGCAGAATAATATTAGTGTGATGATATATAGTTTTTCTATAAAGACATTACCGGTTCCAAGTTAACACCAGTTTAGGTATCTGGAGCTGGAGCTTCGTACACTTTTTACTATATTATCTGCCTCCACAGCCCAGCTCAAAATTTGTTGAAGGCCGTACGTGACGACTCAGAATGCTGCATGCCTTCTTAAGGCCGCAGGTTCCTCACACCTGGTCTAAACAATACATAAATAGGTAGATAGCCAGAGGTTTAAACAATAGGTAGATTGACAGATTGGCAGAGGTCTAAACAATATATATATATATATATATATATATATATATATATATATATATATATATATATATATATATATATATATATATATAGATAGATAGATAGATAGATAGATAGGTACACGGCCTGAGGATTCCATTTAACATGAAACAGATCTGTTGTCTCAGGTTGTTGACTTCAATGCTCTCACACACACATCTATCTATCTATCTATCTATCTATCTATCTATCTATCTATCTATCTATATATATATATATATATATATATGTATGTATATATATACATATATATAAACATATATATATATATGTGTGTGTGTGTGGCCTTGTTAGGGTCAGGAATTAAAACACAAAGAGTGGAATTGAGTTAAACAAATATATTAACAGAAACAGTAATACAAACATATACGAACAGGAGTGTTACAGCAAGAATTTTCGGTCTGACTGTCAGAGCTGACTGCTGGAAACTTCGTTCTCCAAAAGGCAGTACCTGCTCCTATTTATAGCTGGGAGAGTCCATGTGTGCGCGGGTCAATTAACATAACATTATATATGTATGTCTAAACAATACAATAGATAGATAGATATCTAAACAATAAACAGACAGATGTCCGGTTTTCTTGAGGCGTTAAAGCGATCTATGCATTTAAGCAAATCCTCAAGTTATCAAACGATCCTAAATTGCAAGTTCAATTCAGGGAAGCAGCTGAAATTTTATATACTAGTGAAGACGGTTGAAGCTATGATGCCTGACAATATTAATTTAATCCATTCTTCAAAGGTTAAAGAACTTATACCAGATAAGATGTTGACAAAATTGCAACAGGAAATACGCCAAAAAGTGAATGCCCTTCGGGTGGAAGCATTCAATCACAGGGAAGTCAGTTTTGACTTAGTCTGAATCCCGTGTAGCCTGGCCTTACATAGTTGAAGGAACGTTCCCTGCGGTCGATCAGATTTAAGATTCGGCATTGCTAGCTGAATATAAGAAATGATTTTTCGGTCGGCAACATTGGGCCTATTCATCGAGGATAGGAAATGAATGGCTTGGACTCCTTGCTCACTCGCGTGATTCCAGAGTTCATGCCTTGGATGTTTTTCAGACTATTCTTGCCTCCTATAAAGCAGGGAGGTTAATATACTATTCTTCGACACCGGTTTTAAAGCTATGGGAAAGTTTATTGTCTATCTACTACTAGCTAATTGGATACACGACTCATTCACTATAACAATTAGCGCAGTCACCACAAGAACCCATACTTCTCAATTCAATCCCAACATGTACCAAAATACCACTTTTTCGCAGGGGACGTAATACAAACCGCCATGATGATAAAAATTTCAAAACTCTGAAAAAGTGAAAGTTTAATTAGAATTGGGTGAATGTATGTGTTCGATCTCTCAGTCCATTTCAAAGAGCAGAAGTCTTATGCAAGTTGCCATCATCTATGTTAGGTGTTAGTTTTCCAAAAAGTAATTGAGGACTATGTTTTTCATTCTTTTCAGGTTGTTTCAGCCTACTCACACATTTTCAGTTTTTGTTCAGTTGAAATCTTTCATGCATTAATTTCAACTCTTCTTATTAATAACTACATTGTTTCTTTCCAGGTACGAGTGTGGGTTGAAAAGTTCATAGATTGACTGTGATGGAATGATGCTCGAGCCGTGAAATCTTGTATGCATTAATTTCAACTTTTTTTGTTAATAACTGTATTTTCTTTCCAGATTATACTTAAGTTATTCGGGACGAAGTCTGAAGTATTTTATAGAGTGCTAACATTTTGGTCTAAAAGGTGATTGAATAAATGAAGCGAGTTGAAGTAGGTATAGTAACGTAAAGAAGAAGTATTTCATGTCTAGAATTAGGCTTTATGCCCTGTTTTGGTTCGAGAGTAGATATTCAATGATAACAAGTGTATGATAGAGTTGACCATAGAAACTAGTGTCAGATATCGAGAGGTATGTCCGAGTACGGTAAGTATAACCTGTAATGTGATAGGATTTTTACAAATTTTATTTGGAATAAATTTTATCGGAATTTAATTGAATCGAAACAAAAATATGGCATATTGATTGAATTAATGAATATCTAGAAGAATGGTTCAGTCGAATAAAGTAACTGATTGCTGAACTGTGGTTACTTTGCATTAATTTAAAATATTTTCGCTATCTCTTACTTTTAAAAAAAGTTGAACATCTCAAGAGGCCTACCATATAAAACTATCCAATCACGTTCTTTCGCATCAATGTAGATTTGGTCCAAATGAAATCTATTTGTTTTAGGATGTATCTTATGAGTTTTAATTCTCCAAGCCATCTTTCCTCATAATGTGTCCCACATAATATCAACTGGTTATTGGCAGCATTTTTTTTTTAAATTGAGTTCCGTGATATTCTCAGTATTCCCTTGTAGAACCACATTTCTGTCGTTTCCAGTCTTCTTTTGTTTTAATAGAAACATTCCATAGATTTCCACCGGTGATAGCACTGGCTGTTCGGTTAATGAATGCCGAATGTTTCCTTATAAGGAAACTGCTAATATTACTATTACCATTCCAAACTTCGAAAAATGATTGATTTGCAAAAATAAATATAATGCAACAGCAGTAGCTTCTCCATAATACATTATCAGATAAGAATTCAGAACGACACACTCCATGTTTGTAAGCTCACAGGACACATTCTTACAAGGATTTTGCACCTACCAGACTGATTGCCGAACTGTGGTTACTTTGCATTGATTTAAACTGTTTTCGCTATCTTTTACTGTTAAAAAATGAACACCTCAAGAGGTCTACCATATAAAACTATCCAGTCATGTTCTGTCTCACCAATGTAGATTTGGTCCAAATAAAATCAATTTGTTATAGGATGTACCTTATGAATCTTAAATTCTCCAAGCCATCTTTCCTCATAATGTGCGGCAAGAATTTTTTATTAACAGAATTTTTAAACACTAGAATTTTTTGCAACTCTCATCAGCGTGTTGAAATTGTAACAGCATTTACTATTGTTGACGTTATCGCTAACATTTTTGTCGAGATTTACAAACTCTAAGTTTAGCTCAGTTTCGCAAGCCAATCGATGAAATTTGAATAAGCTGATTTGTTTGGAAGAATACTTTGACCGTACTTCGCGTTTTAATAATTTCTTTAATTTAATTTTATAGGACTTCATGGTAAACAAGATTAAAAAAAAATTATCTTTTCATTTTTAACAGCGAAGAATAAATTTCTTACTCTTGAGCATGCAACCTACAACAGGCCATTTCTTTCTGGAGCCAAATTGTCGTTGCCTACTCCAGTGTGAAATTCAGAATTGCCTTTCTTAGACTGGTTTCAACTCATGCTTAAGGGACCCAGCCCGTTTTGCTAATCTATAGCTGGCGTGTAGAGAAGAAGAGATAGATTCGTGCATTTCGCAAAGGCCATTAACACACACACACACACACACACACACACACACACACACACACACACACACACACACACACACACACACACAACCACAAAAAAACAACAAAAAAAACAACATTACAGACTATACTGGAATTTGTCTCTAATTGATAAGAATGAAGAACGTTAGATAGAAAACCTTATCATGCTTCTCCAAGACTCTTCTTGGACTTCAAACGCCACCTGCTAATTAGAAGAGGATTGTCGAGTCGTGAAATTAAAAAAAAAAAAGACTCGCAAACAACTAACATCTGAAAAGATTAAGTTTAGATTTGAGCCAATGTCTGCCAATGTCATTTACAGGATTAACTTTAATTACATAGGCTATGTTACGCGGTAGCGTGTGTACGTGTGTGCGTGTAAAGGGTATTCTTGTTCGATGTGAAGTAGGAATGTTACCCGTGCGTCCACTTATCTAGCGTCCGGGAAGGTGGAGGCGGATGATGTCTGGTGATATCACGCAGACCTTCGCCCACCGGGTCAGTGTTAATTCAGTCGGGGCAGATTTTCAGTTAGTGGGCGAGACGAGACATTTTTTCTCTTCCGTTTTGGTAATAATACAGAAACTTTGTGCCACCGTCGTGATCAAGCGAAGGCAATTTTATATCGACGAAACAAGGTGCAGCATTCATTTGACCAGTTCAATTGCACATGGCAAACATTTTTACTTTCGGCATTTCCTGAAATGTTTTTTTTTGTTGGTGGGGGTGGGGTGAACATATAAAGCAAGCATCATCTATGTACCTTATTCCTTCAGGATGTGGGTGATCCGACTCTACAGAATTTCTTGTTTGAAACTCTTAGTAAATTTTCTCTATTTCTCTTAATTCCTTTTCTGCCAATCATTTACACAAGCATCGTGTCTATTCACCGAGGATAGGAAGTAAATGGCTTGAACTTGCTCACTCGTGGTTCTAGAGTTCATGTTATGGATGCTTTCAAACTATTCTTTACTCCTAGCGCTTCTTGAAATGCAGGAGTTCAGATGCTACAATAATATGATCTCTACCGAGACATTTGCGACCTACCGTAAATGGTGATGCATTCATTATTGCTGGAAAATGCTCAGGAAAAACGATGACATGTTTACTGTTTTTTTAAAAATAAAATAAAATCACTTTACAAACATTAAAATCACTATTTGATGATTTTTTTTATGTTTCTGTATAAAAAATTGTTAATGATTTTTAATACATAACCAGTTCAGTGTTTACTGCCTTTAATCCTAACCCTAAACCATAACCCTAACATATTTCATACTTCCAACCAAGGTTAATATTTAATTCTTCGGCATCAGAATTAAGGCTCTGGGAAAGGGAAGGTTTAGTTAGAATTCATGTAGGCCCGCCACAGATCTATATTTTTGGGGCCTTAAAACTTGAATAGATATAGGAGCCCTTTCGTAGCAAGCAACAATAGATTCTAGTATCCAATTGATAACATGTAGGCTATGAATACATTCTGGCGAGTTGAATGAGCTTGGGGATTGGGCGCTGCAAACCCCCAAGAAAACTTTGAAATTTAATCAATTACAGGAGAATTTTGAGGCGATATGAAATGCTTATTAGAGCATATTCTAAGACCAGCATTAGCTACTACAATCAATTAGTCTATGATTCTTCTTGTGAATATGGATTATCTCCTTTTGATAATCCAAGCTATAAAAGCTGTACATTTCCGCTTGTCAAGTAGACGAGTAGTAAGATTCTTAATTGAATAAAAGATTACT
Organism: Acanthosepion esculentum; assembly: GCA_964036315.1. Classification (NCBI taxonomy): domain Eukaryota; kingdom Metazoa; phylum Mollusca; class Cephalopoda; order Sepiida; family Sepiidae; genus Acanthosepion; species Acanthosepion esculentum. The sequence goes on along the minus strand of OZ038483.1, from coordinate 60,608,733 downwards.
AGACTGAATCTCTTGTCCTGTTTTCATTACAATTTATTCAATTAAGAACCTTACTACTCGTCTACTTGACAAGCGGAAATGTACAGCTTTTATAGCTTGGATTATCAAAGGGGAGATAATCCATATTCACAACAATTCTGTCATTAAAATGACAGTATTTTAATAATAGACAGTAATAATAAAAATAACAACAAAAATCCTGAACTTAAAGATAGATGTATAAAATTTAATATTTGAACGCTATAAAATTAAAATAAGTTCTTCATTCACTTTAGCTACTTACTAAAACGCACATGAACACTTAGAATTTTCCTATGTAAGCTGATATAGTAATTGATCTTGATTTGTTTTTAATAAATTCAAGCAAGCAATATAAAATAAATTTATATATTTGGGACCATTAGTATTTATGCTTCAAAATATATTTTTTTTAATCTTATGCTTTGCTTTTCAGTTGCTATTTGTAAATCAAATGAGGTAGTTATCCATTACAGGCTCTAAAGATAACTTTTCTAACATTTAATATTAAAGGATTTTATTGATCTAAACAATCTTTTATTTACTGTTTTAGATACTAAAGTGTAGTATCCATGCACTCTGAAAAAGGTTACATACAAATATGTGTGTGTGTGTGTGTGTGTGTGTGTGTGTGTGTGTATGTGTGGATACACATTAATTTTATCTATGTGAATTATATTTATCCCTCAGGATTTATTGACAAACTTTTAAATTTTAAATTTACAATACTAAATGGCTTTTCTACTTTTTTATTTTCAAAGCTTTCTGAAATAATAAAAAAACCCCATTAAAACACAATAATTTCAAGTTCAAACAAAAACAAAAAACATGAGCTTAAAGATAGATGTATAAAATTTAATATTTGAATGCTATCAAATTAAAATAATTTCTTCATTCACTTTTTAAAAAAAGAAAAAAACTTAGCTTTAATTTGCTAAATGTTATTTCAAAGTTTGATTCCAACTCTGTTCACATATATATTAATCAAAAAATGTTTTTTTAGAAATGATTACCATAGACATCAATGTCATATTATCTTGAATCATCCAAAATTGTTTTCTTCCCCTAATGCATTAAATTACAAACCATTGCTATCCTAATGTTGTTCAGTAGTCACTGCATGACTCCACATCCTTTTTTCAATCAGTGACACTTACCTTACTGCATCGTATCAGATATGACTGAACATTTTTCCCTGTTATGTATTGAGAATTCTTTAAGATGATCTGCAGGATCACTATGTCACTATGTATGCCATGCTGAGACAAAGTTCTGGAAGGGAATAACATTTTGAATAGATGCTTTAGCCTTAACACTGTCCTCATCTTTGTGACTCTTTTATCACAGCGTTTCAGCTCAAACTTCATTAGGTACATATAACATTTGGTAACCTTTAAAATGTTTTCAACTCTTCATTCATGAGAATATATTGTTGTAGTACTTTACAGCTAGTGCTCTTTCCGTACACCACTCTGTATGTATCTTTGTATCCTTTCCATAAGATATCTTATTTAAATAATAAAGAAATTGATTTCTGTTCTTTACATTTCGTGCTATCCTCTACCGTTAGAAGAGCCAGATCAGGCCAAAAATGGAGTACTGTTGTCATATTTGGGTGGAAACTGCCCAGTCCTCACTTTCCAGTGTTGATAGAGTTCAAAAGTGTCTCAGAGTCCTTGTGGGTGACAAATTATTTTCCACTCTCCTCCTCCTTCTCACAGACAGGATGTGGTGAGCCACTCACTGCTCTATTACTACTTCCATGGAAAGTGCTCGGATGAATTGCATTCCTTGGTTCCACCAGGTCTAACCTTCATGACAAGGACCTGCCATACCACTTACATGCCACTCTATATGTATCTTTGTATCCTTTCCATAAGATATCTTATTTAAATAATGAAGTTTTAGGGATACAAGCCACAGCTGGGCGTAGAAGAGGTGGATTAAGACCTTTCCCAAGGATATTTGCGCATAAGTGAATATAACGAAGCCAACTGGAATTGGAACCGGTGTTTCAACATGATGCGGTCGTAAGTCTAATCTGATAATAAATTTCAACATTACTGTACATTTTATCTTTTGTTGACTGGTTATTAGTAACCTCAAATAGATATTGTTTTAATGACCTTCCTGATGTCATCGGTTTCCAAGTAGTCACCCACGCGGACGACACTACTATTTTCTCCCGCCTCAAACCTGTTATCGTTGACAAAACAAACCTGGCTGCTGATCTCGGAAAGGACCTTCAATGTGTGGTTAACTGGAGCAAAACGGCTTGTAAACTTTAAAGCCTCCAAAACGAAACTGCTTTCCTTTACCCACCACAGAGAACCTTCCCTGCCTCCTATCAGAATGGCCGATTCCCAACTCCTCGAGAGAGAGAGAGACCCGTTACGCCTGCTTGGTCTCACACTGTCCACCACTGACACGAGGTGGAATAAATACATTGAATCAATAGCTTCATCTACCGCAAGGAAAGTTGCTTCTCCGTGTCGTGCCAGAAAGTTTTCGTCTGAGTCCATCCTTCAAATCTATAAATCCACCATCCACCCTTGCATGGAATATTGCTGTCATATATGGAACGGTGCTCCCGCTGTACGTCTCGAGGTCCTCGATAAAATCCAATGTGATAGGTCCTGATCTGGCATCTAGTCTACAATCGCTTTTCCAATGACGTGCCGTGGCTTCCCTCTGTCTCTTCTACAAGTATTATCACGGCATCTGTTCCGATGAGCTACTTTTGCTGGTTCCCAGACTGCATGAATTTAAGCGAGCTATGAGAACTCATAAATAATTACATCGGTCACACGACTACATGCCTATCCAGACGCCTTACGTTACACCTATATGAACATAGCTCTATTAGAACACATACACAAACTTACCAGACTCCATTCGAAACATACTAGTAGGAAACATAAACATAATAACCTCATCCGCCTGTAAAATGACTAAAAATAATGGAAGCCCTAATAATAAAAAATAACAGTCAACTCTTAACAATATTAACTATGAACAAAACCACAATGTGCTAACCGTGTTCGGAAAATAAAACATCTCTATAACACACTAAAAACATACACATAACGCACACACTCAATTAAACTGAAAAAATAAAAAATAAAACGATCCTTAATAATGGCTAAAAGTATAGCCGCAAGCGCTCGGAACTATAGAACATTTGGAGAGTTTCTATAGACTCTGTGTTCCAAAATGAAAGCACTTGTTCGAACACAAGAAAAATTAAATAAAAAGCTTAATCGCAGTACCTTGTCTGTCGTTTTTAATGAAACATGCATGAATATATATATATATATATATATATATATATATATATATATATATATATATATATAGACAATATTAGTGGTGAACATACACATACATATGCAATTCTATATACACATACATATATGTATAAAAATAATTCCAAGAGGATATGATCCAGGTAGAACTCGATGTCCAGGACAGAGTAAGGATATAATAAAAAGACTTAAACACTAATATTCCATGGTCATAATTTATTCCATTGGAATCGTAATATTAGTGTTTAAGTCTTTTTATTATATATATATATATATATATATATATATATATATATATATATATATATATATATATATATATATATATATATATAGTGCAACCTTGGTTCTCGGACGTTTCACATGTCGAACAAATGCCATGGTTATCGAAGAAAAATGTCGGTTCTCGAACAACATAACCGAGTTAAGCTGAACAGAATCATTTCTGAGCCGACCGCCGTATTGTATACATTCTTGTGTTGTGCCGTGCTTTTCTTTTTCAATTTTATTGTACTGTGATTTATTTTCTCTACATTGATTCCTATTGCAAAAATAGTTTCGGCTTACGAACATTTTGGGGTTATGAACAGCCTTCAGGAACAAATTAAATTCGTGAACCGAGGTTGCACTACATATTGTTTTTGGACTTGGACCATAAACACTTGACGATTGTTTTCGCCTTGTTTTAATGTTCTTGGTTCTTTCTTTTTTTATTTCCCATTTTTTCTCGGGTACCGATTTGTTCTACTGCAAGTTGAGCTATCCGAGGTTTTTCCAAACGAGTACCACCATTTATATATATATATATATATATATATATATATATATATATATATATATATATATATATATATATATACTAAAGTTCAAGTATTTGAAGCTACTCTCAGAATTAGCATGGGATGAACTTGACAGAAGAATGAAAAAAATGAGAAAGAGCTCTTCGATTTATTGAAAAAAGAATGGAATCAATTATCAAACCTATTTTTAGAAACTTTTGCAACGAATACCAAAATTTTGTGCTGCAATAATCAAGTCTAAGAGAGGTTATGTTGTTTTTCTTAGGTCAGCGGGTGAACATAAATTAGTATATGAAATTTTAGCCTCTTTTTTCTATGCAAAAACACATTGGTTTGGAAATTCTTGCAAAAATAAAATAATTGTCAGCTTTTAATGAAGCTTTTAGGTCTTATTCACCAATGAATTAAATTATTTTAGAAATGTTTCTTTTTTCGAAAATCTTGGATAAAAAACATTTTTTACATCTGTTACCCAACTTATATAATTTTATGAAATTTCGAGAAATCCTTGGCGAATTTAAATCATCAAATTTTTTGTTAAAACAGGACCCTCTGTTCTCGAAAATGTGTTCTGAATCGTAAAATAAAAATGCAATAAACTAAGATATTTCATTAGGAAAGCTTTTAATTGCTTTTATGAATAAGATATATTATGGACACTACTGTCTTAATAAAAAATGATTTTCGATGAATATTGAATTTTTACAAGAATTGTTTTCTGTTTTTATTAAATTTTAATTCGAATAATTTATGAAGTTTCAAATATTTTAAAATTCTGTATTAATTTGTACGCGGTAGTTGATATCGTCATTAAGTAAAACCTATATTTACTAATGACAAATGGAAAATCTTACTACAATTCAGTGACCCCAGTATTTTAAAAAGAATTTTGAATTTTTTTTGTGTGTGTATAAACGTGCCAATTTGTGTAAATACGGATGTCTATAAATGACATTATCAGAAAATAAGATCGCTAAGAAAATAAAAACTCTCTCTGGATTCCGAACTTTTCAGAAGGTAACGTCAATTTTCTCAATCTCTTCATCCATGAATGCATAGAAATTCAAAGACAACAAAACAGTTAATCTACAGAGAGTCGGGATCGTGTGCGTCCTGAAACGATACTGAATTAAATAAAAAGGAGAGTCAGAAGGCACAAGGAGCGAAATTCTGGCTGTAAATAATCGATCAGACCTGCACGATACAATATTCTACCTTAAACCCTGAAGGATGCGTGGGAAATCAACTGGATCGAACTTTGTAAATGCGATGAGCACACAGTGCACGAGTTCACTCAGTGATTCCCTTCTGCCAACTGAATAGCTTCCCGTCCTGGGTATGACGATAAACTACGTCCAACAGCAAGGCCTCTGATCAGGAGATTTTGAGGAGCGTGGAACCACCTCTTAATTGCTGGTGTTCCCAGATCCACCCTGACCCGGGGTCCCAGTAGCACCTGTTAGGGTCCCAGTTATGGGAAAATAGTTGACACCCAAACTTGTGGAAAAATAGGTTTTAATACCAGAAATACTTTGTAATAAAAAAAATATTACCAATAATAATTTCTGAAGGAAAAATTATCAGCAGTACTTTTAAAAAAATACCAGCAATACAAACAGCTATACATTCTTTGAAAAAAATATGACCAGCTATAGATTTGTTCAAGGAAAAATATTCCCAGAAATAGATTTTTGAAGAAAAACATTACCAGCAATGAAAATTTTTTTGGCATTAAATAACCCATTGAGGTTGATATGCCGTAAAACAAACCAAAACTGAATAGCTTCATGCATGCATCTTCCTCAGAGCAGTGACTACTAAGAAAATGCATATAGACTCAAATATGGGTAACTTTACTGTTAGGGGATGCTAATTTCCTTCCCGTACAACGGACGATTACTCAAAATAGAAGGGAGTTACTTCCTTTGTCTTTGAAGAGGAGAGCGGTACTTCTGAATTGGATATAGTGACAAGCTGACATGCACGTAGAATTCATTGTTTCAATCCATGCAATGGTTGCTGTTCTCAGACAGTAAATGAATAAATGTTGTTTTGTTACGTGTTAAAATACACTTGATTTTTATTTCTCATTCATTTTGGTTCATCCCAACAACCTGGGATATAATACTTACTTTATAATAAAAGATCTCTCTGGAATATATCCAGCCAATTTGAATAACTATGCGACCTCAATGTAATTTAACGACGAGTGTCTTGACGTTAGGTTATATACGAAAAAAATATAATTAATAATGTATTTCGTTGATTACAATTTTGCAAGACATATCTACACAATACCTTAGAAAATAAATGCATAAAGAAATTATTAAAGTGTTTGGAGTGGGGTGGTTTATTTTACGACATGTGTGTTTTTGTCGAATTATTTAATGTTGAAATTTTGTTTCTTTTATATAGATTATATATGAGTCTCTAAGCATTTACTTGGTCCAGAAATAGGGCATTTATATTTGAGTTTGTAAACATATAATTTGGGAATATGTTGTTTTTTTTTACCTATATTTGAGTCAATTACCATTTACTGGATCCGGAATTAGGACTTTTATATTTGAGTCTGTAAACATATGGTGTGAGAATATTTCGTTTTTACCTATATTTGAGTCAATAACCATTTACTTGGTAGGAGATGCGATTGGAATATTCTAGACCCCATTAAATAGGCAGAGCTAGAAGGACAAAAACTATTAAAATAACTTTTCGAAGATCAGATGCAAAGTTCCCTCACGCTATGCTTCCGATATCAGAGTTCTTGTATTCAGGAAGTATGTCGAAAACCAGAAAGTTCGACACCACAGGCCTTCCTCCTCCACTCCATATCTAAGCATAATTGTTATTTTCCGTTAAGAGATAGTTGTAGCGGTTACGGAGACACGTGCCATTTCTGTGACCGGGAACAGAGAGACTACTTCACAGAAAATGAAGAAATATTCCGAGAAAGAAGCCTGGCCGTTACGAAACAAGCATTCATTGCATTGTAATTAGTTTAATCACCTTCTTTAGTTTGGCGAACCATAAATATGACTTCGTAGGTAATTCCCAGCCAAAAAAGTCTAACAAAAACATTCCTTTCACTTGTTTAAAATAAGCTGACTTCTTCACGCTGGGACTGTTTGGGAACACTGTAAGCTTAATTTCTATAACCAGGAGCAGAAGCGTGATACACGCTTAGGCGATCATGTATCTTTCGATACATGACTGACGAGACAGATTTTTTCCGCAGTAGGTTGCCATTTCCTTCTGCGGTAGATTAGTTGCCATTCAAGACTATAGAACGCGGTCTAACAATGCGGTGGAGCAGTTGCCATCCAAGGCTATAGAACCATGGGGGCGGGGAGAAGAATAGGATTCATACCTTTTCCACGTAAGTGAACGTAATGTATTCAACTGGAATTCGAACTCGGCTCTCCAATTCCTCAACCCGAGCCGCTATCCATTTCTCGACCGTGCCGTGCAGATAGGCTACTTCACCGAAAATGAGGTACTGTAAGACACTTCCTATAATCTGAAATATGTTTCGGCTTTAAATCTTCACCGGTTTTTTGAACAGGAGTAGAGAGGTTTATTCCTTGTTTCCTGTTTACGACTGTGTACCCAGTTAGCTTCTAAAGTCTACTTTACTGCTATACTTCTAACCTCTGAACTCTGAAATTTTATTTATTAATTATTTTCTTTTTTTCCTTCTCAATAGGAGTAAGCAGGTTTGCCTATCGTCCGATTTACATCCCCCCTTCTTTTCTCTTAACAGGAGTAGAATTTTATTCCTTGTTCGCTGTTTAGGATTGGATTTCTAAAATCTTTTCTTTATCTTTCGCTTCCAGTAGTCCCTTGCGTCTGAGTTGAATTATTACCTTACTTGAGATGAATTTATAAAAAAAGAAGCGGTTGATAAACTAAAAAACAAAACAAAACAAAAAAAAAACAAATCAATCTTCACTCAATGTTTCTGTTGGTATAAAAGTATAAAATTGATATATATTTTTCAATTCAACCGAAATAAGGCGATAATGCTACTAAGACGCAAGAGAGTGACAATGAAAAGAATTTAGAAGCAACCTAAAACCCAATCCTAAACAGAGAACACGGGATAAACCTCTACTCTTGTTAAAAAATCTGGGTAGGAGTGTGAATCAGATGATAGGCGAACCTTTCCACTCATATAATTTTGAAATTTATAGGATATTTTTTACTTTATTTGCGCGGGACGGGATTAGTTTGGCGGGAAATAATTTTCTTTTGGAAGTTCAAGCGCAAATATTCCGAAATGAACTTTTCGCAACCCACTTGGTGCTAAACGAGCACCAACAGGAACCAATTCTTTGATTTCGCGATCATTAATCTTCTTTATACCTGAGTCGAAAAGGAACGGTTGTATGAAAGACTATTGGTAATTTTACGCCCAAAGAGATCATACGACCCCACCTCATATATACACACACAAACACCAAAAAAAAAAAAAAAAAAAAGGAAGAATGAAAAGAACAGATTCTGGATCTTAATAGGATCAATATTTAATTTCTGTTTATTCCTCTAGCAACAATTTTCGGCCATCTTCATCATCATTATCACCAGCATCATCATCAAACAGACGATTTATATCCCATAATCCTCTTTGTCGTTATCAGCTACAAAACCTATATTTGGATACATCAAGTCTATTCTCGTAATCAACGTCTATTCCTTTACATACGCGTGCACCCACATTATGAACTGACCCTCTCTTTCTTAATTTGGATGTTCTCCTGTAGGTCATCAGGAGGAGTAAGGCCCAGCTTCCATGTCACGTACATTGGTAAGATTACGATCATGCTTACTAATTCCTGATTTAAAAAAAAAATACAAACTTAGATAACTCAATCAGCTGGTGTCAATTCTAAGCAATGGAACTAGACGTTTTCTATTAATAAACTAAAGGAAAGCCACCCCCACATTTTGGGGCCAGAACCTACCGACCTCGCAGAGAAATGTTTTGCTATATTTAGTCTTTTAACTATCTTCTTCCGAAATGAACGCACCTGAAATAAACGGTAGATTATTTTTGGCATATTCTTTTTGAAACACTGTTCAATATGTGAAGACTTTGATGGCGGCCAGCACTTGGCCTCCCGATAAGCGCTAGAGGAGGGCGAAACTGATCATGTCAGCTCGCCCCCGCACCTGCCACTAAAGTACGCATGTAGCAGCTGAGCTATTTTTTTGACGGTCTGACTTTTCAAAACCTTTTTATTAATCTGTTGATGCGAGCGGAAATTTCACGGGTATAAAGTAGGATCGGCCCGTCGTTACTGATTCCGAAAAACGTGATCCGCCTATAGTTATTTCTTCCCCGGCCCTGTCTTTTTGGCAGCGAACCGTTCACATTTTCTCCATCCAGATGCATTGAGATTGCATCGAGGAAAAGAAGGTTCGTTATTCTTGAAAAGGATAACTCATAGCTTGCCTCAAAACTGAAACGGTCATGGCTGCTAGAGGTCGGTGTTTGAGCGGAGGTAAAATGCAGTTTTTCTTCGATCTAGGATGACAGAAAACTACTTACCTCAGCTCTATAAATAACGCATCTGTCTGCACATGTGTACTATTCCTTCGAGTATATTTCAATAGAATTCGTTATAAGTTTATCCATTTGTCGTCTTACAAGTCTATCTAATACAGGTTTTAACGACAATTAACGTGATATGTACATGTCTATCCAAATCAGGTCTTATCGACAATTAGACGTACTGGTCTATCCATTTCAGGTCTTACTGGCAATTAGACTAACAGGTCTATCCAGTTCAGGTCTTATCGGTAATTATATGTGCTGGTCTATCCAATTCAGGTCTTACCAACAATTATACGTACAGGTCTATCTAATTCAGGTTTTAACGACAGTTAGACATACAGGTATATTCAATTCAGGTCTTACCGACAATTAAACCTACAGGTATATCCATTTCAGGTCCTATTAATAATTTGACGATATAGTCTTAGAAAATCTTTTTGCGTCTTTTAATGTTTTGTGATGTCAACGAATACTCGTTGTCACTTTGGTAATGTTCATTGTAGTAGAGACTTTGTAATCGCAGATACATCTATAGTACGCCGTTGAACAATACTGGTGTCGGACGCCTTCGAATAACACTCGCACTAATAGTACTTGCTCGATAATACTCGCTCGAATAGTAATCCGTACAGTGATGCGAATAGAGAAACAATTTAGTGAGTAGAGTAGAAATGGTGATCCGTATAGTATTGATGATAGATTAGAAATGGCGATCGTTAGTCGTCACGATACTTTATGCCTATGCGTTTCCTTTATGGTCACGTGATCCATTTAATTCAATAATGGGATCGCCTATGTTTGATCACTGGCGATCTATGTTCAAACTCAAGTGTCGGCAGCGACACTTTATTCCTGTATAACAAATGTCAAGTTTTACGTGCATACGGGTTCAGAGTATAGGTGTATTTTTTAGTGCGTCCACGTCGTAACCAAAGGTCAGTTTAATGTGGGTTTAATAGCCATACCGTGGAAAAATTGCTCAAACCCTTTCAACTGTTCACCTTTCGGAGACGCCTCGTTGGACCCCATCCCTAACCTAAGTGTCTAAGACGATGCCCTCTCCCGGGGGCTGGATTGAAACTTTCGCGGTGAAAGTGTTACTATGTAGGTATAGGTATAAAGTGTTAATATGTAGGTATAGGTATATGATCATTACTTATTTTTCGGCTACATTTTCCCGATAAAAATTGGTTTTCATTTGTACATTCATTCTTTAGTTGATGGAGATTTTGTATATCCAAAATTATTGTATACCAATATCAATAAATGCCTGTCTGCAAATCGATAAAAAAAAATCAATTCTTTGGCATTTTGTTAGTCATAGATCTTCCAGAAGTATGTCTGTTTCCATTTCTCCATGCCTGCACCTCTCCATTGCACTAAAGAGGGTAGAGGTAGGTTTGTGTTCTGTTCTTGTGACCTGCCAAAGTACAAGCACATTATTACTAAATCATTTTTCCATCGAAGAAGATCTTCATTTAATTCAAAGAGAAATTATACTGAACACTTTAGCTATATTATGATGTAATATGTAATATAGTGCAGTAGTTTTAGTGCGATTTTCAATAAACAATGCAAATTTAAAACATTTTGTATTATAATTTATGCCCAGCAGTATTATCGAGTTATATAACAACTTTGGCTCTCGTGGTTGCTGGCGTCTCTGCAGTAGGGTATTAAATAAGTAAATTCTCCGCCTCAATTTGAGATGTTATAATTCTCCGCTGAGAAATCTGATAAACCATGTGGACCCCATGGTATCCTTGTAATAGACATTAAGAAGTGTGCTCCTGAACTGGCTCCTGTTCTCTCTAAACTGTATAATAAATGCCTCGCCGCCTTCTGCTTTCCTGCCTATTGGAAGTCATCGTCTGGTTGTTTCAGTTTTTAAGAACACAGGTGAACCGCCCGACCCTTCCAACTATCGGCCTACAAGCTTTCTATTTCTTTCAGGGGAAACTCCTAGAGGCCCCATATCAATGCAGAATTGGTTCATCATCTCTAATCACATGGCCTTTTCTCAAACAAGCAATATCGCTTTCGTTTCTCCAGGTCAACTACTAATACACTGATGATAATTGCGGAAAGAGTCTGTCATGGTTTAGATAAAAAAACCGGTGAAGCCCGGGCGGTAGCATTTGACATCTCGAAAGCCTTTGATAGGTCTTCTCTACAAGCTGGAAAGTTACGGTGTTTATTTTTGAGCTGACTCAGTCTTTCCTATCAAATCGTGAAATGAAAGTTATCCTGAACGCCACTCGTCTAGACCCTTTCATACTAACGTGGGTGTCGGCCAGGGTTCCGTCCTTGGTCCTACGCTGTTTTTAATTTTCATTAACGACCTTTCCGATGACATCTGAACTTGGCATCTACGATGACGACACAACCATTTACTCATCGCACCTATAGTTAGGCTAATCAGTCCGAGTAGGTCAAAATGGCTGCCCATGTCCAAAACGACCTTAACTGGGTCTGTCTATATTTCTGAGATGAGGTATTATGTACAGTATTTACATTAGTCGGACTATTGTCCTCATCTTTGTCGCCATATTTGTCACAACGTTTCGGCCGTTGTACGCTCCGGCCTTCTTCAGGTGGTTGGAATTTCGAACTGAACCCTTTATTTCGATCACTGGGGTAGGCTGTTCTAGTTCCACGTGCCATGTTTGATGGATGTCAGTTATCAGTTATCTCCTGCTAATTTTCCCTCTGAAAGTTCTCCACTGCCTTAACCGGGTATTGAACTCACACTCTTTGGGTCTGTCACTGGATCTAACCAACGCCTTTATCCACTGTGTGCTTTTGTATAAATACTTTCATGGTAATGAGCTCTTCTCTGTGGTACCTAGGCTTTATGAATTTAAGCGCAGTACTAGACTGACGTTGAGATCTCATTAGTTTACAGTTGAGCTGGCTAGATGTTGCGTTAAGTTCCATGTTAACAGTTTCTTTTCTTGGACTTCTCGCCTGTGGAACTCCCTTCCGGCTACATGCTTTCTGGCCAACTTTAATCGGCAAAAATTTAAATGCAAGGTCAATCGCTATCCACTGTCCATATTACTCTTTTCTCTTTCTGCTCATTATTAATGATTCTGTTCATAAATCTTCCACACCCTGTAACCCCTGTAACCCCTTGCGTCTTAGTGGCTTTACTGCCTTGTATGGGATGATACCGATTAAAAAATACACTTTACCTATTTTTGTTTTTATTGATTATGACCTAACAAATGGTTTAAGATCTTATTCAATGATTAACCTTTTTGCAACCTTTTGCATATTTCGCTTGTGGTGATTCATAATTATAATTCTTGTTTGAATATATTTTTCATTCAATGTATCTAAAAAGTACCAACTTTATTTGGATTTTTTTCTTGAAATAGTAAATCTTTTAAGTCAGTTTGTAAACAAAAACCTGTGGGAATTAGGTATTTCTGTATTTTTTCATACAATTTTAAAAACTAAATACTCGAAAATTAGGAAAAGCTATGAATTTAATTTTCGCATTGAGTGCAATGTTAATTTTCTAAACAAAATGAAAAATCAACCTTCCCTATTGTGCATAGCTACTATTTGCATTTTATAGAACACTCTTGCAATGATTCTGAATTTAGTAAATGTACTATACTGTTGTCTGTGATTGATATTATAGTAGTAGTTACGGTAGGCTATGGCGGCGGCATATTCGGGGGTGAACCAGGGATGGCTGTTTGGTTTTTGATGGAATTTTTTCTGGGTAATAAAACTTTCCATTCCAGAAAGGCTGCATTCCAAGATGAATGTAGCAGTTTTGGAGGCAGTATGTTTGCTGAAGCCCGAGAGAAGAGATTCCGAAATGTAAAGTCCAAAGCTGTCCCACGAGGTTGTCCTGTAGCGAAATATCGATCTATGGAACGGCACATCAGGGGAAGTATTTGATTTGGCATCGACTTTGACAATGACAAGTGAATTGTCTGAAGTATCCGGGGGGATATTTTAGCGTAGCATTTTTCAGGGTTGGGTGTATGTAAAGTATACTTACATAACAAGGATTTATTTAAATATGTTTTATAAACTCGTCTGAGAAGTTGGAGGTTTTGAGGAGCGTCGAACTAAATTGCTTTTGTTCCCAGGCCCACCCTGACCCGGGGTGGTAGCACCTGTTAGGGTCCTAGCTATACGCAAATAGTGAAAACCCAAACAAAAAACAAACACTATGAAAGTATAAAAAATACATTTTATACTAAAAATACCATCAATACATTTTTATATATAAAAAAATTACCATCAATATCTATTTATAATAAAATTAGCAACAATACATCAATAAACATGAAAGAAATTTTTCATGACATTAATCCATATGATATCCGACGATTTCTTAAAGAAATGAAACTATATCCCAAAACATAACTTCAACAAAACTACAACATAAAATACACATATCACTAACTCCAGTAATTATGTTCATATAGACATGTATATGCACAAAAGCTGAGTATCATCTACCATGTACTCAATTGTGAAAACAGAATAACATATATCATTATTTATTAATTCAAAGCTCCCATGAAAGTTAAATTTTGGCATTAAATGACCCATAAGGTGTTGATAGGCCGTTGAACAAACAAATAGAATCAAATCAAAATCGTTTATTTCGACGTTGTGAACGATTTCAGGGAGTCTTTGGCTTTGTCACATTCTATGTTGATTTTATCAGTGGTTCATGAAATTTGTCTTTCTGTGAAAGACCATATGAATTAAAAGAAATATTGCTTATGAATTCTCGTGTCTTAAATATTAAAATTGATTTGGTTTTGCATCAGACATTGCGTATATTAAATAGCTGTTATAAGGGATAATTTATCTTGGGAAATCAGCCCATATGGTTAATTTTATTACGTCTGATCCAAATTTTGATCAAGGTAAAATTAAACAAATTTGACTTCGATGCCGACAAGCTCACAAATAGTTTTTTTAAAGGTCCTTTTGAATAATAAAAATGAATCAATATACAAACGAATTGATTTATTTGGAAGTTTAATCATTTATATTACGATTCTGATCTCATAGATAAGCACCAATAGAAAATAATGAATTCACTTATTGTTGGCGTGACAGCGTACATAAAATAAAGATTTATTATCACAATTGTATTTCATGGAGTGAACTGAACGAGCAGATGATGTTTTTTGTTGTTCACTCAGTTCAAGTCCCGAGAGCCACTTAATGTGGAGGGTTACTGAATGAGGTTGTTGAAGGCAGATAACGGTTGAACCGAGATTTAGAAGTTAGGATTTTAGTGATTAAGGAACCATCCTTTCAGGAGTCAGTTCTTCAGGATAAGTTGTTTGAATGGAATTTTCTTCTTACTAATGGAGCATCAAGGGAATGCGGACGATTCAGCCCTGTATGTGTGGCAAGGCGTGTCTTAGCTGAAAAGGTCTGAACTGTTGAAACTAAGGAATGTAGCACATCGAAGAATTTGGTATGGAAATAGCGATAGGCTTTCGACATTTCTGTCTGTGTAAAGGGATCGTAAGGTAGAAAATAATTCATCAGCCACAAGGACACGTAAACACATTTGAAGCCTCTCAAGTCTGGAAAGACAATAATTTGAGGCGGGTTAAAATTTCAGTAAATAAGTATGCTATTATATAATTATATACACAATTTAAATATATTTGATCATTCAGCTTTACGAGAGGGTGATGAAAAGTTATTATCCGATTCACTTTCTAAAAAATGAAATAATCAAACATCAGAATTTGTTTATGAATCCCTCCTTGATCTAGCCGAAAACATTTCTCGTATATATATATGTATATATATATATATATATATATATATATGACGAAATATAGTTTTAAAGTATGCTATATTTATAGGATAAAGTGATCACTATCAGAGATAGACCGTATGTAAATATAAAAGTAAACATTGAAGTCAACACTCAGAGGCGACGCAATCATCAGGCCATTGTGTTTTTCTGGACTATTTATATATACGGGTCAGTGGTGCATTGTGGGTAATCTATTCTAACGGTTATTTTGGTGAGAAAGGTTTCTTAATTTTTTATTATTTACTTTATTTGGATTAATTTATTTTACTTCTTTTTGCTTATTTATTTTTATTTATTTTTTATTTTTATTTAATCTTTTCAGTTTTCGATTTTTAAGTAAGGTAATAAAAATTGTTTTCGTATGTACATTTTGAGATGAGTTCTGATCGTTTATTTAGTAGTTTGTTTTGTTCTGGGAATGTAATTATAGCTATTTTTTCCGCTAACCAGAGTTTGCAGTCAGTTTTTGGATTGATTTTTGTAGGCTGATGTTCTTTTCCTTATTTTCCATGATATTTTGGTGTGATTTTACATATATATATATATATATATATATATATATATATATATATATATATATATATATATATATATATATATATATATCGCACGTAAACTTCTTGTGATAATAAAATAGTGTTCCATTTAATATAAAAGAGCTATTAAGTATATATTAAGAAATATTCATATTATCTCTCACCGTTAGAAACTCCGAGTTGTGCAACGGTGAGAGTTTGGTTTGTTTGGTTTGGTTTACGGCATATCAACCTCAATGAGTTATTTAATGCCAACAAAAGTTTTGTTGCTGGTAAAAAGTTTTTTCCTTCATAAATCTATTTTTGGTAATATTTTTTTCTTCAAAAATGTATTGCTGGCAATAATTTAAAAAAAGTATTTCTGGTATTAAAACCTATTTTTACACTTTCAGAGGCCTTGCTGTTGGATGTAGTTTATCGTCTTACCTAGGACACGGATGTAGTTTATCGTCTTACCCAGGGAACGCATGTAGTTTATCGTCATAACCAGGACGAGCAACGGTGCGGGATAATATATATATATATATATATATATATATATATATATATATATATATATATATATATATATATAAAGTATCATTAAAGTTAATTTTTTATTGCATTTTTCTTGTGTGCGAACAAAAATGTATTAATGTGTGAGAATTTGTTCAAATGATAAAAGACAACCATTATCAATATTAACTACAAACACGGCCGTAATATACTGACCGTATTCGGGCATTTAAAATATGTCAACATACAGACTTACACACCATTTACAATAGCATAACCATAACCTCTGGAAAGTGCTCATAGATTAGGTGAAAGTGCTCGGAACATGGAACTGTTTGTTCACACTAAGGTCTAGTTCTTGTTCGAACACAACACAAGGAAAACACATTAGAAATTTTACCAAAGTACCTTGTTACTCATTTTTTTAATGAAACATGTATTATATTGAGTTTACTGCTCAAATACACTTTATATATATATATATATATATATATATATATATATATATATATATATATATATATATATATATATATATAGATAGATAGATAGATAGCACGACTCGGAGTCTCATGTAAAAATGCAATCTTCAAAGGTAAAATACCGACTGACCGTTAAAGTGTTATGAAATTCGCGTTCTCGTGGTGTTGATTTAAAATTGTGTGTTATTTATAATTTATATCGTTCAAATTCTTAATGTATACTTAACAGATCTGTTATATAACATTGTGCACTGTTTTTATAACACCTGAGAAAATATATATATGTACGTGCAAGTGTATGTGCGTATACGTATGTTTTTTTTATCATAACCCTATCTATCTATCTATCTATCTATCTATCTATCTCTCTCTATATATATATATATGGGATAACGAAGAATCGTTTTGGAGGAAAGATGGTCTAGGATTATTTAAGTAGATGCGACCACACATGCGCACGAGCAAAAGACGCTGGGTATTTTAAATTTAGAATTTTTATTATTATGTGTTTTGGGTATATAATCTACCCAATTTCAATTTGATTCTTTTTCTTTCCATCGTCTTTGTTATTAAATATCACACATTGTGATAACAGAAGATCTGTCCAGAAAGGTGAAACGTTGTAAGAAACTGGACGCAAATTTACTGTGTATGAACTAGCGATTAAAGCACTTTCTGAACTTTTTCGTTTATATATATATATATATATATATATATATATATATATATGTATATTTCAGTGTTACATTAGAACATTCACATACCCACTACGAAACTGTATATCTTGTTTAAACGTTAATTTTTTTTAACGTTTCATCAGGTGGGAAATCACGATGCTACTAAAATATTTTATTCCGAAATGCAGTTATCCAAGCATATCTTCTATTTCCGTCATCGGGAAGTTTCTCATAAAAGGTAAAAAAAATTCATATGTAGAGAAAGAAAGGAAGCTAAGTGATTAGTAACAGCGAAAGGGAGAATAAAAATAAGAGGAAAAAGGCCAAGAAAAGGAAATAAAGGTTAAAAAAATGTGGGGTAGGGAGGTGATATAAATTAAAAAGGGACAAATTCAACCAATGGGATTCCGTCGAATCATATGCCTATTTTTCAAACTTTATTTCCTTTTAAATATTGAATTTAACTGAATGAAATTGTGAAAATATTAATGTTAAATGGAGATTGTCATTTTGTAGTGTATTATATATTCAGTCGATTAAATTTTGATGAGTGTCTGCGAGAGTTTCCTGGGACTCTTATATTTTGTTTTTGTGTTATATCTCCTACACCCTTTGTTATTTTTTATAGTGGTGTTCACCTTGAATAAGGCCATGGAGCCACTCGAGTTAGAGGGTTACAGAGTAAGAGGTACAATCCTAGACTTGAACAGGTTAAGACTATAGTGATCTGAGAAGCAGCCTTTTGGGAGTGGGTTCCACAAGTCAGCGGTTCGTGGGAAGAAACTGCTCGAGTGAAATTTACATCTCACCAGGAGGATATGAGGGAAATGAGGGTGGGATGCTAGTATGTGCGAGGCATTACAGCTCTTAGCCGTTAAGGTTAGGACTGGTGGAACACTCACCATGGAAATAGAGATAGAGCAGTGAGAGGGGTTACAGAGTGGAAAATAATTCGTCGCCTACAAAGATGTGGAGACGCTTTTGAACTCTATAAGTTTTGAATATAATACAAAAACGGAGCGACGTCGACAGGGAGCCGCAAGAAATATTTGAAGCATCGATACGCTTCCCATGCCGATGTTCAATAGACAGGTTAAGGCCGCATGTAGAGGGAGTCTAAATCAACGAGCGGCGTTGCGACCTCTTGAGATTCTTCCTTCCGCTGCCCCCCAGAATTGATACTACAACGTTTTTCCCTCTCTGATAACAGAATATATAAGAACCTATAGAACGCAGTATGTCCTGTTATTTACCCATAGCTGGAGGGAGGAGAGCATTGATAACTTTCCCAAGGGTATTAGCACGTAAGTGAATGTAATGGATTCGACTAGAATTCGAACTCGGCTTTCCGGTTGCACAATCCCAGCCGCTACACACTACTCTAAATTTCTATGGGAAACGCAGTAATATATAAATCTATTTATTTTTCATTTTGTAATTTGTAACATTTATTTTATTTTAGCACGGCTGAAAAGACAAAACGGGGTGAGATTTAAGACTGAACACTTGCAAGTATTTTTTTTGCTTTTGATTTAGAGATGAAACAAACAGGTGTGCACCTAACACTGGCTATAGAACTTCGGTCCTTTTGCAATATTTATTTATTCATTTATAGTTTTTAAGGATTCACTTCCAAGTCTGTTATATCAGTCGTGAGCAGTAGGTCAGTAGAAGCAAATTGTTTAACTTGTAAACAATGATAAATATTGTATTCTTTCTATGATTTCCACATGCCAATGACCTGTTTTCGAACGTCAAAAGAAAAAACAGAGCCAGGATTTATGCATACATGCAAAATTCAAGGATAAATTTAACACATTATTTGCTTCTTTGCTTCCTTGTTTAATGAGCCTTTAAAATTTCTCCAAATACATTTAGATGGTGGAAGAAGAGCAAGCTAAATAAAAGTATGTTAATATTTACTTATAATTGACATGAAACACCTGGAAAAAATTCCTTTGTATAATACCTTAACCTTCTGTTAGTACATTTGCGCCTTGTCATAGCATCAGTATTTCAGGGACTCCAAACACCTGATTTTTATTACAGATATATCATTTATTTCTGAATTGTCTTGTTATATATTGCATTGATTGTCCTTTCTGTTGTTTTTCTTCCTCTTCATGTGCCTCAGAACTTAGGCGATCATGACTCTGCACAATTTTCTGTCTTAAAACTTTTAATAAATTTTGTCTCTTTGTTATTTCTTCTGAAGCCTGTTCCGCCATCCATTTACTCAAGCTCACTATGTTATGTGTTCTTTTCTCTGTCTCTCTTGCCATCATTCTGTCTTGTGAGTGTCAGATTTTCCAAGCCATCTTTCCTTATTAGAAATGTTAACTGCCCTTTCTTGATGTTAAGTATAAGCTTCGTTTTTGTGTCCATTTTGTCTAAAACTTCGTTGTTGCCCGCATATTCGGCCCATTACATTCTCAGCATTCTTCTGTAGAACCACGTTTCTGTTGCTTCAAGTATCTTCTTCATCTTTAAAGAGACTGTCCAGCATACACTACCGTATAGGAGGACAGATATCACATAGCAATTCAGTACTCTTTTATTTGTTTGTAACGAAGATTTCTGTTTCTTAGCACTTTGCTTAGTTTTGAAATGCATCTTTGGTTATC
The DNA here is from genome assembly GCA_964036315.1 of Acanthosepion esculentum. Lineage (NCBI taxonomy): Eukaryota > Metazoa > Mollusca > Cephalopoda > Sepiida > Sepiidae > Acanthosepion > Acanthosepion esculentum. The sequence continues at coordinate 60,588,421 of OZ038483.1, read as the reverse complement.
CCAATGCACCTGCGAATTTCAAAATAAAAAATAAAAACAAATCAGGTTTTATTTTAAAAAATAGATTTAAAAGGCCAATATTAAAAAAACGCTGTTGTTTATCGTATTTGTCAACAAGAGTAAAAGAAGAAAGCTATATTGATGGCCATCTAAAAGTTATTTACAGAACTACTTAAAATTATATTTTTGTTTATTATTATTGTATTATTAAACCGATTAAAAATGCGTTTCTCAGAATCTGGAAAAAGATAGAAAAATCACTGAATTAGTTCTACGGGATACTTTTACACCCTAAAGAGATACAGCCGCTTGGAATTTACATAGATATTGTAACTAAAATCATAAACTCCCTGTGCTTACTTGATAGAAGTATTCAGAAAGCTGCCTGACTAATTATGAAAATTTGATTTGCCGCTTTCTAGACATTAATGAAAAAGAACTTTGTTGAGAATTCAATCATACTTTGGAACTAAATAAGACATTTAAAACACATGACAAGATTCATCACAATTAGAAGATTCATCACAATTAGAAGATTCATCACAATTAGAAGATTCATGCAATTAGAAAATCATCAACTGCATCGGAGGCCATGAATACAACTGGAAAAATGTAAGACTAAGTTTACTTTAGTACATCATAAAAACCATAAAACGAAAGGCACCCAGTTAGGATTGAACTTATTCAATAATCATTTACGAGATCAGATTCTTTTCCAGTTAATTCGTTTTCTATCGCATAAGGTTGATTTTGATTCAATCTCATACGATTTAAGTGCTGCCCTGGTCGCTTTGTCGTAATCAACGAAACTGAAATATTCAGACATTCATTTCATTAACAGAAGATAATTTTAGAGCTAAAATCAGCTTTAGTAGCGGAATGAAAATATCTCACTCACGACGTTTCAATCTTTGAGAAGTTGTCTTAAATTATTGAAATGAGTTTTAATTACAGTGTGGAGCAAAGACGGAAATAAGTACCAATAATCTCAATCATCAAATGATAAAAGATAGTTTCTATTCGGAGGATGCGTGCATACTTCCGGTTAACAAATTAATCCTTTGAAAATAAATACTTAAAATTTTCCAACCAATGGGTCGCGTTCCTACCGACAATAAAAAACACGCTTCGTGATCCCTGTGAAGGGTATATATTAGTTGTAATAAACAGGTTTTTGTAAGTCATGACATCTCTCATCTTACTTTTAGTTGTCGACAAATACAACCCGGACTTCTTCAGATATGATTAAAGGATCTCGCTTTATTCTCGAAACTGAGTAATGAATACGGTTTATTCTTTAGCAAAACAAGGAACCTTTATCAGCTGATCACTGACGATAGCATCGAAGGACAGGAAAGTTTAACCTCACTCACTCAATCACTTACTATCTATATGACTGCCTTGCTCAATTTTCTGATTTACAAGTGCAGCTTTTTATACCTTTTTGTAGTTAAAGCTGTATAATTTTTATGTATACTAATATCATGTAGCTAGATTACGTATTTTACATTCATTCGATCATATATAAAACTAACGTGTTTTTAAACACACTACTGTAATTTTATTAAACTTCACTTTGGCATATGGTCACAGTCTGCTTTCAGTTCCTAGTCAGAGGTTTTGTAAGATTAGTTTAGTTCGACTACAAGTGAGCAATACCTTACTGAAGATCGAAATCACTACACAGTAGCAATGGTTTTGGTAAACTGACTCGTTAACCAGTTCCCACATCGAGTAGCTCATGATATTAACTAAATGTAGATTAGTCTGGCATAAAGGTACAATAGATGGGATTGAACTTACTGGATGAGTGAAGAGGTCTATGATAGGAGTTTTTTAACTACCAAGGTAGGTTTGGAAAGGTACTAGGTATTATGATCTACTGCCAAAATCAGACATTGGATTCAGACAAATATCGTTTCCATTTGGACAGATTAAAGGCAGTAATTAAGGAAAAGTTTTTGAAATTAGCCAATCAAAAGGATGCCATCTTCCATCAAGACAAAATCAGACCTCGCGACTTTTTGCAGTTTTGACAGAAATTGGTAGGGCTTAGCTGGAATATCCCACAACACCTGCCGTTTCCCCCTCCTGACCTTGATCCTTTGGGTTACGATTTATTTCGATCGCTACTAAATTCTCTTAAATTCATTAAAAATCATTTCATCCCAAGCAAAGAAATAAATCAACTAGGACGCAAGGGGTTACTGAATGTTGCAGAATATGAGAAAAAAAAGGAATGGGAACAATAAAAGAACAGAAATTAAGAAGTGACGATAGCGGTTGACATTGTATTTAAATTTTTGAAGCTGAAGGTTGACTGGGAAACAAGAAGCCAGAAGAATTCCAAAAGCTAGACGTGCAATAGAAGACCCTATTAGCATAGAACTTATAGTTACATCTAGTAATTTCAACTATAAAATGATGAGGACATACCGCCAATCTAGTATTATGGTTAAATTCATAAAGTCTAGGTACCACAGAGGAAAGTTAATCAGAACAATTACAATGAAAGTATTTATAGAAAATTCAGACGGAAGCTACGTTACTGCGGTGGGAAAGTGACTGAAGCCGAGATGCCAGGTCAGGATCAATAACATTGCATATTCTTCTTTGGATTTTATCAAGAATGTCTAAACATATAGCAGGAGTACCAAACCAGAAAAACTTAAGTTCTGTTGAAGCCTGTAAAAAGAATGCCAAATTCTAGGAGGACGGAATCATGAGGCTGCCTCAAAAATGCCAAAAGGTATTCGAACTAAGTGGTTCATATTGTTTAATAAATCTATATACACATTTCTAAATATTGTCTTTGAAATTCACTTACAAAACGCAACGAATATTTGTTCCGGCCCAATTTATAAATCTGCAGTTTACGAACTAATTAGAAGCAAAAAAAATTTTTTTTCATATTTTTATATAGAATTACAAGAACGGTATGAGATTTTAAACTGAACACTTATGCTGTAATGGAATAACCTGTCACCCCCATGAGTGACTACACTAAAGGTAGTAACTACCTATAAGTATCTGTAAGTCAACGGACTACAGAGGCTAGCTGTTGTCAAACTCTATGCCTTCGGGCAGAGAGGAACCCGAACGAGACTATGACGAAGGACAGTCTAGTCTGGGTAGGTAGACAGACCCGAACCCGTTTATGCGGGGTCTACGGGTAATTTTTGGTCAAGCCTACGGGCTCAGATTGCCCCACATTAAATTCGGCCTTGTGCCACATTCTACTTCGTGGGGAGGTTGGTAAATATTGTCTAGCTGGAATCTGTTGTGTACGACTCAGACTTACGCGAGATCTACCGACCTTCCAATAGTAGCACTCACTATTGGATTGACTTGCGACAACCTTGTGCATAACTGTTATCTTTGTTCTTATTGTACTGATTTTTTTACAATAAACCTGTACTTATTTTATCCACCTTGTTTTTCAAGTATATATTCCTATTCGCACGGAATATAACAACTTGTTGGATGTTTTTTCTTTTTATTCGATGTGGAATCAAAACAAATTTCTATTTAGACAGGTGTGAACCGTATACCGGTTATAGAACTTTAAAAGCTTGCCCTGCTCAGCTTCCAAATTGAAAATCCACAGGTAACAGACGTAAGCAACAGTCAGTTTGGGCGAAAAATAAAATTGTTATGAGAAGAATGCTAGTGAAGTATTTGCAACGGATATTCAATTGGTATTTAGAAATGTAATGGATGCTCTTACGAACGACTTTCAGTGAAATACCGAAAAAGAAAAGTTTCCTTTCTTGCGGGCCTTCCATATATACTTTTTTCTGGGCACCCCGAGGGCGTGTAATGGTTACCAAGCTTGTCTGGCTAGAGCAATTACGACTGAGGAGTGAGTACCCCATATTTTCGGTTAAATTTAAGAAAATTGCCAGTAATGGATTTTTGTAGTAAAATTAACAACAATAATTTTTTATTGTAAAATTACCAACAATGCATTTGTAATTAATTGGCATAATCACCATTATCCTCGGTTGTCATTCATATACACTTATTTAAGAGTTAAAATATTTTATCCTTGAAATGGCTAAATGTATAGCCGAAAACGCTCGGATAAAAAGAACCTTCGAGCAGTTTTTATATAATTTATCATCTGAAAAGAAAAAAAAATTAGATCGCATGAGAAATTGTATAAAAAATAAATAAAAGCACGTTGTCTGCCGTATTCAATGAAATGAGCATATATATATATATATATATATATATATATATATATATATGTAATAAATATACTCTTAAGGTGTGCTATATTTAGGGGATAAAGTGCTCAATATCAGATATAGAGCGTGTGTAAATATAAAAGTGAACATTGAAGTCAACACTTAGAGGCGACAGGCTGTTTCATGCTAGACGCAATCGTCAGGCATATATATATATGTGTGTGTGTGTGTGTATATATACATATATATATATATATATATATATATATATATATATATATATATATGAATGCGTGCGTGCGTGCGTGCGTGGCGGATATAGTATATCCTACTTCATCAACCTCAGTTGGCTTACGGCCATAAGGTTGCAACACCGGTTCTCGTACAGTCACCTGGTCACTACCTATATCATTGACCGCTTGGGAATACCAGGTACTGTAAGCTTGGTTATGCGTGTGGTATGGCTTACGGCAATATCTCATTGAAACATCGCTTCTCGCACGATCACCGACTTTAAGTAACGTCTAGCCTGGTCGGTAATTAGATGCGTGACCACTTGGGAATACCAGGTGCTGTATGATTGGTTGTTCGCGTGGTATGTTCACGTGGTATGGCTTACGCCATCAGGTTGAAACACTCGCACGATCATTGAAGTTAAGTAACGTCGAGCCGGTCAGTATGTAGATGGGTGACCGCGTGTAAGCTTGGATGTGCGCGTGGTATTGCTCACGGCCATTACGTTGAAATAGCGGTTCTCGTACGATCACTGACTTTTATACAACGTCAAGCTTGGTCAATACCTAGATGGCGGATCTCTTGGTAATACCAGGTGCGGAATTGGAATTGAAAATCGGGGAGTTCCAGTTCTAGTCGGGTTCGTTATATTCACTTAAGAGCAAATATCCTTGGGAAAGGTATGAATTCACCTATTCTCCTCCACAGATATTTTACAATGTAAAAATATTTTCTGGCTTTAAATAACCTGCAAAAGTTGATAAGTCTTAAAAACGTATAATAAGAAATTAACCTCAAACTTAACCACAACCTCGTGTGAAATTATGAATTCCATATTACTTTGCATGACTGTATTCACAGGGATACATTTTCTTTTGAATTTAGATATTCAAAATACTTTTTGGACTCCTATAGTAGCCTTGACATAAGATAGAATAATCCAAGACCCAAACTGTCATTAAACCGGCTGCATGTGGATAGTTTTGTATCCTTAAAGAGGTTACAAACAGACAAAGGTGGTACTCGAGTGAAGGAACAGCAACACACATAAATGAAAGAAGAGAGGTTTATTGTAAAAGAGAATACACTACTGAAAAACAGGGAATCGGGTGACAGTCTAGTAATTCCCGAAGAAAGGTTATTTAACTTACCTCCCCGTGAGGCAAGATTTTGCACAAGGCCGTTTTTTAATGCGAGGCAAAACCGTGCCCGTAAGCTCGGGCAAAAAATTCCCCCTAGACCCCGTATACACGGGGTCGGGTAGCTATCTACCACTCCAGACGATACTCTGCCCTTCGGAAAAGCCTCGTCTGGGTTCCTCTATGCCCGAAGGCAGAGAGTTCGACGAGCACAGCTGGAGACGAATCTCTAACTAATTGCAGAAGTAAGCCCCCAGATATATCCTGTGCCCACTATATATAATTACTGATATAGTCAGTTTACATAGGCGATAGGGGGCGTGGGACATTCCATTACAACAGATAGAAAATGAATTCAGAGGCAAGAGGGGGGAATACCATAACTAACGAACTTGTGTAAATGGAGGGTAGAGCAGGCTATCTTCACCAACGTCCGAAATGGACACAGTAAATGGAGAAGCTTCTCCTAGACTGGTTGTTAACCACAGCTAGATAGCCCTGCTATTTAATCTATAGCTGGGTTGCAAAGGAGAAGAGTTGTATACATACCTTTTCCGAGGGTATTTGTGCGTAAGTGAATGTAATGAACTCGACCGGAATTCGAACTTGGCACGCCGAATTCTAGTTTGAACCGCAATTTCATTCGCTGCACATCCACTGCATCACAGAGTGCGCTTAATCCTCCCCAGTTGCTCTACTAATATGGTTTTGTTTCTTATTAACACAAAAGTTAATTTGATGGATACACGTGTTTGAGTTGTTATCCCTGTTTTTCTTTTCTTAAACACTAAAATTAATAACAACGAGACTAAATCGATAAGTTCCACTACAGAAAATGTTTTACTCCCTCGACAGATAACGTACCTCGTAAAGATTCCAACGAGAGATGTCTGTTTATTAAATAGGTAAATTGAACTTTGCTTTATCAAGATGGTCTCCCGTGACCAAATTCGTAGCAGCACTTTTCGGTTATTTGATAAATTGTTGATACTTCAGACACAGAATTATTCAGTGTTTAATGAAAAGAAATAATAAATGTCAGTTTTAAGATCATAAATAATTAATAAATAAATAATTTCTCTCTAAAGGGGACATATCTTTACGATTAACCAAGAATGGGCACTTTTAGGCGATTTTTGTGCAATGCTGCAGTTGAGAATATTTCTTGGATTTAATTGTTTCGCTTTGTTTTAGCGCTGCATATGCCACCAAACAAGAGAACGTAACATTTTCCAGTGTAATTCTGGATTTGGGATGGATTCTCATTTTTTTTGTCGTTTGCGTTAGATATAATTATAGAGAAGCCCCTTTTCATCACTGGTGATGATTCTACACAGGAATGGTTCGGCAGCAAGTCTACTCTTCAATGACCAGCTGAAGGTTTCTCTTGTATTAAGCTGAGAAGTAGTTAGGTGTTGAGAGGGTCATTATCGAAGTTTAGAAACTTCCCGAGTTAATGAATCCCCACTCTGTCGGTTGGGGTCATAGAATACATCGACAAAAGAAAGAAATCATGGAAGTGAAGTATAGAAGAGATATATCCTTCCTGGGAGCAGGAAAAATAGTGGATTCATATATGAATAACCATATCCATGCCAATGTTGCTCAGAAAGCGAATCAAATCATCAGCAATAACAACAAAACAGACAAATATAAAGCACACTTCGAGCAGTTGGTGCAGGTAGGGCCAAACGACTGGCCACAATTCCAAGAATTTCTAATACGTACATACACAGCTGAAAGCTGCCAAGCAGAAATACTAAATGAATCGAAAGAACTCATTTCAAGCTCATATACTACGGCTCAAGTACCCCCTATACAAAAGTCAAAATTTCCAACTAAAGCAAACTCCATTAAACAAAAATCTCAAAGATCATCAACTCGGCCAACAAATCACAAAATAAATATCTCCGGAAACTCTCCTAAAAATACGTGACCAACCAACCAATAAAAAAAAAATCAACATTTCTGTCAACCAGGAAGAATCAAATTTGAGATCCTAGAGAGAATGAATGATACCCCATCAAAAATCAAAACACTTAAAACGTATTAAAATATATTTTATAGTAAAATTGTCAGCAATACTTTTTTATTAAAAATAACCAACAATGCATTTTTGTGGAAGCAAATAAATATTTGCATAAACACCTACAATTGAGGTGTTTATGTTGAGTTGCGAAAACAAATCACCCATTATTTTCAACCGGAAATGAACCAGCAATATTTTGATGAAAAAACGACAAAAATACATTTTTATAGTAGAATTAACAACAATGCATTTTTATAGCAAAATTGCCAATAATGCATTTTGTAGTAAAATTATCAACAATACAATTTTATTGTAAAGGTACTAACAATGCATTTTTATAGCAAAATTGCAAGTAATAGGTTTTGTAGTAAAATTACCAACAATATATTTTTATTTTAAAATTACCAACAACGCATTTTATAGCAAAATTGCCAGTAATGCATTTCTGTAGTAAAATTAACGACAATACATTTTTATAGTAAAATTACCAACAATCCATTTTCATAGCAAAATTACCAGTAATGCATTTTCGTAGTAAAATTGCCAACAATACATTTTTATTGTAAAATTACCAACAATGCATTTTTATTGGAAAATTACCAACAATACATTTTTATAGCAAAATTGCCAGTAATGTTATTTATAGAAAATTGCCATTAATGCATTTTGTAGCAAAATTAATAACAATACATTTTTATAATAAAATTACCAACAATCCATTTTTATAGCAAAACTGAGAGTAATGCATTTTTAGTGGTAGAGTTACATACAATACATTTTTATAGTAGTTACCAACAATGCATTTTTAAAGCAAAATTGCCAATAATGTGTTTTTGTAGTAAAATTAGCAGCAATACATTTTTATAGTAAAATTACCAACAATGCATTTTATAGCAAAATTACCAGCAACACATCTTTGTAGTAAAATTACAGACAATACATTTTTATAGTAAAATTGCCAATAATGTATTTTTATAGTTATATTACCAACAATACATTTTGTAGTAAAATTACCAGCAATATATTTATGGTAAAATTGCTAGCAATACATTTTTATAGTATAGTTGCGAGCAATGCGTTTTCATGGTAAAATTACGGACAATACATTTTTATACCAAAGTTACCATCAATGCATTTTATAGTAAAATTGAAGACATGCTCTACTGTGTCAAAAAATAATAGAATTTACAAATATTCTTATAATTATTTTTATTACTTGTAAGGAGGAACAAGTTTTCACTTCTCTTTTTTTTTTTTTAAAGATTATTTGATAAAAAATAATGCAGCTAAGTAATTATAATTTCATCATGAAATAATGTCATTCTCTTCAATTAATTACAAAGTTTGAATTTTCATATTTAGATTTCGACATAAAATGACACATAGAGGTGTTGATGTGTCGCTAAACACAAACAACCAACCAACTGAGAGTATAAAATTAAGTACAAATTTTCTGTAGTTGAAGGAAGAAAATTGCATTCAAAACATTTACATTCCCGCACTAAGTAACCCATAGAGGTGTTGATATGTCGCTAAACATAAACAATTAACCAATAAACGTGTTAGCGAAAGTGCTGTATTGAACTGCTTTGCTAAGTCTCCCAAGAATTTCCCTCAAAGTTTACAGAACCTCAGTATGAACAGAATTTGTTCGTCTAGATCTAGAGGAATCTTCGAAAGAAAAACTTGCTGATTGAAACTTACCAAACCATCTTTGGCATATCTGGATACTTAAAGTTTAATTTCTAAAGAGCATTAAATGGTAAAAATCAATGGTTACTTTACAGTAAGTATTGAATGTACTCTTAATTTGATCATTTAAAATATGCGACACTACTATATATATATATATATATATATATATATATGTATTAGGAATTCGTGTCAATAATACAGTGATAATATTATATCTGTTTATACACTGACGTGTCAAAACCTTGTGAAGATACCTACATTCGTGTACGGTGCATGCATCCTCACATAGTGGTTGTTTGAATCAATCTCTTCCCTCATCAATTGGTTAAATAGTAAGACATATATCTGGAAAAATCATTGTTGTTCTAAAAAAATGGCCTGCATTCATTCGTGTGGTAATAAAATAAGACATCCCATCTTCCCTCTCGTTTTCAACCATCCATCACAATAATAAAAAGTTTTTCATCGAAAAAGCTGAATTGGTCAAATAAAGTTTCTTATGCTTCAACATAGAGTTGCTACGATATTACAATTAGCCAAAAAAAATTCTTACAATCCATATTTTGTTTCGCCTTTAAATAAACCACAAAGAGTTGATAAGTCGTAAAAACCCAAAAAGGAATCGATCAATCAATCGTAAGTAGTTGGAAGATCACTAGAGAGATATTGAGAGAGATTTTATGAGATCTTTAGAGAAATACAGAGAGTTATTAAGAGATCTTTAGAGAGATATTGAGAGATCTAAAGAGAGATAGCGAGAGATATTGAGAGATATTGTGAGATCTTTAGAGAGATATTTAGAGAGATATTGAGAGATTGAAAGAGATATTGAGATATATTGTGAGATCTTTAGAGAGATATAGAGAGATATTAAGAGATCTTTAGAGAGATATTGTGAGATCTTTAGGGAGATATAAGAGATCTTTAGAGATATATTGAGAGATATTGTCAGATCTTTAGAGAGATATAGAGAGATATTGAGAGATCTTTAGAGAGATATTGAGAGAGATATTGAGAGATATTGTGAGATCATTAGAGAGATATTGAGAGATCATTGAATCACACGCCGTTTCGATAATTGTAGGTGCAGAAATGGAGAAGTTAAAGGAGAGAGTAAAAAAGAGTTTGAAACTAGAAATTTCGTATTATTTGATGTTAAATTAAACCATTCATGTCCCTAGATTTTAAAAATTCGAACATTCCTGAGTGTGACGATAAACTACAACTGGCAGCAAGGCCTCTGATTGAGAGATTGTTGGTTTTGAAGAGCATGGCACTATCTCTTAATTGCTGTTGTTCCCAGCTCCACACTAACCCGAGGTGGTAACACCTGTTAGGATCTCAGCTATAAGAAAATACTGTTTTGGTTTTTATTTGTTGGTTTACTAAGAAAGTATAAATATGTTTATTTGTTGGTTCACTAAGAAAGTATAAAAATGCATTATGGCAAAAATACTAACGTGTATATAATATATATAAAAATACCAGGATATATATGATATATATAAAAATACCAGCATATATATAATATATATAAAAATACCAGCATATATATAATATATATAAATATCTTTACAAAAAAATAGAAACAAATGACAGCTGTAATAAATTTCAAAATAACAATCAAAAAGCAATAAAGTATAAAAATATATTTTTATAGTAAAATTTCCAGCAATACATTTTATCATCTACAAACTATATAGTTTAAAAAACATAGGTTTACCCGGAAAGTAAAGGGTGTTCCAATAATTTGGACCGATTTTGAATGTGAATTAAGTTTGCGCGTCTAATGATTTTTTTCTTTTTCTTTCAGATTTAACAACCAAAGTTTTTGTCAATTTTAACTCTGGAAAGATTAGCAATCAAACAACGTGTTAAAGCTATCGAAGCCTATTACGAAAATGGACGTTCAAACAGAAATGCAACGATGTTCTCAGGTCGCACCATCTCTCGAAACAGCGGCGTCAATTGGCCACCACTTGACGCCTTTAGATTTCTTCCTTTAGGGTCATCTCAAAAGTAAGGTCTATGTCAACGAGCCAACAGCAATTCAACAACTGAAGGATAAGATAATAAAGCATATTGGTGAGAACGAGGAGCAACTATGCAGAGACGTCATTAAAAATTTTGACCATTGAGTGGAGGTGTGTCGCTGAAGCTTTGGTGGACATTTGGGCGATGTTATTTTTCACACATAATTGCCATGACTTAAATAACAATAGAGAAATAAATAAATTTTCACCAATAACACTGATTTATTTACTGCTGACTTTGATTCGTCTTAATGAAACACCGTCAATGAAATTATATACAAAATATATGTAATTGAAGATTCTTAGATTTCGGCATTAAATAAACCATAGATATTGATATGCCGCTAAATAAAAACAACCTAAATTCGAAATCTCAACCCAAACATGATTAAGCTGAAATAACCTTTCTTCATTAGCATTCTATCTGCACAGCAAAAATTAATAGAATATGAGTCGTATAGTTGACTGAATAATCCTATCCCTGCTACACCTGATGACACCTACTATCACTTCTGTCCGGTTGAGAGCCTGAGTGATCAGTAGCTGAGTGACGTCATGTAGTGCACGATTTGGTGAGTCATTAATTGCATACGGACATTAAGGTTCGAGTGACCCAAACTCTTTTGTTATATTATTAATCAGATACTGATACTTTCAAAAGTAGTGTCCAGCCTATGCCAAGTACAGTTCATTATAACCTTTTTCATACGTAACGGCTGGAGATTTATTAAAAATGTATAACTCACCGTCAAGAAAAACAAATGCATTCATATGAACACATAATGCCGGAGAATGCTTATTTGTATGCGTCTGAAGGCCGACAAAACAACTGGGAGCTAAGTATTAGTCTATAAGCAAAGCATAACACTAGCTTGAATACGAGATAGGTAGCACTATCTTCCGAAGTCACGAGAGGTCGTCGTAAGTTCATTTCCGGTTGCAGAGATGGGCCATTTTTTTTAACGCAAACTAGCCATAAACACATTAATTGATCTATGTAAATATTTATTTGTTCCTAAAATTAACAGTGTCGTTGTCGGTGTCCAAGCGGTTAGCAGCACTAAAAAATGGTATCGGCGGTCCGATTTCTAACCCTGCCTTCGATAATACGCGTTCATGTCGCAAAAGTGTTTTTGGCAAGACATTAATAGAACCAAATGATGCAAGTGGCATTGGAAAAAGTTCTTCCCTTGAAGAAATTCAAGTAAAAATAGTTATGTACATTTTGCAGTATTTAAAAAAAAAGAAAAAATATCTTTCTAGAAAATAATTTGTAAATAGATTTTCGTTTTACTTCCTCTCGTTTCACGATTTTATATAAATGCAAAATCGAACTATTTTCTTAATTGTTGGATCTTCAAACAGTGCAGCGTGTCATTTCTAGCAAAATGGACTAAGATGTTGAGTTTGTTATGTTGACGTGAAGACTGACAAAATATTCAATTGGGACATGGGCTGAGACAAATTTTGTTCTTGTTTTTGTACGTGTCAAAGGTCATGAAAAATCATCAAAGTGTAGCATCCCATTTCTACCCAAACGAATCAATTTCTTACAAAATAGTTCGCTATGAAATAGAAAAATATTTTTGATCTCAGAAATGATTCGACTGATAAAGTTAAATGCAACTTCCGAGGTTACCGGTGGTCAGTGGTCAGAGGCTATTATTAGTGATTTACTAATGGTTGTAACCTAGGGAATGTTACTGAATAGAATAATCATACGACTGGTAATGAACGATAATACTTAGGACACGAACAACACATATAAGATACGTCAGCGGCGCGTAGAAGTTGCTAACAGCTGGAAGTGAGTCAAGTGAATTCCACAATGAATCTCCAACTGCATGAGATCTACCAACCGCCACATGCGGTTAAATATGGTACAAGGCTGAATTTAATGTGGGGTATTCCCCGTAGACTTCGTATAAAACCGGGTCGGGTAACTGTTTCCCGAGACAAGACTTGCCCTTCAACATAGCCTCGTCTGGAGCTCCTCTCTGTCCGGAGGCAGAGAGTTTGAGCAGCACAGCTGGAGACGAATCTCCAACTGCAGGAAATCTACCAACCGCCCCACGCGGCAAGATGTGGCACAAGACCGAATTTAATGTGGGGTATCCGAGCCCGTAGGCTCGTCAAAAATTCCCCGTAGACCTTGTATAAAACGGGCTCGTGTAGCTGTTTCTCAAGGCGAGAATCTGTCCTTCGACATAGCCTCGTCTGGGGATCCTCTCCGATCGGAGGCAGAGAGTTTGACCAGCACAGCTGGAGACGAATCTCCAACTGCAGACCAACATACAGTATTTACTACTGTATTTATGTGAATGGGGACATACCCATTATCCACCGTAGGTATGCCAGAACACTAAGTATAATGTGGCACAAGGCTGAAATTAGGGAGTACCCAGTGCGATCGAACTCACTAGCCAGTTGATCTGTAAAACGTGTTTGTTAACCATTACACCACATCGAAGTACACCTTTTATTATCTATATTGCAACTAAGCAATTACATTTATAATCCAGTCTGCAAGTATTCAATCGGAAGACAGTCCCGTTTGGGGTCTGACTCCTCTTAAAGGGATGAAATCGACACATTCGAAGTCTCGCCGATATAAGGTACATATTAAAAAGAAAGGTATTTTATTAATTGTAAATTAGTGCTAACAACTGAAGGTAAAGCGGTCTAGTTTCATGACTATCAGGTATGTTAATCATAAGTAGTTTAGCCGGTAGTGGGTTTATTTAGACTAAAATGTTTTATGACTTAAACATTATTTTTTTGTGGATGCCCATATTTAAGGAAACGCACCGTTTATTTATTAAACAGTATATTTATTTATTTTCGTTTGGCAGCCTGAATATTCGAGAAATCTTATTAAAGAAAAATATGAATTCACCAGCAGGATTCGAACCTGCTCCCTCCTTGGCAGGAAAAACCGTTGTTGGATCCGACGTGCTTATATCAACTCAGCCACAAATCTTTCTCCAGCTCACAGTCCTCGAAGGTAGATTGTTCTCATTCTACTTTCCATGCTTAGGGGAGATAACTCTTGTCATTTAATACTCGTCATTAATTATCCACCTTCAAATCGCATATTCGTTTCTTCCACTAAACCAGAGTACATTATTTACATTATTCGGACTATTGTCCTCATCTTTGTCGCAATATTTCTTGCAACGTTTCGGCCGTTGTACACTCCGGCCTTCTTCAGGTGGTTGGAATGTCGAACTGAACCCTTTATTTCGCTCACTGGGGTAGACTTTATTTTATATTTTTATATTTTTCTTTAATAAGATTTCAGTTTTAGCCATCTTTCATCACAATGTCTGGATTAAAAAGAATATTTCAAAAATAAAATATACTTTTCTGAAACTTTATTTGAGGAATATCATCTGGTTTAAAGTTTAATTAAATTGATTTGAAATAAATATTATTTACTTTAAGTTTAAAATATCGTAGAAATGCATTTTTAACACGGCGGTAGCTGTTTATTTAAGGTGTGGACAGGTTAACTGCTTGACTAATAGACTTAAGTTTATCTAATTGTTTTCTACGGTGAATATATCTGTAAACTTTACTTGAGAAATATAACGTGAGCACCTTTTTCTATATAATTTTTTAACTACTTACTAATTTTTAAAATTAAAAAAATATTCTCCGTAATCTAATGTTTCATTGAATTTTAGATAATTTTGATTTAAATTTACTATAGTAATCACTCTTATTTTCTGATAATGTGCATAGACGCCCGTATTTACAAAAATCAGCACGTCTATACACACAAAAAATTTCAAAATTCTTTTTAAAATATTGGGGGCCGATGAATTATATAAAACTATTCCATTTACAATTAGTAAATATAGTTTTTACTTAATAATAATATAATGTAACTTCTGTAAAGTAAGACAGGATTTTAAAAGATTTAGAACGTTATTAATTATTCTAATTAAAATTTGAAAAACACGTAAACAATTTTTTTAAAAATTAATTATTAATTAAACATTTATTCTTAAGACAATAATGTATATAGTATATCTTATTCATATAATTAATAAAAAGCTTTTCTAATTAAATAATGTCTTAGTTTTATTACATTTTTATTTTGCGATTCAGAGCAGATTTTCGGTAATTTGGGGTCCTGTTTTACAAAAAAAAATTGTTGATTTTAATTCTTCTTTTAACTAATATAAACATTAAACTCTACAAAATTTAATTTCTTGGAATTTCAAAAAATTAATTAAGTAGTGGTAGGGGGAGGGGTAACAGATGTAAAAAATATATTTTTACCAAGATTTTCTAAAAAAGAAACATTTCTCAAATAATTTCATTTATTTGTGAATAAGTCCTGAAAGTTTCATTAACATCCGTCAATTATTTGATTTTTGCAAGAATTTCCAAATCAATCTGTTTTTCATCGCAAGAAAAGACGCTAAAATTTCCTATACGAATCTTTGCACATCCTCTGCCGCAAAAAATAAAAATAGCTTTAACCAAAATTTAGAACGTTCCAAAAAGAATCAAATCCTATAATTTAGTAATGAAAAAAAAAATTGATTTTTCCTCTTAATAATAATATAAAGATTTTAACGATAAAACTTTGTTTTTTTTATTAAATTTGGGTCATTCTTTAGCGAATCAGTGGTGATAGCTACTACACTTATTTATTTTTAAGTTTAAATAATTTCTACCAGAAGCTATATTAATATTTAGTTTAGCTTGGTCCGACAGAAAGTCAAATTGGTTAGAATGATGGTATTGCCGCAATCGTTCAATTTGCATTTAGCTTACATGCTTTGAAAATCGACGTTATAGATCTTTTCACCTGGACTCACGTATTGACAATTCGTGCCGGCAAAAAGAAAAAAAATCTGCAACTATCTAGCCCGTTTTGTAATCTCTCGCCAGGAGGCGTATCGCAAGATTAATATCACTGTAATGACTTTTACAAGCCGACGAATCATAATGTGGCCGCAGGACGTCTTACTAAAGTCGTTTGTTCAAAAAGGTTTAATTTGTTTTCTGGTAGCGGTGAACGCCAACGAGTTCATTTGGTTTGTACAGAGCGCCGCCAATCACTTCATCTATCTCTTATTCCATCTAACGTCCTCCATCGTTCTTCGCGTAAACATTCTTAATCCGGAAATTCGCCCACGTATTCACACTTAGTCGTACAAATAAAGGCAGCTTGAGTTGCTTTTCTCTTCGTTTTTTTTTTCCCTCAATTCTTTTTATTTTTATTTTCATACGTCCAATTTTTATAGCTGATTTCGCTGAATACACATTATTCAAAGTCTAGCGGAGCCAGAGAACATAGCTTTCAATTGAAATACATTGTGAAGCCGACTATTTTGGTAATGAGGCAAAGACAGTTTAATCTGGTTATTATTATACTCACGTTTAATTATCAGTAAATTTTCTAAGTAATGGATTTCTATTTATTAATCCGACAGATTCTATCGATTTGATCATTATTTTTAGTGGATACTTCATTTACTGCTTATTTATCGAACAGTATGTTTATTTATTTTCCGAATGTTCTAGAAATCTTATCAAAGAAAAAGATGCGATATCCGAATATTCAGACCTGAAGACGAAAATAAATAAATATACTATTTAATAAATAAACGAAGCGTCTACTTAAATATGAGTATCCACTAAAAATTATCAGTAGTAAATGTATAAGTTGAACGATTAGTATCGGAGTAACAATTACCAACTCTATTTACATTATTCGGACTATAGCCCGAATCTTTATTGCCATATTTATCACAATGTTTCGGCTGTTGTACGCTCCGGCCTTCTCCAGGCGGTTGGAATGTCGAACTGAACCCTTTATTTCGCTCACTGGGGTAGACTGTTCTAGTTCCACATCTAATGGATGCCAGTTATCAGTTATCTCCTGTTAATTCGCCTCTCCAAGTTCTCCACCGCTTTAACCAAGTATTGAACTCACACTAATTGGGTCCTGTTACTGGATCTAACCAACTCTTTTATCCACTGTGCCATGTGTCCTTGAGGACATTTGTGCATAAATTTCTGGGTATTATAAACCTAATGTCTTCAGCAACCATTTTTTACCAGTGCTCATATTGCAATTTTTGCCGTTATCATTACATTTATTATCGCTTTTCTCTGGCACTCCTTATTACTGGTTCCCATATTATATTCATTTCTATGCTTGATCGGCTCAGGAGATTTTTGTGGCCTAGCATATGTGCTGATTCCTTAAGTTTACGAATTTTCCAATGATGTTCTTTGTCTATGATTTCAACCTGATCTCACAAAGACAAAGACATCATTGGAAAATGTGTTCTATAAAGATGATTTATTAGCAGATTTAAATATCCGGGAAGTGTTTTCACAGAGGACAGAAAGTGCGGCACAGTGAAATCCGAAGGCGCATTGGGATAACCAAAGATGCATTCCAAAAGTTAAGCAGAGTATCAAGAAACAGGAAAAAATCGTTAGAAAGTGTGAGGATCGAAGTCACTACTCAGCCGTCATTGGTCCAACGAGAGAAGCTTACTAATCATTTCACCAAGTCTGCTCATATCTATATAATATAGTAATTTGCTAAGTATAGCTTGAATGTGCCACAAGGCCACAAGTATGGAGTACTCAGTGAGTATCGAACTCGTTATTTAGTGTGAATTGATCCAGCGATACAAGATTTCTAATTATTACACTACATCGCAATCCGCCCCCCATATCTATATAATATAGCGATTTACTAAACGTAACTTAGATGTGACACATGGCCACAAATATGGGGCACTTAGTGAGAATTGACGTTTCTACTTAGGCGTAATAGATATAACGAGACATTACACCCTATATCTATATCTATATATATCTATATATCTCTCTATATATAACGTAGTGATTCATGTAGTAATACAAAGCCGTAAGTATGGGCTCCCAATGAGGATTGAGCTCACTATTCAGTCGTAATTGATCCAGCGAGACAAGTTTACTGACCATTACAATATGTCGATTTTCCTCCCATATCAGTATAACATCTGTTCTATAAAACAACTTCATTTATATATATATATATATATATATATATATATATATATATATATATATATATATATATATATATATATCATCATTTCATTATTTCACCCCAAGTCAGGCAATAAAGCCACTAAGATGCAAGAGATTACTGGGGGTTAGAGAATATGAGAAAAAACCTACTACTAACGGGCGATGCCAATAAAAAGAATAAGAATTAAGAAGACAGAAGAAAACGATTGACACAAATTTGACTGGGAAGCAAGAAGCCGGAATAGAGTTCTACAAGCAAGATGTGCGATAGGAGAAACTGTTAGCATAGAACATGTTGAAACTTGGCGTATGGTTCGTTCTACTTCGTCGCCATTGTTGAAACTTGACTAATGCATGGAATAATAATGCAAACACAAAATGTAGTTAGAATAAAATGTATTGGAACAAGAAAGTGTACACAATATTTACATATAGTCTTTTGTATATTTCTGGTAAGACCGTTCCTGGAGAATGTGTTGACTAAGTCGCAGTCGGGCAGAGTCTCTAGTTGGATCTCTGTATTCGCCCCCCATGTCTTCCGGTACCAACCATATTTATATCGTCGGTACTCCACTATGCAAATTAGGTGGATCCTACCACAACAGAACATATGATCATATATATCCATTTCAGCTGTAAAATGACGAGACGTTGATGCCAATCTAATACTTCGATTAAATTCATAAAGTCTAGGTGTCATAGAATAAAGCTCATCAGAACAATTAAAAGTGAAAAATGAAAGTATTTATTAAAAATACACAGGGAAGCTACGTTATGGCGGTGGGAAAAGGACTGAATCCAAGATACCAGGTCAGGATCAATAATGTAGCAGATTCTTCTTTGGATTTTATCAAGAATCTCTAAATATTTAGCAAGACCACCAGATCATATGTGTTAGCAATATTCAAAGCAAGGACGAAAGGTAGACTTATAAATATTCTGGTGAGAAAAATTGTCTAGCACGACATAGCAGGATATATATTTATTGGTCACAAAATCCCAGCTCCTTTTCTTTGTAATGAGATATACCATTGTTCAGAGAGGGTATTAGCAAATATTATTCGTGAGACCAATGCAAGAGAATATTACTAAGTAGAGGAGATCAGATTGCTAATATATTGCTTTTTATTTCTTTTCTTCTGGCTTAGCTCTCTTTCGATACTTTTATTTTTAACGATTTAAAAAGCCGAAATCTTTCTGACTCGGAGTAAGAGATTAAAGTAGTCCTTGATTCTTCTTCTTTTATCTGCCACGGTCCTTCAGGACATGGATGATCTGACTCCCCACGATTTCACGTCTCTTGTTGCTCTAAGTAAGTTTTGACTATTTAGCATCCACCTTTTATTCTTTTTACATTATTTACAGTCGGACTAATATCCTCATCTTTGTTGTTGCTATCACAACGTACAGACCCAGATTCAGTGGAAGCGGAGAAGTACCAAAAGGAGAACAAGGCACGATATCCTTAGACATGGAGAGTGGAATGAGAACAATCTGCTCACACAGATTAAATAAAGATTTCAGTTCAAAATCCCCTGAAGGCAACTTGGATCGACAGATATTCGAAGATGACATATATGTAAATAATGCAAATATGTTTGTCGTTTTTTGATGATACAAGTAAGCTTTATCATCATCTAAGATTCTCAATCTATATGATACATAATGTATCGGGCGAAAATAATAAAACGCTTATATTTTCATCTTTTTGTTACGGTTTTTGGAAGAATTAGGAACAGAAACATTAAAAGAGTAACCAGGAGGACAGTAGATAGCGATTGACACTGCATTTAAATTTTTGCGAGTTAATGTTAGTTGGAAAGCATGGAACCGGAAGGGTGTTCCCCAAGAGTGAAGTACGAGAAAAGAAACTGTTAACATAGAACTCACGGCTGCATCTGGCCAGCTCAAATGTAATAGCAGCAATGAGGATGACGCTAAGCATGTTCAGTCGAGTTGCTAGATTTTACGACATAACAACACTTATTATTTACACTATTTATATTCGGACTATTGCCCTCATCTTTCTTGTTGCTATCACAACACTTCGGCCGTCATCAGGTGCATATCGGTGTGGGTACCCTATAAGCAATTCTAAACTGAACCCTTTATTTAATATACAGATGTAGACGGTTCACGTTCCACTACCCATGTCTACGAGTATCTCGTCTAGTTCTTATTTTTAGTACTGCTTAGTTATTGCTCGACCGTTTCCACTGAATCCAAGTACACCCTGCCCGACCCAGGGATTGAACTCAAAATTACTAACCTAATTCAAAAACCAACCCTTTAATCCAACAGGCTATTGTTCTGAATATTATCTTGAATCTATAAGCAAATATTAGTCGTTCTTATATTTAACTCTACACAAGCATTCGCTGTTTATACTTTCGTCCATACCCGAGGCGGCAAACATCTACCCGGTTGGTGATCCCTTTTGTGGAATTCTTTTACATCTGTGGGGTATGCAATCAGCTAAGCCAAATATCAATTAAGAGAAATCTTTTGATATAACAGTTTTTGACAATTTATAAAATAGAGGTGAGAAGGATGGAGAGAGAGAATGGCAGAATGTTAAATAAAGAAAAAAAAACGTGTGTTAGAAAAAAAAAGAAGTGGAAATGCGAGAGAAAATGGGAAGTTCTGTTTGTGACGATAAAGGTTTAGTTAGATAATTGTTTCTTTTTCTTTGCCTGGTGATCGAAGCGAAATAAGCTGCTTGCACCGTCTTTTCCTGTCCTCATCTTCCCACCCGCTTCTTACCCAAATGCAATTTGATGCAAGCGAATAATCAAACGTTATTTAATTAGGATTCAATTTCTTTTCTCGCTTCGTCATTCAATCCACTCTGCTAGAAACAGCCATAATGACAGCGATAACATTAAAATAGCACATCGAATAGAGAAGCAGCAGCAGCAACAACAACAACAACAACAATAATGACAATGAAATAATAATAATAATAATAATAATAATAATAATAATAATAATAATAATAATAAAAGAGTTAAAAGCTGAAACTTAAAGTTTTATTCTTGCTGCACAGGACCAATACTTGCTAAGTAGAAATTACCAAGTACACATAGTGAAAAATTGTGTGAGCCCTAAATGCAGATTCTGTAATAAATATTCAGAAACAATTGACCATCTTCTATCCCTGGTACAGAGATAGGACCTATAACAATTTTATGGCACTTTACAATACTGACAGAACAAGAAAATCTAATCGCACAGACATAGTGATTAGAGATCAAAAAACTGACATGGCAGTCCCCGCAGACTATAATATATCTTCAAAAAGTTCCTTGAAATCAAAATATCAAAAATGTGGCACATGAGATCAGCAATTCCAGTTATAGTTGGAGCCCTCAGATTGATTGGCAACGGTTCCAATAGACTCATTGAATGGATTCTTGGTAGGCAGAGCCTTAAAGAAAGACAAAATAATTGTACTCACAAGTACAACCCACACTCTTACGAAGGACTTTATCTGTGAAAAATGTATGTGATCTTTGGGGTTTTTTTTCTGAAAAAATGCTCAGTGGAAAATGTCATGATGCCATTTCTGAACTTAGGTCAATGGTTGGGACCCGGAAAGAAATGAGTATGCAAGCATCCCTCAATTAATGCGTCCTCGATTAGTGCGCTAAAATGTTTATATACTTCGATTAGTGCATACCTAAGACTCGATTAATGTAGTAATTGAAAATTGATTTTTTTTATAGTTACCGAGGTACAAATTAGCCGCACTAACCGAAGGATTCTTGTACAACAGAAATCAAAGGAAATAAT
This sequence comes from Acanthosepion esculentum, assembly GCA_964036315.1. Taxonomy (NCBI): domain Eukaryota; kingdom Metazoa; phylum Mollusca; class Cephalopoda; order Sepiida; family Sepiidae; genus Acanthosepion; species Acanthosepion esculentum. The sequence goes on along the minus strand of OZ038483.1, from coordinate 60,566,259 downwards.
AATAATAATAATAATAATAATAATAATAATAATAATAAGAAGAAGAAGAAGAAGAAGAAGAAGAAGACGAAACTGGTATGAACACCACCCAGACCCGGTTATAGAGATAGGACCTGTTACAATTCTATGGGACTACACAATACACACTGACAGAAAATCAAAGCCAACTGCCCAGGCATTGTTATTAGAGACCACAAACAAAAATGTGCCTCCTTATTGATATGGCAGTCCCTGCAGACTGCAATGTGTCTTTGAAGATATTAAAAATTGTCAAAATACAAGGATCTTGAAATCGGAATCTCAAAAATGTGGCATATGGGAGCATCAACAATCCCTGTTGTAGCTGGAGCCGTAGGATTGGTTGGAAAAGATTCCAGTAGACTAATTGAAAGGATTCCTGGAAGTCCATGCCTCAAAGAAATACAAAAAATTATTCTCACAAACGAAGGGCTTTACCTATGTAAAATATATATATTTTTTTCAGTGGAGAGTGTCATGATGCCAATTCTAACCTTAGGTCTCTGGGCGGGACCCGGAAAGAAATGTTTACAGGCCAGAAATCAAAGGAAATAATGATAATAATAATAATAACAACCGGATTATAGCGGACATTACTAGTTATTCCCTATCCCTTCAATATTATCATTTCGACTGCAGATGAAATACAAAAAAAGGACTCCAGGAAAAGTAATGACAATAAGATGCAGCATTCGAACGTGTTGACCGTCTTCATACTGCCACAAAGTAATGACCGTAAGGCGCTAATTCAACTTCATCTACAGGACAACGACAACTGGTTTAAAAAAACAAACATTTAGAAACCAAAACTGATTGGAGCTTACAACTTCATGAATTCCAAGCCGAGGAGAATGAAAAGAAAAACCACATCACTATCATTCTCCAGAAAGAGTCGCAATCATCAGATCAGAAAGAAAAGGAGTCTGCGGAGAATCATGATCGCCAAAGTTCTGAGGGTGTCAAGGCACTTAAAAACATTAAAAATGAACATCTCTATATATAAAATCAAGGTCTTTTATACCCTCAAACAAGGTAATTAATTGCTCGTCCATTACGAGAAAAATCATTGACTCAACTAATATAAGTATTAAGTTTATTTTAGTACAGCACAAGATTAAATGAAATAAAAGATTATCTTTTGCCAGTCTTCCAATTGGAAGCCTGCTTGCTTTAAAGACTTTCAACAATATGCGATATCACGGGTTTCATAAACAGTTCCGACAATGTAAAACTGGCAACTGATCTCGAAATCAACCTCCAATTAGTTGTTAACTAGGACAAAATATGGCTTGTAAATTTTAACGCCTCCAAAACGAAACTATTATCCTTTAAGCGAACTATTTTAAGTGAACCATAGTGAACCATTTCTACCTTCCATCAGCATGGCAGATGCTAACCTCCAAGAGAACAACTCATTGCGCCTTCTTCGTGTCACGTTTTCTATCAACATGAAGTAGTGTGATTATATTGAATCACTTGCTAGTTGTGCTGATAAGGTGTTTGGTTCAGTGTGTTGAGCCAGGTAATGTTTCTCGTCATAATCCATCTTGCACATTTATACATCTACCATTCATTCGTCCGTTGAATATTGCTGCCATATCTACTCCGGTTATATATCGATATTCTCGACAAAATTAAATGAAAGGTATGTAATGTTATTGATCCTAACCTGGCATCTTGACTTCAATCCCTTTCTCAATGACCGAACCTGGTTTCTCTTTTTTTTTTTCTATAAATATTTTCATGGCAATTTTTCTGGTGATCTTTCATCCCTTGTACCGCGACTGCACGAATTCAGTCGTATTACTAGTTTGGTAAATAAGTCTCACCCTTTTGCTACTGGAATAGCTAAATTTAACCGGAAGTTCTATTTTAATAGTTTCTTTTCCGGTTTCTCGCTTCCCTGCTACCTGCAATCTTCAAAAAAAAAAAAATGGATACAAATTTAATCGCTACTTTCTGTCTTCCTGAGAACTGTTATTTTATTGTCCTTTCTCCTCACTAGAGTCTTCTCATTCTCTTTCACTCTTAATAACCTTTTGCGTCTTAGTGGCATTGACGCCTTCCTTTGGGTGAAAAGAAAAAAAAAGACAATTACATATAATTAAGCGAATTGTGCGTACAAAGAATGACCAAATATCGATAATGTTACTGGATGACTTAAATTAAAAATGTAAGTCAGTATCTTTTTTGAAACATAAGAAATCATTGGATTTATCGACATAAATTGGATTAATGTATTATGAATAGTTTAACTCATTAATGTTCACTGTCTTAAAAATAGGAAGGTGGCAATGAATTGCTTAGCAAATCTATAATTAATGCTGAATTTCTTTTTTATAAATCTATAATTAATATCAGACTTTTTATTAAAAATATCCGATATTAATTATAAAATTAATAACGGATTTTTTTGATAAACCTATAATTACTATTGAAAGTTTTTTTTTTTAGAAACTTATGGCTAATACTAGGATCTTAATTTTAATTTTTATGATTAATAGCGGAATGTGTGGGCATTAATGTGTTTTTAGTCCGTTCATAAATATTCTGCTATATCTGTTTTTCTTCTTTAAAAAAAAAAAAATTCAAGGGTGGATTTATATGGGTCCCATGATACACTGTTTATGATTAAACCATAAAATACCAACGAAATGAAGGAATTATGATCACAGTGTTGTCTGGATTAAATGTATTTTTGTATATATTTTATTCTTGTTGTCGTTTGCATTTATTCCTGCTTTCCATTAGAAGTGGAATATATTAGGAAATGGATCCGAGTTTTCCAATCTTTGTATGTGTATATGTGTGTATGTGTGTGTGTGTGTGTGTGTGTGTGAGTGTGCACGCACGTGTGTCTGTGTGTGTGCATACGCACGCGCGTATGTGTGCGTAGGCCCACGTGGAAAAGAGGTACTTTTTTTTTGCGGGCGGTGGGGGAACTGAAATGACAAAACAGAATCCCGGGCATTAAAGTTAACATTCATTTTCAAATATCGGCTTACATAGCACAAAGCGTAATGGAGGTAACTGAAAAAAAAAAACAACAAAAAACTATTGCTTCCGTTTGTTTCAACTTATGCCGCTATATGGCTGACGAAATTAGTCGATGTGCGCATAGTCTGACACTAGGCTACAGTAGGGGAACACCCAGTAAGAATCGAATTCACCACGTGGAATGACCAAAATCCGCCGGTGTAGGCTTTAAGAAAGCTTTATTCAACTGAGAATACAACGTTCGCGCATAGTGTCCTTTTATAGTTCCGGTAAACAGAAATAGCTTTCTCAAAGAGGAAAATAACAAAACAAGGGGAGACCACTCTTAATTATTCATAACACCACGTATATGAAATGCCATGTGAAACAAACTTCTCAACCATCATGCAAAGTTTGTTTAAATATTGATCTCTCGTAGTATTTTTTTATTTAAAGGCTCACAGTCCTTATATTATAGTTGTTGCTGTTGGTAAAAGAGTTTAGTAGACTTTCTTAAAAATTATTATCGAAAGTAAACGCTTGTTATATCGATAAAAAAAAGAAAGAAAATATTATTAGGTTCATTTTTTACAAACTCTTTAAAAAGATTTCCCTGGTTTCAATAAAAGTCTTTCATTCCAGTGACCAACTTAGTACTAAAACATAAGAAAAAAATGACTGACAAATAGAATATATTCATCAAGTACCTCTAGAATTGGTTCATCGTTAGATTCATGGCTTTTATCTATTTTTGTTTCATTTTCGATGTTCTTAAATAGCCTCGCCAGATCTAGACTATGATATGGATGTGGTGTATAGTGGTACGAACTATCTAAACATCATCTTTCATCGCAAGATCTTTTTTTCTGACAAGCAATATGGCTTTCGTTTCTCTAGGTCAACTGCTGATGTACTAGCGATCATTACGGAAAGAGTCTATCAAGCTTTAGATAAGAATGGTGAAGATTTCCCTGGTTTCAATAAAGATTTCCCTGGTTGTTGCTTTGGACATCTCGAAAGCGTCCGACAGGGTTTTCCATACAAGTCTTCTTCACAAGTGGAAAAGTTATGGTGTCTCTAGACACATTTTTGAATTGATCCAGTCTTTCCTATCAAATGATGAAATGAAGGATATCCTGAATGGCCACACGTCTAGATCCTTTCGTACTAACGCAGGTGTTCCACAGTGTTCCATCATTGGTTTTACCCACTTTTTAATTTTCATTAATAACCTTCCCGATGGCAACAATTCTCAATTTGGCATCTACGCTGATGACACAACCATTTACTCCTGCCTCGATAATAAGGCTTATCAGTTTGACAAGGTCAAAATGGCAGCCGATGTCCAAAACAACTTCAAGTCCGGCGTTAATTGGGGCAAAGACGGTTTGTTAATTTTAATGCTTCCAAAACTAAACATCTATCAATTATTCATCTGAGAGACCCCTGTCTGTCTTCCATCAGTATGGCTGATGCTAACCTCCAGGAAAGTGACGTTGACCTCTCTTAGGCTGACATGAAGTGGAAAGACTATATTGAATCAATTGCTAGGTTAGCTGCTAAAAAAGTTGATTCACTGTATTGTGCGAGACAATTTTTCTCTCCAGAATCCATCTTACATATCTATAAGTCTACCATTCGTCCATGCTTAGAATATTGCTACCACATATGGTCCAATGCCCCTGCTATTTACCTTTATCTCCTTGATGAAATCCAAAGAAGAATCCGCAATATTATTGGTCCTGATCTGGCGGCTCAGCTTCAGTCACTTTCCTACCGCCGTAAGGTTTCCTCTCTGTGTCTTTTCTATGAAGACTTTCATGGTAATTGTTCGGATGAGCTCTTCGCTGTCATACCTAAACTTTCTTTTAATTTAAGCGCTGTACTAGTCTGGTGTCATCAATTTACAGTTGAACTGGCTAGATGTAACTGTAAATTTTATGCTAACAGTTTATTTTCTCGCTTATGGAACTCCCTTCTTGCGTTATGCTTTCAAACCAACTTTAATCTGCAAAAATTTAAATGCAGTGTCAATCACTATCTACTGTCCCCCTTGATTGCTCTTCCCTCTTCCCGCTCATTATTAATGTTTCTGTTACTAATTCTTCCACACCCTTTAACCCCTTGTGTCATAGTTGCTTTACTTCCTTGCATGGGGTGATATCGATTATAAATTAATACAACCACTTTTTCGGATCAAGGGGGAAAATGTCTTTGAGCGAATGATGCATGAGGGTCTTGGCAAAGGTCGTACTTATTTGAACATTGTGGACTGGCGCTACATAATCGCAAGCAAAGAACTGTACCAAATAACAAAAAACATCACTTTAGGACAACTAGCAGTAGCAGCAGCAGCAGCAGCAGCAGCAATAACTAAAATTGATAACACATGCAACCAAAAGAGAAAATAATGACATAATCAAGATGTTAACTACTTCGAATAGAAGGTTAGGAAGGAAAACCCCTTCAATACTAGAAAGAGCGATAACAGCTACTGGGCATGAGAAACCTGTTTTCCTAAAAAATTCTTTGAAGAGAAAGATTTTATAAATTTCAACCGAAAGCATTACTGCCTGTTCAGACAATGAATGACAAATATTTCCTGATAGGAAAACGGCTAATATTACCATTGCTGTTATCATTTCCGAATATGTTTCAGTATCAATCATAAACATAAAAGTAGTTTTATAGCAGAAACAAAGACAAGTGTCCTAAATGAGTGTACCGTTAATTTCAATAAAATTAAGAATTCACTGCCCACTGACTTTACTATAACACTCATATTTAGTTAACTTATTATTGAGGGGTCTCCCCTTTTCACACAAATGGACTCATCCAAGGTATACATAAACTAATACCAGTGAATACCCGAACAGTCAAGTAGGAGTCGAGACGGAACGACAGAAGAGTAGTAGAGTTCAGTAGTAGTAGAGTAAGTCACACACAGAGACGGCGGCAAGCGTCACAGTTAGAGAGCACGTAGACTCAGTAAGGAGTCATACCGCGATACTTCAATACCAAGACTGTATATATATATATATTAGTGCTACTAATCCGCATTCCTGGATCTACTAACCCGTATTACCAGTTTGTATTATTACGTTAAAAAGTTTATTCCCCTTATCCATTCCTGGCGTTTGTTATTCATTGATATCGGATTTCATCCCGGAATCTACAATAAATTGGCGACGAGGAATTCGAACTCACACGGGAAGGAATTCGAAACAAAATTCTACTTCGTTTTCCACAACAAATTGGCGACGAGAAATTCGAACTCACACGGGAAGTAAAACGAAACAAAATTTTCCCTCCTTGTCCACAACATATTGACGACAAGGTATTCGAACTCACACAGAAAAAAACAAAACAAAAGTTTCCTTTGCCCTTTTTTGCCATTGTCCATAACAACTTGGCGACAAAAGATTTACGAGGACTAAAATACGGAAAAACGAGTTTTTCGTAAGACTTTTATCATGGAGGATTTTTAAAATATTTTAGTAGAACTTATAAAATACCAAAATGAACAGCAATTACAACTCTAGGAAAGAATGGAAGAAAAATGGCAAAAACAATTACTACAAACGCAGGAACTAATATTAAAGTTAGCGGGTAACAAACAACAAAATATTGAAAAAGAGGCGACTTTTTCCCAAGACGCTGTGTGGAATACGATAGAAACTTTCAAATACTCTCTAGAAGAGGATAAAAATTTCGGGGATTATTTTAGACGCCACAAAGACATCTTTAACATCGATTGTCAAAACTGGACAGAAGCAAAGAAGCTACGTCTGTTGCTCAGAAAACTAGGAACAGAGGAATACACAAAATTTGTGGATTACATTTTGCCAAAAAAGACGAACGAATTAACGTTTGACGAAGCAGTTACAGGTCTTACAGAGCTTTTCAGTCCAAAAATGTCACTCTTTCACAAGAGGTGGAAATGTCTTATCCTGGTAAAGGGCGAAAATGAGGACTATCCACGTTTGCCGCAATCGTGAATAAACATTGCGACGACTTCAAATTGGCAGAATTAACACCAGACAATTTCAAGTGTCTTATTTTTATTAAAGGGTTAGTCTCAGCAAAAGATAGTGAAATGCGCAAAAGAATGCTTTCAAAACTACAAAATGAACCTGGACTAACACTACAACAATTATCAGAAGATTGACAAAAATGCCTGAGTATAAAGAAAGACTCGAAGAACATTGAGGAGTCAGGAGTATCGCATATACGTAAGTTAAACAAAAGTTTACGTTCTTCACCCTCCCCGGAAAGAAAACAAAAATTCTATAATAAGGGAAAAAGTACAACATATAGGGCAAATTATGACGAAAATCGAAGCAAATATAAGCTCCCCCCCATCTGCATGTTATCGATTGGAGGACTACACTGGGATAAGGATTGCCGTTTTAAATATAAAAACTGTCTTGTGTGTGGAAAAATGGGGCACAAGGCATCCCAATGTAGGAACAGAAAAGCTACTAGTAGGATAAGAGCTACTAGGATGCATGACGAAGACAATACCAACATAAGGAAATATGTGAAACTTGAAATCTTAAATAAAAAGATAAAATTGCAACTAGACTCGGGTTCCGATCTAACGATAATTAACCTACAGACATGGAAAAAGCTTAACAGACCAACCATGTTACATACACAAAAAATTGCTAAGTCGGTGACAGGAAAGCGTATAAAATTCGAAGGAGAAATAATCGTAAATGTTAAATTTCACGGGAAAATAAAAAAAATCAAGATATACGTAATGAAAGATATAAAAAATCTAGTGGGTACAGACTGTATGCAAAAGTTCGACGTATGGGATTCACCTATCAGCTCGTTTTGTAAGGGTGCAGCTAGAATTGAATAGAAAGAAAATGTCCAACCAGTATGTAAAAAGAAGCGAACCGCGCCATTTTCTACCACAGATGAAAACAGTAAAGAGTTATACAAGGCAGTAAAGGAACTACCTGTGACCTTGCGAGAGATAAGAAAAGAAGCGAAAAAGGATGAATTTATTCAGAGGACGAAGAAAAAAAAAATAAAAACCGGTATACACATTCAATACTCAAGAGATCATTCAAACAAATATTGGTCTATTTCAGTAAGAATATGGCTTATGAGGAACCAAATACAATAATTAACAGACTAGGAAACGTGATGGACACAAAAGGCGAAAAATTTAACCACAGAAAACATATTGACCAAATACAAAAAAAAAAACGCGTTGAAGAGCCAAGTTGGTCACCCGCAGAAAATGACGAGTCGATGGAGGCGATCTTTGAAGTTTTTGAGATTCAAAGACCACAAGAATACACAGAAATTGGAAGGACTAGCAGGAAGAGAAAATTTACAGTGCCTCTAATTGTCGACCATAAGAGAAAGGAAAAGATATTAACTCCCCCCAAAAGGGATTTAAGGAGGGGGTATTGAGGGGTCTCCCCTTTTCACACAAATGGAATCACCCAAGTTATACATATACTACTACCAGTGAATATCCGAACAGTCAAGTAGGAGTCGAGACGGAACCACAGAAGAGTAGTAGAGTTCAGTAGTAGTAGATAAGTCACATACAGAGATGGTGGCAAGCGTCACAGTTAGCGAGCACGTAGACTCAGTAAGGAGTCATACCGCAATACTTCAATACCAAGACTGTATATATATATATTAGTGCTACTAACCCGCATTCCTGGATCTACTAACCTGTATTACCAGTTTGTATTATTACGTTAATACATTTATTTCCCTTATCCATTCCTGGCGTTTGTTATTCATTGATATCAGATTTCATCCCGGAATCCACAACACTTATTTTCTGCACACAGAAATCAAATATTTTCATAGGTAAAAAAATAATGATCTCAAATGCCGAATGTTGAAAATTTTTATTAAGAACATTACATTTAAGAACAATTTTTACAATATTTTTAGATTGTAAGAATTGTTTTGCTGATATAATCATTTACGAATACAAGTCCTACTATTTAACTCATAGCTGGGGGAGAAGTTGTGAATTCATATATTTCTCAATGGTATTTGTGCCTATAACAAAACCGATTGGAATTTAAAATCAGCCGTCTGATTTCCAATTCGGAGGCATTATCCATTACACCAACAGCACATCGAAGCTTGAAGCACCTAGTATTCCAAAACGGTTACCCATGTATGTACTGACCAGGATCGACGTTGTGTAACTTTGTTGATCGGAAGAGAACCGTTGTTTCACCGTGATATTGCCGCAAGCCCCCAAGAGTTCGCCAATAAAATAAAATTATACCCGAACGTAAATTATGGCATCATAATATTAATAAGCACCAGTAAGTTCGATACAAATATTGATGTTTTTTCTCTTATGACAGTATCTGGGCTAATTTGGTAAGTAAGGCCCGTGTTAACATCTTTCTACGGCCAATATTTACAATGGACCAGTGTACACTCAGAAACTCTTACGCCTTCTCCGTTGTGTCAAAGTTGATAGCTGCTCGTCTGCAGTCACGAAATTGCAACGAACAAATTAAGTGAAACGTGCTCGAATTGCCGATAGACAAGGAAGCCATTTGAGAATGACTTGTTTGATCGTATTGGTTTGCCATGTTGACGACGATGCATACAAAGATTTAGAAGATGACCATTAGCACCAAGCATCAGAAGATGTTTTGATTTCCAGTTCTCGGTTGAACATTTTTCAGACCATTTTCAACCGGATAGACTTATCATGAAACTTGTTCTTGAACGAAATATCCATTTACACTTGGACTAATTAGAATTACATTGGATGGTCGACATAAATCTACGTAAAGGTGGAAACTAATAAAAATGAGTTCATATTAGTTCAGACATTGCAAAATGTTTTAAGTAAAACCCTAAAACGTCATCTGAGCAAATATACGCCCGAATCTACATGCTTTCATGGTGTCATTAATCAAGTCAAATTTTCAAAGGTTTTTTGTAGAGCAATAATGCTTTTTCCAGTCGTCAGTTTTAGGTTTTCAGCCTGCAGAAGAACAAATAGCAAAGTTTTCTCTTTACTGTCAGCAATATATTCACTGTTTGATATTTGATGGGAAGCAAATATATGCATACTTACGTAAGATCTATATACGTGGTTTAATCGAAAAAATACCGGGACTGGTGCTATTAAAAAAGAAAACTACAACACATATCAATTCGTCATTTAATCTCCTTCGAAGTAGCCCCCTTCTGAAGCCACAGATTCCATTTAGCGTCGTTTTCATTGATGGAAGCATTCCTGGAACTCCTTTTTTGGAGTATATTTTTCCTCAGTTTCTTCTTTAAATAATTTTATATTTTTTTTAATTTAATACAGATTAAATTTAAAATAGGCAATTTTTAATTTTCAATTTTATAGTAAAATTCAATATTAATTAGAATGATTTCTCTTTTAGTCTAACCCTAATATTAAAGCATTAATTATTATAACCAAGATTCGTTGTCAAGTTTTTTGAATTTCCATATACTTGTATTTTAATTGGTCATTGAAGATTATGTAACAGTGTTTCCCCTAGCAAGGGGTGTTTGATTGATTTGAACCTTTAAAACCCTTTATTCTACATTCAACACCATCACTTTATAAGACACCAGAAGTGTTGAAACAAAATAGCTATTTTTGTAGTGATTTTATAACATATTTATGTTATGATTTTCGAATAAATTATATTTGCTCTACTCTTTATTGAGCACTCTTTTAAGAATAGTACTTTTTGGTTATTGGAATTTATTCCGTATACATCAATCCTATATATATATATATACATATAATTAATGCAAGTGAAAGGTTTTTCACTTTTTTTCACCCGTCCGTCTACTCGTCAGGGTTATCAGCAACTGACTGCTTATATTTCTCGATTTTTCTATTTATATATACTTATCATTGGTGCAATTTTTTTTTTCATAGTGTATGTGTGCGTTGGACTACGTGCATTCAATGCGCCCGTCTGCGCGGATGTGCGTACGTGTAGAATGTCGTGATTATTTGTCCTTTTCGTCGTTTTACGGAGAGTGAAAGAAACAGAGAGGTCAATAAGAGAACAGGTTTCAAGGAGACAGAAAATTATTATTAGCATTGCCTTTAAATGTTTGAAGATTGTAGATGACTGGAAATTAAAAAGCCGGAAGAGAATTCAACAAATGAGAAGTGCGGAGTAAAAAAAAACTATTAGAATAGAACTTACGGTTACATTTTGCAATTTCAACTGTAAAGTGATGAGACCTAGCTACCAATCTTGTACTGTGCTCAAATTCGTGAAATCGAGATACCAAAGAGTACAGATCGTCAGAACAACTACCATTGAGCTATTGATAGAAAAGCCAAAAGAAATCTACGTCACAGCAGTGGAAAAGTGAAGCCGAGATGCCAGGCCAGGGCCGATAACGTTACAGAGATTTTTTTATTTTGCCAAGAATCTCTAGATATAAAAACAGAAGCACCTAACTAGATTTGGCAGCAATATTCGATGCATGGGCAAATGGTAGACTTATTAATTTGCAAGATAGATTCTGACAAGAAAAATTGCTTAGCGCGACTTAACGAACCACCTTTCCTGGTAACAAACTTTGCAATTGATTCAGTATCTGCGTTCCACTTCATGTCAGCGGAAAACGTGAAACCAAAAAGTTACAGTGAGTTGTTCTCCTGGAGGTTAGAATCAGCCATGATGTTTGAAGGCAAAAAATAAAAATGAACTTTCTTTTGTTAAATATAATGTAGTTGAAATAAAATTCATAAATTAATTTTTATGGTTAGGTAAGGAATATTAAAGAATAATTTCAGACTATTATTTTTCTAGTGGCAGTGTATTTTGGATCAAACCTTCTGAGGCTGACCTTTGTGGTCAGATGGTAGACAAAATAGGGATGTCGATTTTGATTGGCTGAGCCGAACGTGGGAATGATTTACTGGGGCTTGCTGTTCAGACGTCAGGCCAACTAGACGTGTTAGATTGTGTTTATGCAAGCCCCCGCCCCCAGAGACTTTCAACAGTTGGTTGTTACATAGGTACCTCCATGAGATCGCTAAAAAGAGTATAGCATGACGAAAAAGACGCCAAACTTGACGAAAACAAAATGTTATAATCTAAATGTTTATGTTATTATTAAGAGGAAAAATAAAAGTATTTTTGGGTATTTTCTTACATTTTTTAATCGTTCCTATAACGTCCAAAATTTTCGTTAAAAATCTTGTTTTTTTAATCAGCAAAATTGACAGATAATCGATCATGTCAGCCATGTTTTTCCAGTTTATAAAAAATTGAAAATCTCAAGTTTGAAATTCTTTTAAAAATCAATTATAATTTTTTTCAAAGCTTATTTTAAGAAAATCAGAAATTATAATGTTTATTGGAAATATTTTGAACCAAGCTTAACTTAGTTTCTGCGCCGAAAAGACGTAGTTTGAAAATGAAACAAAGCAGGTCATAACTTTTTGCGTCACTTCACAAGGTGACGAAAGACATTCATGACGTTTTGATAGCTTACGTGAGGATAATTCCTTCTACAGAAGGAGAGATGTGAAGTTATTTAGATTTAAGTGAACAAATTATTTACCTTCTTATTTACTTTGAAACTTTCAGCGTTCTAAATTTTTTTTTGTACTTAGATTTCACCTTTACGTTTACGATGCTTTATGGAAAATATATTATAAAGAAATTAAAATAAGACTGTTGAGAGTGAGATTAAATTTCATAAGAAAGGTATCTAATTAATTTATTGGTACCTTTCTTATGAAATTTTATCAGAAGTGTACATAAAATACAAATTTAAATTTAATAAGATGATACTGATACTTGTAGGTACCCTTCTCAGTTGAAACTGAAAAATCAAATAAATTTCTCCACACGTGTTTCGCAAAAATAAATCTCTATCTCAAAAGGACATTTACGAAACTGAATGCTGCTTTTAACTAATTTTATAATATTTTAACAGCTTAAATGTAAAAATCTATTATAATTAAATAAATAACAAATAATTGTATTAAAAATTCAGTTTTTAAGTTAAATACGAGACAGAAACTCAATCCACGTGACGTTTTTTTATTGCACGCGTAGATTTGATTTACAGTTTTATTATTGACAGAAATTATATTTTTTTATATACTGTTGTTCGTTAGTTTGAAAGAAGGTTTGGAAATTATAATCTGTAAATGTATATCTACTTAATAACAACATTCGTTAAATTTTACAAATTTTTCCATAATTTTAGAATAATTAACAACATAATGTAAAAATAATAAAATATTTCAGAAATAACAAATAATTGTTTTAAAAATTCATTTTTCATCGAAATATCTTTTTGCTTTCAGACAATATTGTCCATGTTCATTAAAATAAATAAAAGCAATTAAAAGCTTTTGAAATTAAATAATATTTTTGTTTTATTGAGTTTTGTATGTTACAATTCAGAGATGAGAGGTGGTCCAACTAAAAAAAACAAACAACAACATGATTTGGTTTCCTCAAAGCCTTGTGCTTTTAACTAATATAATCACTAATCTTCCCAAAATTGAATTTGAATAGAGTTTTCGTACAATTAGTTGGGGGGTGGGGGGGGGGGTAATACATGTGAAAAAAAAATTGCCATTACTTTAAAAAAGAAAAAAATATTTATAATAAGTTCCATCATTTGTGAATAGTTTCTGAAAGTTTCATTAAAATCCGACAATTATTTTTGCAAGATTTTCAAAATTAATATCTGCCATACAGAAAAAGATGCGCTAAAATTGTATATGTTATTTTACTAGTTACGGTGATACAAAGAGAAACAAGGTTTTTTAATCAACATTTAGAATGTTCTAAAAAGAAGGAAAAATTTAAGAAAATAATTAAAAAATACTTTGATCTTTCCTCTCAATAATAACATAAACATTTAGACGCTAAAATTTTGTTTTCGTCAAGTTTGGCGTCTTTTTCATCATGCTATGCTCTGTTTTTAGCGATGTAGCGAAGGTACCTAAATGTTACATGATAAAAGGAAATGGACGTGTGAGATTTTCATGTATGGAAGCGGCTCGCTAATGAAGAGGTTTAGTACCCCCACTTGATAGAAGATGTACCCTTCGACGTGGTTAATCAAATAACAGTTAAGTTAAAAGTTCTCTTTGTTGATGCTTTTCGTCTCTGAACCCAAAGAACATTTCGTGTCGCCGATCATTAGAAGAAGATGATTGAATTAAAACGACCAGCATTCACTGGCCAGACGAGATGAGACCAATCAACACCCACCCACCACCACGGTAGAGTATACTTTACTTTAAGGTTATTAAGGGATCAGTTTTGTTTTGGAGGCATTAAAATTAACAAGCCATTTCTTGCCCTAGTTGGATACTTTGCTGCGTCAAATAGTCGGTATGTTTGTGCGGATGTCATTTTGTTGGTTTCCGAAAATACTATGGTCCCTGATCCTGATTGATGATGAAAGCTGTTAATTCAAACAATAAATGGGTGTGTATACGTATATGTGAGCATAACTGGACAGCCACACTCGCAATTGAGTTTGAAATATAATTGGGAATATTAGAATCCCTGAAGACGTCATCACCATGGTAACGAAATATCGGCTTACTGCGAGCATTTCCTTAATCTAGAATTGTTGCAACTGAAGATTAATTTATTTTGATCGCTTTTGGTATTTAATTTTCAATCTATATTGCGTTTTTCTCTTTTATTTTTCGTTGTCGGCTTTAAGCCAACAACAGAAATGACTTTAAAAAAATAAATCGAAAAACGCAATGTCTATTTAATTTTTTGCTAGCGTTTGAAAATTTGTCTGCGGCAGTTTAAAAAAAATGCCATTTGAAGTTCTGCATTAAAAAGAAAGAAAGTAAGAAAGAAAGAAAGAAAGAAAGAAAGAAAGAAAGAAATAAGGAAAGATAGAAAGAAAGAAAGAAAGAAAGAAGGAAAGAAAGAAAGAAAGAAAGAAGGAAAGAAATAAGGAAAGAAAGAAAGAAAGAAAGAAGGAAAGAAATAAGGAAAGAAAGAAAGAAGGAAAGAAATAAGGAAAGATAGAAAGAAAGAAAGAAATAAGGAAAGATAGAAAGAAAGAAAGAAGGAAAGAAATAAGGAAAGAAAGAAAGAAAGAAAGAAAGAAGGAAAGAAATAAGGAAAGAAAGAAAGAGCTTAGTAACAAAGAATGAAATATAGAGAACGATAGAAAGAGCTTAGTAAAAAAGAATGAAATAAAAAGAAAGATCATAGTAGGAATGAATGAATTAGAAAGAAAAATAGAAAGAGCTTAGTAACAAAGAATGAAATAAGAAGATAAACGAAAGAAACAGCCTAGTAAAAATGAGTGAAATAGAAACAAAGAGATTAGTAACATAGAATGAAATAGAAAGAAAGATACAAAGAGTTTAGTAATAAAGAATGAAATAGGAAAATAAAAGAGTAAAAGCACTTAGTAACAACGTATGAAATAGAAAGAAAAAAGCTAAATTAGTAATAAAGAACGAAATAGAAAGAAAGAAAGAACACAGTAAAAATGAATGAAATAGAAAGAAATATCCTAGTAACAAAGAATGAAATAGGAAGAAAGAGAGAAAGAGCTTAGTAAGAAGGAAGGAGATAAGAAATTAAAAGAAAGAAAGCCCTTAGTAACAAAGAATGAAATAGAAAGAAAAGGTTTAGTAACAATAATGAAATAGACAGGACATAGTAAAAATGAATGAAATAAAAAGAAAGATCGTAGTAACAAATTATTAAATACAAAGATAGAAAGAGCTTAGTAACAAGGAATGAAACAAGAAAATAAAAGAAAGAAAGAGCTTAGTAACAAGGAATGAAACAAGAAAATAAAAGAAAGAAAGAGCTTAGTAACAAGGAATGAAACAAGAAAATAAAAGAAAGAAAGAGCTTAGTAACAAGGAATGAAACAAGAAAATAAAAGAAAGAAAGAGCTTAGTAACAAGGAATGAAACAAGAAAATAAAAGAAAGAAAGAGCTTAGTAACAAGGAATGAAACAAGAAAATAAAAGAAAGAAAGAGCTTAGTAACAAGGAATGAAATACGAATGAAATAAGAAGATAAAAAACAGAAAGAGCTCAGTAACAATGAAAGATTTACACCTTCAATCCTCTTTTGGAAGTTGCTTCAGTCGGGACTTTATAATCATCCACTGTGATCTGTTTGTACCTAGTACAATCGTCACATACATTTTTTTTATTCGGGTAATTTTCAAGATCATTCTACTGTCTGTTTAAACTACTGCATTTATTATTTGACTTGCTTTTCATTCCTTGTCGACTCTCACAAGGTCTGTTCTCCGGGTTCGGATAAGGTGAATTCTATCTAAAGTCCAAAGTTTTTTGTCTTATATTATTTCATACTTGTCATATATTACTTATTTACGGAAATATATGTTAGTTCTCTTCAGTACTCCAGCACCATCTTTAGTATTCTATTCTTTCTTTACTATTCTTTCAACAATACAAGGCGCGGGAGCCATTCAAAGTAGAGTATTACTAAATGAGGTTGTTGTAAGGGTGTGCGTATTGTGAGGAATGTAGGATAGATAACAGTTGGCTCTCGAAGAGGTTCTAATTGTAGTGATTGGGAAAGCATCCTCTCGGGAGACCGCTCTACAATGTAGCAGAAGTGAAGATGTCGCCTGAGCAGTACTTCCTCCCCACCAATGGAATATGAAGAGAAAGAGTTTAATTTAGTAATGGCTCTTGTTGGATGGTTTCTACTCTTTGTTTCCAATTCTTTCTTTTTTTCACATCTCTCTGAGGACATTCTAAGTCCTCTCTTTAATCAGAGATATTATAATTGTCTTTATATTCTGATGATATTTATAACTTCTTTGGCAAAGTGAAGACTTTATTATTTTTAATATTTTATACAGGCTGGCAAAAATAGCATTATTTAAATGTTTGCGACTGCATTCTATCAGAAACGTTTCTTGTATTCTTCTATTTTCAATCGTATTATAATTCTGGTTGCCCCTTAGTTCTTTGGTGTAATGTATAGTGGCTCGGAATAAGAATTCGGTGAGCCGAGTTTGAATTCAAGTCAAGTTCGTTGCATTCATTTACAAGCAAATAACCCCGGGAAAGGTATGAAGCCATCTCTTATCACCCCCCCCCCAAATTAGGTTAAATAAATTATGATTTGTATCTGGAGAAATTATTTCCAAAAATTTGTTAATGCAATATTCACTTGTAAAAAAAAAGAAAAGAAAATTATTGCTATTATCCATAATATTTTCGGCTTTAAATAACCAACAAAGAGTTGATAAACCGTAAAAAACCCCAGATCAATCCCTTGTTAGTTAGTAAGCACTTATATTACGCTTTACCAATAGATGATAAATAATGGACTGTTCCCCTCTTTTTGATTGTAAGGAAAATCCGAAAAGACATATCAGAGACGCTGTTTCTTTCACTGGGAAAAATAACGAAAAAAGAAAGAAAGCAGAATAAATAAATACAGAGCAAACAGAAAGATAGAATACGGAGAGAAAAAGTGGATTCATACCTTTCTCAAGCGTATTTGCGCGTCAGCGAATATATATTAACGTCTGCTTTAATGAAATGGAAACGCTTCTCAATTTGAAATCTTTTCATTTGTACCCTCGTACTTATTAAAATAATCACCTACATTCATATTTATGATTGTTATTGCAATATTTGGTTAAAGATGATAGGCAACAAAGTACATACGAGGTGAGACAAAAAAAAAAAACGAAACAAGAATTACATTTTAGAAATGAAAAAAGAACTACATTATATAATAAGAAACAAAAATTACATTATAGGATAAGAAACAAGAATTACATTAGAGAATATGAAACAAGAATTACGTTTTAGAATAAGAAACGAGAAATACATTATAGATTAAGAGACAAGAATTACATTATAGAATATGAAACAAGAATTACGTTAGAGAGAATGAAAGAAGAACTACATTATAGGAAAAAGAAACAAGATTACATTAGAGGAAACAAATCAAGAATTACATTATAGCTAAAAAACAAGAATTACATTATATAATAAGAAACAAGAATTACATTATATAATAAGAAACAAGAATTACATTATTGTTATGGATCCTTACCTATAACTACAGAATGAGCTCTTCCTAACACTATGCATACTACGCCTCTCAAGAGAGAGAGAGACGAATCGAGCCGATAGTAGTTCACTCCAAACCAGACTGACAGTCATACTAACACCTTCCACATCTTGTATTATTATTTCGTGTAATATATCTTCGTTATTTCTACTCTTGTGTTCGTGTTGTTCTTCCTTGGTCCTAACCTGGACCATAACAATTATAGAATAAGAAACAAGAATTACATTATATAATAAGAAACAAGAATTACATTATAGAATAAGAAACAAGAATTACATTATAGAATAAGAAACAAGAATTACATTATATAATACGAAATAAGAATTACATTATAGAATAAGAAACAAGAATTACATTATATAATACGAAATAAGAATTACATTATAGAATAAGAAACAAGAATTACATTATATAATACGAAATAAGAATTACATTATAGAATAAGAAACAAGAATTACATTATATAATACGAAATAAGAATTACATTATATAATAAGAAACAAGAATTACATTATATAATACGAAATAAGAATTACATTATAGAATAAGAAACAAGAATTACATTATCGGATAAGAAACAAGAGTTACATTATATAATAAGATTGAAAATCGAAATTGACTGGGAAGCAAGAAGCGTGAAGAGAGTTCCATAAGCGATAGAAGAAACTGTTAGTATAGAACTTACGGTTACATCTAGCTATTTCGACAGTAAAATGATGAGACCTAGCCGCCAATCTAGTAATGTGCTTAAATTCATAAAGTCTGCGTTTCATAGAGGAAAATTCATCAGAACAATTATCATGAAAGTATTTATAGAAAAGACACAGGCAAGCTATGTTACGGCGGTAGGAAAAGGACTGAAATCGAGATGCCAGGTCAGGACCAATAACATTGCATTCTTTGAATTTCATCAAGAATCTCTAAATATATAGCTGGAGCACCAGAGCCGATGTAGTAGCAATATTCAATTCATAGACGAGTGGTAAACTTATAAATATGTAAAATAGATTCTGACGGAAAAAATGTCTAGCACGACATAGTGAAGCAACTTTCTTTGCTGCAGATTTAGCAATTGATTCAATATACACTTTCCACTTTATGTCAGCTGAAAACGTTAGTCCCATAAGGCGCAATGAGTCATTCCCCTGGAGGTTAGCATCAGCCATGCTGATGGAAGTTAAAAAAGGATTCTCTCCGATGAATAAAAGAGAGCACTTTCATTTTTGAAGCATTAAAATTGACAAGTCACTCCTTGTCACATTTAACAACAGATTGTAGGTAATCTTTTTTAGGTCAGCTTCTAATTTGACTTTATCGAGCCGATTAGACTTACTACTAAGACAGGAGTAAAGAGTTGTATGATCAGCATATGTACCGATATGTCATGTTTTTAATAAATTCTACTTTATCTATTAGTAGACCACCCATAAAGCCGTTAGGTTCATTAAAAAAAAATGATAAAAAGGCCTTTTCATTCTAGTAGCCGCAAGTACAGAATTTCCTCTAAAAAATGCCGTTAACACAGAAAAACGACCTTAGCTCAAGAAACCTTTTCTAATTTTAATGAAATTTGGCACTGCACTCGTCAGGGGTTTAAGGTACAATATACTTCAAAATTAGTTGGAGTACTATGTATCATTTAAGCTGCATCTCGGGAACACACATACATACATAGAAGATTAGAGTTTTAGTATTATATAGATGGGCAATGTATCGTGTTTGCGCTTCAGACCATGAGGAACGCTTTTTGTATTTATTGTAGCTAAGATTGAAGTTAAACGTCAGCGGCTTATAATGAAAATACGCAAAACCCGAGTAGAAACGACTTACCAGTGTTCGAATGTACTCAGACACAGCATATACAAGCAGCAGCTAGTGTCGCCAAACAGTAGTTGCTGGTCCGTACGGGGAAATCTAAAATGGCTCCCATGGAAATTAGTACCGGATTATTGATTTAACCGAGTTACTGATTACCAGATTGGTGATAACCATCCTGTATATGTTATGATAAATCTTCATTACTTGTGATCGTAATTGTAATCATAACTATCGTTACAGCGACTTTAAAGGCACATTTCTGTCATAAGCACTAATATATAGGAATTAGTGTTGGTCAATATTGAGCTTATATTGCCCAATACTAAATCACTGATAATTACTGACAATACACCATCTCACTAATATGGCAATCTTTTGTTTTCGCAGCGAAAAAACAAGGGAAGACTTAGATGACTAGATTGATTGATTTTTTTACGGCTTATCAATCTTTTACAGATTATTTAAAGCCAGAAAATATTTTTAGATTGTAAGATTCTTTTGGAAATAATAATACAAATCCTACTAATTAACCCATAGGTGTGGGAGAAAAGATGGATTCATATCTTTTCCAAGAGTATTTGCGCGCGTAAATGAATATAACGAACCCAACTGGAACTCGATTCTCCGAATTCCAATTCCGAGCCGTTATCCATTCTGTTACACCACCCGCACACCCAAGCTTACAGTACCTGATATTTCGAAGCCGTCACCTATCTAGACCAGGCTCGAGATTGCTTAACTTTGGTGATTATACGGGAAACGGTGCTTCAAAGTCATGTCCGTAAACCGACTTATATGAAGCATTGTTAATGGTTATTAATTTTTTAATTGATTTTTCTTTAGTATTATATAGATGGGCAATGTATCGTGTTTGCGCTTCAGACCATGAGAAACGCTTTTTGTATTTATTGTAGTTAAGATTGAAGTTAAACATTTACAGTTCCTTCAGCTGCAACAGTTGTTTGTCTCCGTAAGGTAAAATACTTGTCGCGTTAAGATAGTCTTCACGAATGAAAAAATAAAGGGGGAAGCGAGTTTATGTTTCGGGAGGAGGCTTTTTGTTACCAATCCACGTTGCCCACCAGCGTCCGAAGAATGTCGGCCTAAGGGCCGTGACAAAAAGCAGATGAAATTAAAATTGAAATATAATTATAATAGTCGAAAAATGAATAACATACAAGGGACGTTAATTATGTCTTCATTTAAGTACTGTAATAGCTGTTGGTGTTTCATTTATTCCTAGACGGTTGTAGTTGAGTCGTCCGTCCAAGTAGGCACTGAACACAAAATAAAACAAATACATAAGGTGCGTGGAAAAAAAAACTTTCTGTTGAAACTCACTTATAACACTTAATACCCCCGCATTTGCATAAAACAAAATATATTGTAATCCCCAAAGTGGTAGAAGTTTTGTTAAATTGCTAATTTCCGTTTTTATTTCAGAGTGACGAGTGTAGCCCAGAATGACACAACGCCTGACACTCCATGAGCGTGCTCAGCTAGCATCCGTGGCTGTCCGTGGTGCAAGTCTTTGTGCTGCGGTAGATGTCTCAAACCACAGAAATTGTCATTCCAATCCGATTAGCGCGAGATCTGTGGTAGATATCCACAAAAGCGGTCGTCCTTCAACGTCCAGTTTGGAAGAAAATGTGCAAAATTTTAACACTGTACTTCTGTTATATTGTCCAAAATAAAAAAACGCTTTATGAAAATCGACCAATAATTAATAAAGATGTCAACAATTTTAAATGGGGAGTTTCTTTTGGCCCACCTTGTATTAACCACTTAGTTACGGTGAGGAGATGAACTCATCAAATGTTTGTATTAGGTTGGTGCAAAAATAATGTCGTTTTTTGACGTTCAACTTCATGTGAGAAAACGACATTATTTTTGCACCAACCTAATACAAATATGTGGCGACCGCTGTGTCGTTTCTCATAAAACGGAAGAAACAAAAAATGTTATAGTGGCAATTCATCATTTATTCATGAGAAAATAGGACATCACCCAACTCTTCATTAAACCGTTGCGCATGCGTATTTTCACACACAAGGAATTACCTACATTACATATACATATCACGATGTCACAATGACATCCACACAGTTCCCTATATCGGTGGTGATAATTATAATAAGTTCAATTATGGTAGAATTTTATTCTTATTTATTTCTACTGCTGATCTCTCTAATAAAGAAACGGCTTAAGATATGACATCTCACTGCCTAGGTATAATAAAGATTTTTAAGTTAGCCTTACAAGTTAGTGACATTGAAATCTATTAATATTAAATTAAAGAACTGTAAAGTTTTCGGCAATGTTTAACCTTCGTGCCCACAAAATAACGGTGTGTCAAAAAAATATATATATATAAAAAAAAAATCGGTTCTTCCCTTGACACCGCTATTATTATATACACTTTTGAATTCCGTTGGAAATGTTTATTTACAAGATTATTAAAATATGAGAACCGACTACAATGCGATTTTTATATTTTAGCTTTTATAAAAAAAAATATTTACCATTTTATAAAGAAATAAATTTGAGAATAATTTTTTTTATACAGAAATTTATTAAAAAAATTATCAAAGTATGAAAACCAACTATAATGCAATATTTATTATTGACTATTTTATAAATAACTATAAGAATATATTTTTTATTCAAAATCTAATAAATAAATACTGATTCATATCTTTGTTAGCAATTCTCAAGAATAAAGAAAATGTATAAGTCCGTTTTCATCTCGGTTTTATTAAAATTCTAATCATCATTTTTAATAAACATTATCGAGGGAGTCAAAAGTGTATACAGTAATAGTGGCGTCAAGGGAATAATCGTCCTTTTGACTCACCATTTTTTGTTCTTGCGGGAACGAAGATAAAACATTACGAAGTTTTCTAAGAGAGTAAGAAATTATTAACTATGATTCAAATTTTTTCTTGTCCAAGTTCTTACAACATATCTTGGCAGAAATCACAATCTATTACGACAAAGTGCGATACTTAATAATAAAAATGATAATAAAAAACAATGAAATAAAAAAAAATGCATAAAGAAACTGAATGAAATCAACTAGACTGTTTTGATTTTTTTTTACGGTTTACCGACTTTTTGCCAGTTACGTAAAGCCAGAAAATATTTTGGATTGTAAGAATTTTTTGAAGATAATAATGATTTACTACTAATTAACCCATTGTTGGGGAAGAAGTGGTGGATTCATAAATTTTACAAGGCTATTTGCTCGTAAGTGAACATAACGAACCCGACTGTAATTGGAACTCTGTTCTCCCATGTCCAATTGCGAGCTGTTAACCATTACACCTGTCTCACATCCAAGATTAAAACACTTGGTATTCCCAAGCAGTCACCCATACAGGTAATGACCAGGCGTTTCAACGACGTCGCTTCAACTTCCGGTGATTCAACGTGATATGGCCGTAAGCCTGCAACTGTCGAGACTACATACCCAGCTGCATCTAAAATTAATTAATTAATTAAATTTAAAAGTTTAAAATTCTAGCGTTCCAATATCTTCAGCGTTTCCTTTCGGTGAATAATTATGACTAACGCTTTCAGTTTAATATTTACCTCTAGTTCCTAAATGTATAATTCCATCATTACTTTAGTCTGATGAAGTTCTAAAGCACTAAACCCGTCACACAATTGTTCGGACTGTTGTCCTCATCTTTATTGTCACATCCATGAAGTTTCAGCTGTTGTACGCTTCGGCATTCTTCAGGTGAAATACGTTGGAAGTTCGAATCGAATCGAATCGAATCGAATTAACTAAAACTGAAACATCCAGAAAAGGCATGGCACTAGGAACTAGAACAATCTACGCTCGTGGACTAAATAAAGGATTCGAATCGAACTTTCAACTTATATCACCTGAAGGAGGCCGGAGCGTATAACGGTCGAAACGTCGCGGATAGGGCAATAATGACCTGGACAGCAGTCCAAACAATGTAAATAATGCAAATAGTGACAATACCTCATCTCAGAAATACATACATACATACATACATATATATATATATATATATATATATATATATATATATATATATATATATATATATATATATATATATGCAGAAATATAGTTTTAAAGTGTGCTATATTTATGGGATGAAGTGCTCAATATCAGAGATAGAGCGTGTGTAAATATAGATATAAATGTGCACATTGAAGTCAACACTCAGAGGCGACAGGCTGTTTCATGCTAGACGCAATCGTATATATATATATATATATATATATATATATATATATATATATATACTGTTGACTAATGGTAACCACGTGTTAATTTTCTTTACAATATCTATACTAAAGTTTTTTAAAATTCTTTTAAAAAAAAAATCATTATTAATTAATGTAAATTATACATTTGATGACTATCTTTTGTGAAAAATGTTCTTCTTTTTATGTGTCGTATCCCGTCAGAATGTGACCGATCATGGCTCTCTACAACTTCTATTCTTTGGCCATCCATGTTTGTCATTGTTCTGCCATCCATTCACCCAAACAAGTGTGTTATTTGATGTTTTCCCGTTGCTTCTCTTGCCTTCAGTATGGCCCTCTTTCTTCATTATACATCCAAAAAGTTTCAACTGTCTATTTTCTGATTGTTAGTATCCATTTTCTTGTAGTTCCTATTTTCCTCAAAACTTCCGTGTTGCTCACATGTTTTGGTGTTCTCGGCATTCGTTGCTAGAAACAGAT
Organism: Acanthosepion esculentum; assembly: GCA_964036315.1. Taxonomy (NCBI): domain Eukaryota; kingdom Metazoa; phylum Mollusca; class Cephalopoda; order Sepiida; family Sepiidae; genus Acanthosepion; species Acanthosepion esculentum. The sequence continues at coordinate 60,541,639 of OZ038483.1, read as the reverse complement.
CTATGCCGCCTCAAGTCTGCTTGTCGGTATTACCTGCATTGATTCCTGCCCATTGGCAATACTGTTTTCCTAGCATGAAACGAACATGCACATTCATTGCCGAAGTTTGTTAATACAAATTTTAGGTTAAAAATTGTATAGTTGTGTTTGATTATCAAATTTGATTCCATTTCCCATTTAGGCAGGAAACAGCAAAATATCAAGTGACAAATGGCGGACGAGTTGCAAAGTGGGTAGATGTTAATGTGAAACGGTATAAACCTACCACGTACTGTCGAGTACTAAATAAACGTTCCTACCATTATGTCATTTTGGGAGATTTTTTTTCAAAAGCTTATTAGAATCAGTCACTTATGTGCTATGCGTGATACACGTTTAGGCGATCATGTATCTTTCGACGAGACAAATTCTTTTTCTGCAGTAGGTTGCCACTTATTTCAAGGCCATAAAACCCGATCTGTCCTGCTATTAGCTAAGGAGAAGAAAATTCATACCTTTCCCAATGGTATTAGCAAGTAAGTGAATGTAATGGATCTGACTGGAATTCGAACTCGGCTCTCCGATTTCCCAATCCGAGCCGCTATCCATTACTCCACCGTGCCTCCTTTTCCTAATACTCACTTTTAAATTTTGGACTATTTACTGTCACCCTGCTCAATAGATTACTGAAAAATTGTGATTTGAAATATGCTGTGATATGAAGTGATTGCAAAACTTTCCTTTGTTGAAATATCTCATGCGGGAAGGGACATCTCAACACAGCCGACTGAAAACAACTTCACCTAGATACTGTTTGATGGGCGGGGCTTATTTGCTGACGTTACTATCTGTAATATGAACTCGGAGAAAAACTGTCATTTGTTTTACTGTTTGCGTTTTCTTGACTCGGCTTGATTTTTTATTTGTTTTGTAAATATTTTGTAAATATTTTCACAGAAATAATTTATCAAAAAAATGCCATATGGCTGTGTTGTCCCAAAATGCAAAGGAAATTATCAAAATGGATCAAAAGTGAATGGATTTTAATTCCCCAAAGAATTAGATGCATGGATACGTGTTATCAAAAGGGAACATTTTATACCAAACAAAAATAGTAAAGTGAGTAATTTCTTTTATATTATTTTTTTTTATACTATTTTTAAAAATCCTTAAACTTAATGATTAAATTTCATTTAATGACTTTATAATTCAGGATGCATTAAAAAAAACTAAAAAACAAAGTAATGAAGTGGCATCCACCGTTAAAACTAAAAGTTTTATTTAATTCTGTGGATGAAATTATTAATTAAACTTGTAGCGGACTTTCCTAAACGTCGGGTCACCAATCATGTAGCGGGGTTCGAGACGAACGACAGGTCAGCAATATGAATGTGAAGGATGACCAATCAGATGTAACGGACTCCACCACAATTATTTCACTTTGACTAGAAAAGACGTGGAAAAGAACATGCAAAGACGCTGGAGGTCGCTATCCAATGTGGCGGTCACAATGTAATTTATATTCGACGTAAAATAGCACATAGTATAAAATACAAGACAGAACGTAATGGTTCAAAACATAACAATTGATTTTATTTGTTCTGATGTACATGCAAATAAGCTGAAGGTTTGATAGAGTTACGTCTCTTAGATTTGGGAAATATTTGTACCTGAGCTCAAAAAGTTGGATTAATTATTAAACTGTAGTTTAGAAGAATAAAGTTCCTGTTGCATGTTAGGAATTGTGTATTGGAAAGGTTGGGAAGAGTTCAGAACAGTTAAGAGTTCGTACTTGTGTGAATGTTGATAATGTTATTTAAAATTTTTAACCAATTCACTATACAGGGATTGCTGACCTTAGAGAAAAAAATACTTGCCTAACTTTGCAGAATACATAAACCTATTTAATACTAGGTGGACTGAATGTAAAACACAATATAAAGGTAGGCGACTTTACAATAAATATGTTAATCCACTTAGACTAAATGATGACAATTATATATTTCTCAATGTATTCTGTAACAGGTTAGAATCTTGAAATAATGTTCCTGGAAATAATGGGAAGCTGACTAATGAAACTGTTGTGGATTCCGGGAATAGAATCCTGCACAAATAAATAGACAACGCCAGTAATTGATATAGAAAAATAAGTGTATTAAACGTAAGAATACAGACTTGAAGTGAAGATTAGTAGTCCATGAATGCGGGTTAGTAGAAAATATATGTACAAATCTCTGTAAGTGTAGCCGTAATTATCTATATTCTCTGGACTATTGTATAACTCTCTGTGAACACCCTGTGTACTGTCTCCGTATCTCTCACCCTGACTCAACGTATCTCAACCTGCAGGTATTCTCTCTGTCAGTTAAGTATACTTTGGACGAGTCCATCTTGTGTAAAAGGGGTCTGCCCCACAACAGAAACCTTCACAGCTTTGTATCATACTACTCATGCAATTCTAGAAGTGACCAAATATTGCACAGAAGAATTGAAAAAGATGTATTACCTGGTAAATTTCAAAGAAATATTTGGCCAGCATCGGCAACATGGTGGATATCAATATAATATCTATATTCGTCAAGTGTTTGAGTGTGAAAAGAAATCAGAATGATATCAGTTTTAAAATTAAGCTTGCCACTTAATAACCAAAGTATTGATTTGAAGAATTTACAAAATAACTTGAATGAAGTGGCAGGGGAGCAAAATTTAGATATTTACAAATTTAACAGATGAGGATATTAATGAATATAGATTTTTCCTGTTATATTATCCATAGGAGGTTGTTGATATGATGCAGTTTTTAAGAAAATGAAATGCAACAGTTTCAAGAATTTAATATCTGGAAGTGATAATGAGGATGAAATACCTGAAATAAACAGCCATTTTCAGGGGATTAATTGAGATTCTCTGCTATATCCTAATAATAATACTACAAATACTGTTCTTCATAATTATACAGTTATTGTTAAATTGACAAAAAATCTTTTCTTTATTCAGTAAATCAAATGAAATTAGCCATGCACATAACCTTGAATGTTTTGGCGGATAATGATTATATTTTTCATGTGGACTCTTGTGGTGAGTCACAGTATTGAAAAATTAGAAAGAATGCTTGTCTGAATTTCTCCAAATGTTCTTTTGAATAATCTTTATGCTACGGAAAAAATAATTCAGTTGAATTTCCTATACACTTATGTAACATATTTTCTACAATTATTTAAAATTGATCTTATGTTCAACACAACAAAAATGTCAATATTGTAACTCTACTACTACAGAAAATTTTTAAAATAAAATAAAACATGCAAATTAAAACCACGTTGAGTTTTTTATTGTGAAAAAAATAGTTTTCAAATAATTTTACACAATCAAAATAAGAAGACATTTTACAGTATTTAAATACAATAATGATACATACACTGTTTATTTTAACATAGCAACAAATGTAAAACTTTTAAAAATAATTTTTGTTTAGGAAATAAAGTTTATTCTAAGATAAAAAGTCGAAGTTTGTTTTCTTTCTTTTGTAATGTAATTACAATATAAAAATATTCTATGTCAGTAGATTTATGGAATAACCATTAAAATAAAAACAGATTTTTAATCTATTTCTTGTTTGTTCTTTCTTTCTTTCTTTATTTATTTAAAGATATACAGCAGAAACTGAACCCTGGTTTGCTTTTCTTTGTCTAATATGAAAAAATTATTCAGTCAATTTCAATTGTTAGTATCGTACTTTACGGAATAAAACGTTTTTATAATAATATTGTTTGCTTGTTTTTTCTTTATTTATATAAATTAATATTGAATAAAGTTCTAAGGTGAAATTCGAACCCTGGTTCCGTTTTTTATTGTAATTTAAAAAGTATTGTATACTTTACAAAAAAGCATTCAATCATTCATTTTCAGGAGTTTCGCTTCGGCTTATACGTGACGTCACGTTTAATTGAATAGGCCTTCTATCACGGCGGTGTTGCTGAAAACTGCCAACTGAACACCAAGACAACTCAGAAAACATAACAACCAGAGAAACATAACTTTTTTTATAACCGACTAAAAGTAATTTATTAAAGATTAAAACCTTTATTAGTGATTTTTTCTTCATATAGGCATTTGAAAAAGCATTATATAAAATATGAACCATTTTTTTTTGTTTTTAATTATTTTTAGTAAAGTAAATCGCAAAGATATTTACTTTTTAATAAAGTAAATTGACATATAAAAAATAATTCAATAAAACACACTTATTTTTAATAAAGTGAATCGAAATTCTTATTTTTTTTATGTCAATATATCAACTCAGTCCTGAGTTGTCCCGGTGCTCGGTCGGCAGTGTTCAGTCGGCGATGTGGTGTTGTCCTGCGTCCATCTCATGTGCGCGATTCAACTATAAATTCTAAAAATATAAGAATATACAAAATGTGAAAACGACACTCATTTCTCCCGTTAATTAAATTGCCTGATTTTCCCAACCCCCTGCCAATTATGACGCCCCCGATTTTATAGACAACAGAGAATACGAGGGTAGGCTGAAAACTTCATAGGCTGACGATGAAGGAGTGATAGTAGAGCTATCTAGCATGCGTTCATTTCAACTCTTCTTATTAATAACGGCAAGATAATAAATGGAACGATGCAGCGAACAAACCTTTTTAGCAGCAAACCTAGCAATTGATTTAATATAATCACGCCACCACGTCGGTACAAAACGTGCCACCAAATAGGCGCAATGAGTTGCTCTCTTGGGGGCTAGAATCAGCCATGGCTCTTTATGATGATTAATGGATAGCAGTTTCGTCTTGGAGGCGTTAAAATTTACAAGCTATTTCTTGCCTTAGTTAACAATTAATTGGAGGTCGATTTCGAGATCATCTGCCAGTTTTACTTTGTCAGACCCGTTTATGAAACCCATTATATCGCAGTTACAATTTGTTAAACAATTTGTCATTCACTCTTTTGATTTCTTTTAAGAGAGATACGACTCCTCCTCACTCCACGTGGAATTTAGAACCATGGCTGCAATATTCAGTGCAGGGATGAATGGTAGATTTAAAAATGTGCAAGATGGATTCTGACGAGAAAAATTACCTGGAATCAAACTTATTAGCAGCAGACCTAGCAATTGATTCAATATAATCACTCCACTTCATATCGATAGAAAATGCGAGAGCAAGGAGGCGCAAGGAGTTGCTTTTTTGGAGGTTAGCGTAAGTCATGGTTATGTAAGGTAAAACAGTTCTCTACTAAAGGATAGCAGCTTTTTTTTTTTTTTTTTTTTTTGCAGGCGTTAAAATTTATAAATCATTTCTTGCCCTGTTAACAACTGATTAGAGTTTTTATTTTGCCGAATCAATAAAATCATATAAAGAAATTAAAATATTATCAGATTATTATATGAAAAAATGAACATATAGTTATTTGCGCTTAATAAATCTTAGAAATATTATCAGCGTTATTTTTTGAGCTTGATTTCGTACATCGTAAATAAAGAAGCTTGTTCTTGGGGGTATGTTTATATAGTATGTGTATACAATGAATATTCAGAAGCATGTTTAAAATCTTGGGTTGAGTTTTAATTAATTTTTTCATCCTTTTTATATCTATAAATCTTTTATGTTCCGCATCTCTTCCAGACGTAGGCGATCATGACTCTCCACAACGTCCTATCTTTCGTAGCGTTAAGTAATATTTGTTTGATAATAAGAACAGACTCTGCTTGATATTACTTACCGACGCTAGAATAATTGACCTATTTAGTAACTGGAATATATGCTAGGATTTTGAATGCGGATTTTTATGACTGACAAGCTATTTTTCGTCTCCCTACAAGAAAATATTCTAAGTCCTCTTTTCTTTTACCTGGTATTATGGCAGGTCATACACAACTTATTAAATATATATAATTAACATCACTAGACCTTTTAATAAATCCATATCTCAGTGTCTATGCATGGGTTAATTTTGTTGTTGTTCCAGACTTCTCGCTTCTAAAAATGAATTTCTGTGAATGAGACATCACTTCAGTTTAGTGAATTCATTAATCTTTTAGAGACAATAACTAAACAAGCCCCAGTCTTTTGACGTATTTTGCCATCCCGCTGGCTGAAGCCATTTGCTTTGGGGATACGACATATTGACATGGGACAGATCCGACTAACCGTGGCGTCCACCTACCTGGCAACATGAAATGATTGTTACTCTTAAGGAACAGTATTCCACGGGACGTTCAGCGCTACTTTAAGTTCCAAGAACGAAATACGTACCAAAAAGATATACAATAGAAACTTGCATTACCTTTTTTTCCCCTCAGCGGGAAACAATTAACATTGAATAGATTTGTTTTACTTTTCATCCGATACATGTTGTTTGCGCTCGTCACTATTTCACGGAAAGCTTGTGTTATTCTTTGTCATTTTTAGGTAGAACAGGTCTGACTCATGGACGATATTGAACGAGTCACTTGCTTGCATTCAAAGTTATTTTTTAACTGTTAGTTCAAAACTACACACATAAAAAGCATATATATATATATATATATATATATATATATATATATATATATATATATATATATATTCACATTTCATTGAATACGACAGACAAGGTGCTTTGATTTAGTTTTTATACAATTTCTCATGTGATCTAATAATTTTTTTTTCTTTTCTGATGATAGATTATATAAAAACTGTTCAATTGTTCTTTTTATCCGATCGCTTTCGACTATGCATTTAGCCATTTTCAATGTTCAAATATATTATCTGTTAACAAGAAATAACACTCTACATCTATCTGACCATAGCTTAATTAGGTTTCATTTAAATAATCATAGACACCTACCGGATCCTATTCGTAACATACTTGCTGACAACACAAGCGTATACTCCGCCGGTCATTGTCAATACGAAGATTGCACTGGATGCAATATAAAAAGATTGGTTACGCATCCTGGATATGACGATAAAGTACATCATTTTGAGGAGCGTGGAACCATCTCTTAATTGCTGTTGTTCCCAGGTTCACCCTGACCTGGGATGGTAGCACCTGTTAGAGTCCCAGCTATAGGCAAATAGTTAACTCCCAAACTGGGGTCAAAACACTATGAAAGTATAAAAATGATTTTTTTTATCGTGAAATTACTAACAATACATTTGACTCTCGACAAAACCCTCTTTACATCAAAGAAATCTGATTGCCTACAAACTGATTTCTTACAAAGAATACATATTCTATTCATACGGACTATCCCAAAATTCTTGTCGGCGTTAAATAACCCACTGAGGTTGATATGTCGAAAAACAAAATAAACCAAAACCAAGGTTGGTAACGACTTTTTCTTTTCTTTACTGCTACTGCATGAGCAGGTAATGTAGCTATGGGGAAATGGCTTAATGCTTTTCCGTCAATCTTTGTAATTTGCCAGTGACGAAATATTTTTGTTATGATACCGGGTGATCGCATAAAGCGCTAGAATATATAGAGTCATGACTTTCTCAAGGACGTCAGTGCGAAGTGAACTTAAATCGTTTGAGTCAAAATTCATGCTTGGCTTGTCAATTCCATTACACCTCCCGCACTTCCCATTCTGTATGATGTCTTATTGATTCTGTTGGTACATCTTTATACAATTGGCTTGCCAGTATTATGGGTTGGGGTGTTAATGTAATGATTCTTCTTCTATGTGCCATGTCCCTTTAAGACATTGGCGATCATAGCCCTCCACATTTTCCTCTTCTTTGTAGATTTTAATAAATTCTTTCTTTTTGCCATCTCTCCTAAAATCTGCTCAGTCATCCATTCAGTCAAGCTCGGCAGGTTGGTTGTACGTGGCTTTTCTTTGTCTCTCTTCAATTCATGTGAATATCAAATTTTCCAAGCTCGCTTTCCCCATTATGTAAATTTCAACTGTCTCTTTTTAGTGTTAAGTTTAAGTTTCCTTTTTATAGCCATTGTCTCTAGAACTTAGACGTTGCTCACATGTTCGGTTCATGGTATTCTCAGCATATTTCTGTAGAACCACATTTCTGTGGCTTCAAGTTTCTATTTAATCTATGAGGAGATTGTCCAGGATTCGCTGTCATATACGAGGAATGACACAGAGTTTAAAAACACCAAAATAAATCCAAACGCATTAAAAGGCAAATTCTGTTTTCTCGTCTCACATTTTTATTTGCCAGCTTAATTTTGAAACAATTATAGTCGCCAGATTTAGTGCCTATACGTGTACACAGAACTAGAACACAAGAACAAAATTATTTAAATTCATTGTAAGTTATGACTATTCTTGTGGTTGATAGTAGAATAGAATCTCGTTATCCTATCCACGGTGATTTTATCGAGACACCACCTCTAGTTAACTAGCTGTTGACTCGTCAAGAGTTCTTCTGCATTTTTGATAGATTTCGTTTTTTTTTATCCTACACCGTTGTTAACAACCCACCTCATTCGCAACAAACTTAAAGTGGGGATTGCCGGTTTAGTCGCCGACCATCCGACAGTAGATTTCCTATATATATATATATATATATATATATATATATATATATATATATATATATATATATATATATATATTCGTGTGTGAATGTGTTTCAACTTAGTTAAACTTCTAAACAATATTATTATTATTATTTTTTTAAAATCCAGACTAACTTCGTACCTTTAGCAATTCTGAGAAAATCAGAAGTTCTTCCAGGATTCATTATTGGCGGCCACAATCTTGACAACATTAGACATACAGAAGACACAGTGTTGATAGCAGACACAGAAAGGAAACTACAGAAACTCCTACAGAAGGTAGTAGAGGAAAGCGAGAAGAAGGGACTAAACATCAGTTGTAAGAAGACAGCATAGTTGTCAGCAAAAGGAACAGTCCAACATGCGAATTAAAAATTGGATATATCAAAATCAAACAATTACGAAAATTTATTTATCTATGAAGGGTCTTAACAGCGAACTGAAAATGCGACACCGAAATCCGAATGCACATTGAGATAGCGAAAGTTGCCTTCCAAAAGCTAGTCAAAGTATTAGGAAACAGGAAAATTTCGTTAGAATCAAAGAGTAAATACCAGTCCTCCTATATGAAAGTGAATGCCAGATAATCTCAACACAGATGAAGAAAAGAGTTGATGGACATGCGAGCAATGACGACGTTTTATGGAAAATATAGACAAAAAGGACACTTATACTTAGAATCAGAGACAGTTGAAATTTCTGGGGTACATAATGAGAAAAGAGGGCTGGGACAATTTGACACTCACAGGGCAGATTGAAGGTAGGAGGGACAGAAGAAATCAGATTTTTTTTGTGTGTGTGTTGCTTTTCCTGTCGATGTTGAACTGACCGGAATTACGCTTATGGTATTTTAAGCTTATTTGTTTCGCAGTCAAATTGGAAAAAGCGTAAAAGATAAAATGGTCCTTTGTCTGGATTCTATATGAAGCGAATGGGAGGAAAATGAAGGAAGGAGATCGAATGGAAGAAAAAAAGAAGAAACAAACTTTTTTTGAAAGAAGGAGAAAGAAATGAAAAAAGATGGTGGATGGCTATATATTCACGACGATAGTGAACCCCTCCCCATGAAAACAACAAAAACGAAATGAAGTAAAAAAGGGAAACGAGAAAGAAAAGAATAATGATGGAATGAAAGAAAAGAAAGGAGAGAAGGCCGGAAAGAAAACTACAAAGAGAGAGACAAAGAAAGAAATGAAAAATCAAAAATACAAGTAGAAAATTCTCAAGAAGAAGGTAAGGACAAAGATTAAACAAAAGAGGAGATAAACAATAGAAAGAACGAATGGCAAAGGGAAATAAGCAGAAAGAGAGAGCGAGAGAATTGTAAAAAAAAAAACAACAACAAAAAACGAATATTGTGCAAGAGAAAGAATAAATAATTCTGAAATGTCACACAAACCCACACACATGCCATGCGCACACACACACACACAAACACACACACACACACACACACACACACACACACACACACACACACACACACACACACACACATATATATATATATATATATATATATATATATATATATACATATGAAATTGTGACGAAAGGTTTTGGGTCTGACCAAGGAGCCCTTACAAAAAAATTGAACCGAGAACTTTTATGCATCTCATCTCTCATTCTTTCTTTCTTTCTTTCTTTCTTTCTTTCTTTCTTTCTTTCTTTCTTTCTCTACACACACACACACACATATATATATATATATATATATATATATATATATATATATATATATATATATCAGAGTTTCTCCTCTAGCACTTAGAACCGTAAGTTTTGTGTTAATAATTTTAATAGTTTCTTGTCACACACTTCTCAATTTTAAATCTCTCCTCTGGCTTCTTCGTCTCCTGTCGACTACAATCTTTAAAAATGCAAATGCGTTAATCGTCATCTTCTGTTCTCTTTGTTGTCATTTCTCCTCAGTAATGTTTTCTCAGTTTCCTTCAATCTATTGTATTTCATCCCTCGTAACCCACTGCATCTTAGTGACTTTCTCGGCTTGGTTGGGGTGAAATTAATAAAAGATATCTATCTGGACAGGAATCAATACTTTAGTGTCAAGAGATGACCTAATGTGGAAGAAGTTCCTATCCCAAATCCATAATCGCTTCCTGTGTCGTAACATTTTGTGGTTTGCTAACGCCGTCATCGTGTAATTACATGATTATGGTGTTAGCATACCACACAAAATACCTCCAGTTGACTTCTTTATCCCCCAAAGTTCTTTTCTGTTTCTCTCTCTCTCTCTCTTTGTGCTATGTTCCTTATGGTTCGGACTCTCCACAACTTCCTGTATTTTTTTTGCTCAAAGTAATTCTTGCTCACTTACAAAACCTCTTTGCCTTTGTAGTCCGTGTTCTGCCATCCATTTTCTCAAATTCGCCAAGTAGGTTACTTAATATTTTCCCCCAGCTTGCCGCCATACACCTTTCAAATGACTCAGTTGTTCTTTGTAGCGTCCGAGCAGTAATATTTTGTTTAGTTTAAAGGATTTTGTAATGAAGAATTCATTTTGCATTCCATTAAACAGATATATTTTCCCACAGTAAGCGTAATCAAGATCCAATTCATCAGACCTACAAATTAAAAAAGAAATCAAAAAATATAACTCCGGGTATATTGGTTTTTTTTTACCCGGAGTTATATTTTCCGATTTCTTTTTTAATTTGTAGGTCTGATGAATTGGAATAACCATGGAATATTAGTGTTTGAGCCTTTTATATTATATTATATTCTTGCTCTGTCCTGGACATTGAGCTCTACCTGGATTATGTCCTCGTGTAAATTTATATATATATATATATAGCTAGGAAAAGAAAATTTATAAGGCATTTTTTATAAAAGAAAAAGCTAGAAAAAAAAAAACGGGTTTCGTCGCAGGACTTATCAAGTTTATTTTTCTGGGAATAGAAAATTTATAAAAGCGTGTAAATTAAATTAACGAATGGAATGGAATGGAAGAGAAAAAAATGAATTTCAAGAAACTGGAGCCCAATGACATTCAGACGCAGTAAGCATTCCCTCTGTTTATAAAGGGAAGGCCCACGGGATCTGATATACAAGGACTCTAGAACCTTGAGCTGAAATGTGGAGTGGAACCTAGATAAAATCAAAAAACAGTCCGCATTAAAATTAACCACACATTTCCTACTATTTATTATATGCTCAGCAATAGCAGAGCTAGAAGTATTGGTTAGTTGGCTCTTCCTGTAGGCCGGATTCAAAATCCTGGGGGTAGATGTTGTTTTATTCTCGAATCCAAACGCTGGGACGTCCTCCCTATGTAGTCGAGTCCACAACTACACTTGTATTGGTAAATCACTGAATTAACATGATGGGGGGGGGATGTCCTTACGAATGGAAGAGAAAACAGGGCGGGTAACAAATATTACCCTAACATTCGCCGAAAAACTACAGCTATTGATCAAACGTGAAATTCGTCTAGATAAACTCTCACCCTCTGTACCAATATAGGTAAGATGCAGATAAACTGGGCATTTATCAATAAAATGTGGCTTAACCCTATGAAATTTACCTAAAAATTTGCCTTTTCCTAGCTATTATTAAATTCTGTACCATAAAAAACTTATTTAAATATATATATATATATATATATATATATATATAGTACGACAAATTGGAAGAGTTTTTGTGACGCGTTTCATCCTGGGATTTGTTGATGTTTCCACGTCTACAGTTTTTCTAAATACTGTTTGTTATATATAAAATTATGCGAAATTATCCTTATATCATATATCATATTTTATATATATATATATATATATATATATATATATATATATATATATATATATATATATATATATATATATATATATATATATATTCAGCTATATTTATATATTTATTATGATTGTTTGCTGAGCTTCAAAATCAGAATTGAAGAAATTGAAGTGCGCACATTAACCTATAAATCATGTAGTTTTCCTATGTTTATGTTTTAAAAGAACTATTAAGTCTTTTAGAATTTTATATGTCACTTGCATTTTTAGTAGATTTTGGCAACCTCAGTCTCTCATGAGAATAATTCCAGTGATTCCTGATGTAAAGTTTGGCTTAGACGGAGACTTGAACATTAGACATTGAACATTAGACTGGTACTTGAACTGCTGGCAATGGAGGACAATTAGATACGTGGCATCCTAAGGAGATTGTATTTTATATCTATAAACGAGTATGTTAAACATTTGTCTAATGATCTGTTTGCAGAAAATGTTTGACGGCAACCGAATCATGTTGTCTATAAAAGGACAATAAAAGAACACATAAAAGAAAAAAAAGGCGAAGAAATCATTCGAAATAAAATGTATGTTCAATCATGTTACTAAAATTAGAAGGTCTGTTGGAGAGTTTGTCTTTTCAGCCAATCCTGAAATGATTTGATGAGTAATCATCGAGTTTTATTGATCATGATAAGAAACGAAAGAACGAATTAATTAAAGAGATGGAGAAAGAGAGAAAGGGAGCGAGAGGAATTACACAGAAAGCGAGAGAAGAGAAAGGGCAACAGAGAGAGAGAGAGAGAGAGAGAGATAGAGAAGGGGTAAAGGGTGATTTCAAGTACGATTTCTGTTCTCGAGAGAATATTCCCCACAAAAATATTATTCGTTGGTTGTTGAATGGAACTGTTGTATGTAAACAGATATACACGGACGCACACATGCACCCATGCGCGTACACACACATTCATATACAGGGTGCGATTGGATAAATTGTCGTCTAAATTACGCAAAAATGAAAATCAACACTGACATCTCGTTTTAACTGATATATTTACCAGAACCACACAAAAATATCTTGAAATACTAAAGAGTAAAATTATTCAATAAAATCGCATTTGACTTCAACCACAGCCTCGAGACGCCTTCGGAATCTCCTGCAACTCATCTGAACGATCTCCTTGTTTAAGTTGGTAAATGTAGCCATAATCCTAACCTTCAGTTCCTCTTTGGTGTTATACCGAGTTTTGTTGGTCTCTTGCTCTACTGTACCCCACACATAATAATCAAGCAGGGTGCAGTCTGGGGAATTAGGTGGCCACATGTAAGGGGTGATGTGGTTGCAGAAACCGTCTGGTGACCATGACTGGGTTCTCCTAATTGTGTGGCATGGTACAATATCCTGTCCTAACAATGACATCGAAACGCTTTGAAATGTTCGTATAGGAGCTTCCGGTTCGAATACAAAGCATTACAGCATGCCATTTCCATATTTCTGGTAAAGTGAATTGCGTTCCCAAAATTAAGCACATTTTAGGCATGAAGCATAGAAGTATAGATTTTTAGAGTATTTTTTTAAAAGTATGGCTTAAATAAAGTATAGATTTTTAATGCAACTTTATCAAAAATTAATAACTGAATTTCCTGATTAATCTTATATTTTAAGCAGGAAATAAATATAAAATAAGGCTTTGCTAAGCATGATCAAGCGGTCAGATAAAATTATATAATTCTAATAAAGAAATAAAATATATATATATATATATATATATATATATATATATATATGAGTGAACATTGAAGTCAACACTCAGAGGTGACAGGCTGATTCATGCTAGGCGCAATCGTCAGGCCGCGAATATTGGATTTTTCCTCGACTATTTATATATATGGGTCAGTGGTGCATTGTGGGTAATCTATTCTGGCGGTTATTTTTCCGGGAGTGGCATGTTTGTTTTTATTTGTTTATTTATTTGTTTGGGTAAATTTATGAAGAATAACTCGAACACAGGTATGGAATAACATACATATATTACAAATAGGAATATATACAAAGAAGTAGAAAGTGTTAGTAATAACAATCAGGTTAGAGAGAACTATGTTGTCTCTAGTATCATTATTCCAATGTCTTACAGTAATCGTCTGACGCGACTCTGTCTCTGACTGACTCACACTGTGACTCACACTACTGCTTCCTCTTGAGGCGCAGTATTTATGGTGTACGGGATAGTCCATTACTATTATGGGTAAGTTCTCATAACACAAATTAACAAACCAATCCTGCCAAAATCCCCGTTAGAATAGACTACAACAACCAATCCAAAAATTGGACGTAAAAATAGATGCAACTACTATATAACGATAAAAAACATTAATACGTTACTCAAAAATTGAAAAGCAAATAGAGTAAATAAAAATATACAAAATAAAAAATAAGTAAATAAATAAAAAAAAATAAAACTTAATCCAAATAAATAAATAAATGAACAAATAAACAAATCGCCCCCGCTAAAATAACCATGAGAACTAATAAAAATAAGCATAAATGAGCAAAAACAAGTAAAAATAATAAATGCAAATAAATAAATAAATTAAAAATTGCCCCACCCGCCAAAATAAAAGAATAGACTACGGTAAGCAATCTAAACATTGAACTAATAAATAGCCTTAATTATCTTCCCAGACCAAGACTAACTATTAAAAAAGCGACCTAAGTAAATCTCTCCAATTTTTTACTACGTTAATAAAACATCAAAAACCGAAAAGAATAAATAATACAAAATGAAAAACAATTAAATATACCCAAACAAATAAATAAATGAACAAACAAGCAACTCCCATAAAAATAACCGCCAGAATAGATTACCCACAATGCACTACTAACCCATATATATAAATAGTCGAGGAAAAATCCAACATTCGCGGCCTGGTGATTACGCCTAGCATGAAATAGCCTGTCGCCTCTGAGTGTTGACTTCAATGGTCACTTTTTTATTTATTTTTATATACGCTTTATTTCTGATATTGAGCACTTTATCCGGTAAATATAGCACACCTTAAAAATATATTTCTTCACACACACACACACACACACACACACACACACACACACACACACACGCATATATATATATATATATATATATATATATATATATATATATATATATATGAACAAACTCAATTTTATGCTCATTTTTTTATTAGGACCTAGGCTCCCATTCGGTTAACGCTTCCTCAGAAACGGTTACTGGATGTGTATAAGGGTAATCTCATATGTAAAGACACCTACAACAGGATTAGACCTGTAGGTTCCCAAAGACCAAAGCTCTATAGGTTGCCTAAAATTCACAAAGACAATGTACCTTTACGTTCTATTTTATTTTTGATGGGCTCGGCACAGCACTAGTTGCCCAAATGGTTGTCAAAATTGATAAAATCTGTATCCGATTACTTCTCAACCTACTGTGTATCAGACTCTTTTACATTTTCGAAATCTATTAGAAATTGTCCAGTTACTTCTAATGACAAGCTTATGGTTTCATTTGACATCGTGAGTTTTTACACTAATGTCCTCTTACAAGAGATAGCACAGATATGTAGTGATGCGCTCTATAGAGGTTGCCTGGGACCTCCGTCCATTCCGGAGCCTTTATTTTTAGTATTCCTGACATTAGCAACAGGGGGGGTGGTGCAATTTATGTTTGAAAATGTTATGTATGCCCAGATAGATGGTGTTTCTATGGGTAGCCCTTTGGGTCCCTTCTTAGCCAACATTTTTTTTGGATACCATGAGAGCCGTTTATTTGAGCAGTGTCGGAAACCATATATTTATCAACGTTATGTCTATGACACTTTCTCTATGTTTAACAACATAGATGAAGCAACTCTTTTTTGTGAATCTTTAAATTCATTACAGCCATCTTTGGTCTTTACGATGGAGGAAGAGGAGAATAATTCTATCTCATTTCTTGATGTTCTTGTTGAGTGGAACAATGGTACTTTTATCACTAGTGTGTTCCGTAAAGCAGCTTTTACAGGTCTTTACACCAGTTGGAACGCTTTTGCCACTCGTACCAGAAAAATAAATCTGAGCAAAACTAGTCCATCGGCCCTTAATGATTTGTTTCTCTTGTACACTCCATCAAGAGTTGAACAAAATTCGTTCTATTCCTATCAATAATGGTTTTCCGGTTAACATTGTTCATCGAACAATAGAACAGAAGATAACTTTAATATGTCTCCAAAATTTGGCCCTAGTCTTTGTCCTATCTATCTAAAATTACCTTGGTTTGGGGGAAAATGCAAAAAAAAAAAAATTCTTTTCAGCTAAGGTACGTGTTGCTTTTGGTATACGTTCAGTTTTTCCTTCATTTACTAAGGGCTGTCTGCCCTATCATAATAAGAGTTTACTTATCTATAAGTTTAAATGTCAGTGTGAAGTATAAATGGCGGACGAGTCTTAGATTGGAAACAAGAATGAGCCAACACGACCCTGAACATATCAGATTACATTTAAGTAATCATACTCGTGTGTCGCAGTCGGCACACAATTTGGCAATCGGGCAACATCTTTTGGAAAATCAGATACGCTCGTCACGTTTTACGACAGGCACATTTTCTATTCTGCATAAAGGCAGGTCCAAATACCAGTTCTGGAGGCCATTTGCCTTAAATTGCAGCAACCATCTCTGTGCAGACAAAAGGACAATTTTTTGCGGTCTTTAAACTTGATAGGAAATATGTGAGCAATTATTTACTTGTTTTATACTCTGGTTGGTTCATTTGTCTACTCTCTTAAGTTTACACATTTACACAAATTTTTTTTAGATGTGTTCCAGCCTTATCCCCAAGAATTTTACCGCATATTTACAGTCTAATTAAATCAAGTTTTTGCCAACGATCGGTCCCTGAGGACAAATTCCTATAACCATGGAATATTAGTGTTTGAGCCTTTTATATTATATTCTCATTCTGTCCTCGACATTGAGTTCTACCTGGATTCTATCCCCTTGGGAATTTATATATATATATATATATATATATATATATATTGGCCACTAATATTATCAATATCTATCTATATATCTATATATATAAAGGAATATAGTTTTAAGGTATGCTATATAAATGGATATGGATAAAGTGCTCAATATCTGTGATAGAGCGTATGTAAATATAAATATAAAAGTGAACATTGAAGTCAACACTCAGAGGCGACAGGCTGTTTCATGCTAGACGCAATCGTCAGGCCGTAGCCTCTGAGTGTTGACTTCAATGTTCACTTATATATATATATATTTTTTTTTTTGTCATCCACAGACAGACTGTTTCGCAGCTCATCAGTGTGGCTAGACGTCCGGTTGCCTCTAGCTAGGATCGAAACCCGACTGAATTTGCGTCAGTCGGAACTTCTACCGTCGATATATATTTGTAAGGAAGGTGACTTCTTAGTGATATCGTTCTGGACTGGAGTAGGCGATCCCAGCGTGCGGCACCTGTGGAAAGTTCCTGAAAACCATACCACGAGTTGACCCAAGCCTTGTGAAATAAATTGGGTAGACGGAATCCTTGGGGGCCGTCGTTGGCTGTGCCAGCACAAAGTCACAAGTCATCGTGACTGAGTTTTTGAGCGTGCTGGCCTCCTTCAGATTGTTGATCATGCTAGACAACACGCTTTCTTCCAGAAACTATAACTAAAGTCTCCTCATGTGGGCTCTGTGGGTGTTGAACAAACACAAAATGTACATGAGCAAGCGTCTGCAATATAGCCTCCCTAGTAGACAGATATCTTCGAATACGAGTGGTCAGCCATATATATATATATATATATATATATATATATATATATATATATATATATATATATATATATATATATATATATAATAACAGCTTTTTGGAATATTAAACGCTGGACGTCGTTGTGAATGGATGTGTTTTTCCATTGATCAAAGAAAGCGATGTCGTATTTTTAAAAGAGAAGTTCAATATAGTCGATTTATTTCCCTATCATTTATCATTCAAACACATTTTAACAACGTTTTCTGATAATTTATTTTCTTCTATGTTTCTCTTATTTATTGACTGAATTCTATTATTTATCATTTAAACAGAAATTAAAATCACTCAGAGGGCGGAACCTTTCAGCAAAGTTTTCCTTTTGTCTTTGTTCATAATAATAATAATAATAATAATAATAATAACTTTTGACTACGAATTGTTTACTCTGACGTCCAGTGTAAAATATATATGTATATATGTGTAATTATCTATCTATCTATCTATCTATCTATCTATCTATCTAGGTTGACGCGGGGACATAGAAATATCTGGGTTGCTGTCTGAACGCGTAGTTATAGAACTGGAGGAAAGGGACCCCTTAGTTCTTTTTAGGGCATTTCTTTAGAAGGGTAACTCTAATTTAACAACCTAAGATAACTTCAGCGCCCGACAGACTATGCACCAGAACAGGTTATGCTATTTTGACGGAGAGTGTGTGCTTTGTGATGCACATGCAATGGCCACTATAAACAAGTCATGTGTAGGTTGTTCAGTAAACATCGCCAACATGTTTTGTGCTCTTGAAATTCTGTATGTACACTGCATATATATATATATATATATATATATATATATATATATATATATATATATATTGTTGATTCGACAGCTGGTTGATCAATCGGTAACATATATTTATTTCATTTTCTTTCAAACACCTTCCCTTGCTTACATAAACCGAGGGATTTCATTAACAGCAGATTCTCTGATATTTCCAGGAAGGCATAAGCCTTCTTTTATGTGCCATGGCTCTTCAGTGATTGGGCAAACATGGTCCTCCACAACCATTCGTTTGTACTAGCCTTGTTAGATAGGCTGCTCGCTGTTTTTATTTTGTTCCTTTTAGGATCGGACGCAAACAAAAGAAATGACTTTAAATTCTTTAAATTTGTCCATTGTCAGTTTAACTATTTGACGTGATCAAAACGAAACATGGGTTTGTTTTGTTGTAGTTTTCAAAATAAGCAAAAGTTCTGCTCTTCTTTAAGATCAAAAAAAAAAAAATTGAATATGTCTTTAATCATTCCCCCCCCCCCCCAAAGTAAGATGATAAAGCCGCTCAGACACAAAGAGTTACACAAAGTGAAAGCAACTGAGAAATCGTTGAGGAGAGAGAGGACGATAAGAGACCAGGAGTTAAGGAGACAGGAGATGGCGACCGACGTTAGATTTAAAATTTGAAACTCGTAGTTAAAAGTAAAACAAGAAGCCGGAAGAGAGTTCCACGGGCGAGAAGTGCGAGAAAAGAAACTTTTAATGTAAAACAGGCCTTGTCAACCTTTTCCGAGCAGTGAACCGCATGATCTACGGCTCATACCAAGGTGGGCTGTAATACTAAAAAAATTCCAGGTAATTTTTCATAGTAGGTGCCTCATTTATTTTCACTACAGATGATCATATGCCTAGGCACATGCATTAGAAATGGGGAATTTTTTTTTCTTTGGAGAAAAGATTTTTTCTATAATTAAAAAAATTGAAGTTGTGGTACAATACTGTCACTGATAACTGGGGATTAACACATGTCGCTGCGTGTGATTTATTTCGAATTTATTCATTTGAAAATTAAAAAAAGGTATATTTCTTCTACAAAGAAAAAAATTGTCATGAAGATGTTTACACGTATGATCTTCCTTAGTGAAAATCGCCAATGGTTTAAAATGCTGAAAACGCTACTAACAGTTTACGAAATTCAAGAAGCATTGTACTTAATCATTGTTTATATATGTGTTTATATATGAGAAAATGTCAGTGAACAATTGAGAAGGAAACAAAACAAAATTTTAAGAAACGTCATTTTCCTTATGAAATTACGCATGCCATTCAGAAAGACCAAACGGACCGCACATGGCCCGTGGGTCGCAGTTTGCCTATGAGAGGTGTAGGACATACGGTTTACATAATTTGTTTATATTTCTGAGATGAGGTATTGTAACTATAAATAGTTACAATACCTCATCTCAGAAATATGCATCTACATATATACTATTTACATTGTTTGGGTTGTTGTCCTCATCTTTATGGCCATAAGGACACGTGGCCTAGTGGATAAAAGCGTTGGTTGAGTAATCCAAAAAGTGACTTGCCCCAAAGTGTTGCGGGTTCAATACCTGGCTACAGCATAGGGAACATAATTTTGGCGAGTTGAGTTATCAAAGGGAATTAACTAAAACTGAGATATCCAAAGAAGGCATGGCACGTGGAATTAGAACAATCTACTCGTGTGGACTAAATAAAGGGTTCTATTAAAAATTCCAACGTATATCACCTGAAGAAAACCGGAGCGTACAACGGCCGAAACGTCGTGAATATGACGATAACGATTAGGACAGCAGTCCGAAGGATGTAGATAGCGGAAATAGATACGGTCAGATCTAGTAATTTTCAAATTACAAAATGATGAGATCTAACTGTTAATAAGCTACTAAGCTTAAACTCGTTAAGTCGAGGTACCAAAGAAGAAAGGTCATTAGAACCATTGAAATATTTATATTTAATTTTTAGAATTTATTAAATATATTGAATCAATTAGAACGCTTTTTACTGAAGTGCATTCTAATTGATTAAATGCTTTATTGCATTCATTTTAAAAAATTATCTTTCTCTCTTTTTGCGATCCCGCAAAAATTGGTTTTAAAATTCTTCATCGTTTCTTTCGCTGCTAGTTTAACATTTTGACTTTGATCAAAATGGAAGATAATTCAATAGCTCAAAATGCTGTTTTCGTTCAATATGTCTCCGGCTAAAAATAGGCGATATGTTGATTAAGACGTAGATATTCTGCGATGTCTATCTCTGAAGGAAAAATCAACGTTCATTTTGGCTGTTCTAGAAACAATTATGGTGCAATCAAACCAAATAACTGCTGACTCACGCCACAGGTATTCAGTGTCAGTTTTGCCAGCGTTCTTGACTTTCCCGACATTAAAGCGGGTGAAAACATACAGAGGGTCACGCACACATGCAATAACAGACAGACGCAAGAAAATGCGAACAAACGTATACGAAATCATATTTGTGGAATTTGTGACTGCCATAACGATGCAGATCTTTACTAGTAATCACGTTCCTAACACCTACCGTTTTGGTTTTTCTACGAAAACTACGTTTGTTCTAGTCTTCGCTATTCAAGAAAACGTCTGCAATAGCAATGTTATTCGAAACACGTATGAACACACACGCCTGAGGAGACGTTAATACAGACATACGTTGAGTAGGATAGCATTTCTTGCCACAAATCTTCTTCTATGTGTCCTTTCTTTACAATTTCCTCTCCTTTGTAGCTCTTAATAAATTTTGTCTTTTTGTTATCTCTCTTAAACCTAGCTCCACCATCCATTTACACAGGCAGGTCCTTCTTCTGTGTGCCGTGCTCCATCTGGATGTAGGCAGTTATGGCTCTCCACAATTTCCTCTCCTTTGTAGCTCTTAATAGATTTTGTCTTTTTTTACCTCTTAAACCTAACTCCGCCATATATTTACACAAGCTTATCCTTCTGTGTGCCGTGCTCATTCAGGGTGTAGTCTCTCCATAATTCCCTCTCCTTTGTAGCTCTTAATAAATTTTGTCTTTTTGTTATCTCTCTTAAACCTAGCTCCACCATCCATTTACACAGGCAGGTCCTTCTTCTGTGTGCCGTGCTCCATCTGGATGTAGGCAGTTATGGCTCTCCACAATTTCCTCTCCTTTGTAGCTCTTAATAAATTTTGTCTTTTTGTTATCTCTCTTAAACCTAGCTCCACCATCCATTTACACAGGCAGGTCCTTCCTCTGTGTGCCGTGCTCCATCTGGATGAAGGCAGTTATGGCTCTCCACAATTTCCTCTCCTTTGTAGCTCTTAATAAATTTTGTCTTTTTGTTATCTCTCTTAAACCTAGCTCCACCATCCATTTACACAGGCAGGTCCTTCTTCTGTGTGCCGTGCTCCATCTGGATGAAGGCAGTTATGGCTCTCCACAATTTCCTCTCCTTTGTAGCTCTTAATAAATTTTGTCTTTTTGTTATCTCTCTTAAACCTAGCTCCACCATCCATTTACACAGGCAGGTCCTTCTTCTGTGTGCCGTGCTCCATCTGGATGAAGGCAGTTATGGCTCTCCACAATTTCCTCTCCTTTGTAGCTCTTAATAAATTTTGTCTTTTTGTTATCTCTCTTAAACCTAGCTCCACCATCCATTTACACAGGCAGGTCCTTCTTCTGTGTGCCGTGCTCCATCTGGATGTAGGCAGTTATGGCTCTCCACAATTTCCTCTCCTTTGTAGCTCTTAATAAATTTTGTCTTTTTGTTATCTCTCTTAAACCTAGCTCCACCATCCATTTACACAGGCAGGTCCTTCTTCTGTGTGCCGTGCTCTATCTGGATGTAGGCAGTTATGGCTCTCCACAATTTCCTCTCCTTTGTAGCTCTTAATAGATTTTGTCTTTTTTTACCTCTTAAACCTAACTCCGCCATATATTTACACAAGCTTATCCTTCTGTGTGCCGTGCTCATTCAGGGTGTAGTCTCTCCATAATTCCCTCTCCTTTGTAGCTCTTAATAAATTTTCCTTTTTGGTATCTCTCTTAAACTTAGCTTCGACATCCATTTACACAACCTCATCCTTCTTTTGTGTGCCGTGTCCCTTCAAAGCGTAAGCGATCATGGCTCTCCACAATTTCCTCTTCTTTGTAGCTCTTAATAATTTTTGTCTCCTAAACCTAGCTCAGATATACATTTACTCAAGCTCGCTAGGTAGGTTATTCATTGTTTCAGTCTGCCTTCTGAGTAACATATTTTCCGAGCTTTCTTTCCTCATTATGTGCCCGAGAAATTCCACTTGTTTCTTCCCTTTGTTAAGTATAATTGCCCTTTTTATTTTCATCTTCTCTAAAACTTCTTTGTTGCTCTAATATTTATTGCATGGTATTTTCAAGACCGTTTTATAGCACTATATTTCTGTTTCGCTACTGTATCGGAGAACTGATATTCCGTAATAGGTCAGTGCGCATTTCTTTAATTGTAACAAATTTTTCTTGTTTCTTAATAGTTTGCTTAGCTTTTGGAAGACAATTTTTGCAATACCAATGTGTCTTCGCATTTTAGTGCCGTACTTTCTGTCCCCTGTTAAAAGACTTCGGAGATATTTAAATTTGTGTACTTGTTTTATTTTCGTATCTCCAGTTTGAAACACCAGCATTAACAACTGCGACTACAAAAAAATTCAGAATGTCTCATACGAATGATAGTCCTGGATATGACGATAAACTACAACCAGCAGCAAGGCCTCTGATCGGAAGATTGGCGGTTTTGAGGAGCATGAAACCACCACTTAATTGCTGCTATTCCCAGGTCCACCGCGACTCGGAGTGGCAGAACCTGTTAGGATCCCAGTTATGGGCAAATAGTGAACCCCCCAAACAAAAACAAAACACTATGAAAGTATAGAAATACCTTTTTTATAGTAAAGATACCAAACAGTAATGGTCAAAGAATTTCTTTGAGTTCTTGACCATTCGGCCGTGCATTGGCCATTGCTATGAAATCTGGTCTTGTGCTTCTCCAAGGTATTTCAGAGATTCTTGATAAAATCCAAAGAATCTGCAATTTTATACGTACTTACCTGGTATCAAGGCTTCAGTCACTTTCCCACCGACGTAACATATCTTCCCTGAGCATTTTCTTTAAATATTTTCATAGTAATATGTTCTGATGAGCGTTCCTCTTTGGTACCTTAAATTCATGAAATTAAGAGTGCTACTAGATTAGCAGTTAGATTTCATCATTTTACTGTTGAAATTATTAAATGTAACCGCAAGTTCTATTCTAATTGTTTCTTCTTTCGCATTTCTCGCCTATGGAACTCTTTCCTGGCTTCTTGATTTCCTGTCAACAATGATGTTTAAAAAAATTATATACTACGTCAATGTCATCATCTGAATCCTGTTTTTTTTTTTTACTGTCGTTTATTCTCAATAACGTTCTCTCAGTTTATTTCATTCTAAGTAATCACTTTGGTCTTAGTGGCTTTATCGCCTTACTTGGAGTGAAATGATCGAAAAAAGATACTCGAATTGTACGACATCATGTTTCAATATCATGACTACTGACCATGTAATATTCCTCATATTTTATATACAATACAAAAGCTTGCTGTTTTTACAATAGCTTTGACAATGTAGTTTATCAATGTCATCTTATGTTTCAATTATTTTTACATACACTGGAATAAAAAGTTTCAATCTGTAGCTAATTGTTATTTTTACGTTATTAATCTATTCTTAAATTAATTCGTTATTCCTTTTACTCACGATCAAGCAATATCTTTTGAATTCCGAGTAAAACGAATCGTTCGAATTATTTAATTATCTCGAAATAAAATTTAATTCCACTGCAGAAATCTTGAATTCTTTATAACCTTTAAGTAGTGGGGGATCCAAAGAGTCACGAGTGTTCTCGAAAAAACAACATTTTATTATTATTAGGTTGGTGCAAAAATAATGTCGTTTTCTCACATGAAGTTGAACGTCAAAAAACGACATTATTTTTGCACCAACCTAATAAAAATACTATATTCCGTTATTGCTTCGTTTAAGTTAAAAATAAAATTACAAATCTTGGTGGTGTTTCGTTAAAACACTGACCTCTGCAAATCACCAAAGCAAGATAGATAGATAGATAGATAGATACATTTGAGGAAATTGCGATAGAAAGATTAATAAATATAAAAAAGGATAGATAGATTAGCTGACAGATTGATTAGCATAGGAAGATAAATAACTATGATATGATAAAAATGACAGATATATTTGAGCAAACTGAGATAGAAAGATAGACAGGCTGACACACGCACACACCCATACACATATACGCTGCGTACACACACAAAGAAACATATATTTATAGGGTGCGCAATTAATTATAGATATTTTTATCAGCCCATAAATGTAAGACGACGTAGCGCCAGAATCATGCGGTATGTGCCAAATTTGACCAATCTCTTCTCTTTCAAGGTGTAAGTTAGCGGTTTGAGACGAGAAATCGGCAAGCCGAGTTCGAATTTCAGTCGAGTTCGTTGTATACACTTTCGCTCAAATACTCTTGGGGAACGCATGAAATCATCTGTTTTTCCCCACCTTCTATGGGTTAAATAGTATGTAAGCTTGATCTCTTCAACCTTGGTTAGCAACCAGTCAAGTAGAAGGAAATCTTTGTATTCCTAAACTCGGGTAGGTGGAACTCGTTAGCGCAGGAACACCTGTTCGTTTAAGTTGAAGGAAAACCCTGATAGAAAACACTTCCTCGGCGTAGAGAGGTTGGTTGTGGGGCCAAACACCCCACCTCGTGGAACAATTCGAACACTACGAGACAACAGGTAGCCGACACCATGGGAAGAATATAGCAGCTTCCAGTCTGATGCAGGAATTAGAAAGGCACGTTGTACTCTTGACAATAACCATCAACCACAGTAACCCAGTGATAGACTGCTTCTTAAAAATAACCCCATGAGCGGAAGAACCGACAGGTGGCGCTGCGATGTGCTGAGCCCGCCGAGGTATTCACAATGAAGAATCTGTTCCCTCCATGATGGATGCGACCCACAAGTGGCCTCTTCGCTCTTCTGAATTCTCTCTCCGTCAGTCTCCCACTCCTCAGTGCACAAAGAAGTTACATATGACGAATAGATTTGTACCCACGCAGTAGATTCCCTTTCTCCAGGGAGCTGTATTTTGAACTTTGACACCGGATTTTTCTTCCAGTTTGCTTCCTGTGGCCCTATCCATTGAGTAGGTAAGTGTCAAAGCTGCTGCGGTTTTAAATTCAGTGTCGTAATTCTCCTATACTGGCTGCTAGTCAAGGCTAGACAACCCAGTCTGCCCATTTTGAAAGTCGACTCTGTATTTTTCTTCGAGGTTTCTTTCTGGGCAGTTCGAAAGAAGGAAAACCCCGGAAAGAAAAAGAAAGTTACTTCACGGTTCACGTGTTTTTTATATTGGAGAGCTGCTGCTGATATGAATTTTATTTTAGAGCTGCTGCGGATACTATCTTTAATGTCATTACAATAGCCTTGTGTGACGACCAGTCTAGGAGAAAAACAACTCTCAATTAAAAAACTAAGTTCTATAGGTTAAATAGCCTCAAGCGTGCTGAGTACGGCGACATCCCTGAATATATGGTCAATCAGGGATGGGTTGCCCCAACAGGTGTGAGAAGGCTGTGGATTTGGATTTGGATTCAAGTCTTATTACACATAATTGATTTTATTGGTGCTCAGAAGCTATGTTATGAAGTTTAAAATCTCCGAATTCCCCTTGTCTCGCGTTTTCCACTCACCCGAGGTGGAACAACTGCATTGAATCAATAGCTACATCTACCAAAAGGAAAGTTGGTTCTTTGTGTCGCGCCAGAAGGTTTTTCTCGCCTAAGTCCATCCTTCAAATCTACCATTCGTCCTGTTGCCATATATGGTCTGGTGACCCCGCTGTTCATATCGAGGTTTTCAACAAAATCCAAAAACTAATATGCGGTGTAATAGGTCCTGACCTGGCATCTCGGCTTCAGACACTTTCTCACAGACTTGATGTAGCTTCCATCTTTTTTTTTTCTACAAATATTTTCATGAAAAATGCTCTGACGAGCTATTTTCACTGATACCCCAATTGCAAGAATTTAAGCGTTCTACTAGGTTGGCATCTCGGGCCCACCCGTTTACTGTCGAAACAGTTAAAAGTAACCACTTCTTTTACTCCTACAGCTTCTTCTTTCGTACTTCCCGGTAGTGGAACTCCCTTCCTCTTACTTGCTTCCATGATAACTATAATCTTCAAAAATTTTAATGTAATGTCAATCGACATCTTCAGTTGCCTTGATCTTCATCTCTGTCCTCCTCTTTATCCTTTCCTCAGACACCCCTCTTTACTTTTACTTTCACTCTCCATGACCCCTTGCGTGCTAGTAGCACTCCCGCTTTGCTTGGGGTGAAATGCTTAAAAAAATATATGATAATATTAAACTTATAATTAGGCTTATAATTCTCCATTAAATCAATAAAACAATCATGCAAGTACAGAAATCTTTCTGAGGAGTGTTTTAACAGACGGCGGAAAATGGGACATCGAAATTCAAAGGGGCATTGGAATAGCAAAAGTGGCTCACCAAACAGTAAACAAAGTATTTAGAAACGGGAAAATTTCGTTCAAAACAAGGAAAACAGTGAATAGCTATATAAAGTCAATCCTCCTATATAGCCGTGAATGCTGGACAATTTCCTCACAGATGAAGGGAAGTCTTGAAGAAACAGAAACAAAGAAAAATTGCTGAATTGCGATGTAATATCAATCCTCCTACATGGCGGTGAATACTGGACAATTTCGTCACATATGAAGTGGCAACCTGAGACAACAGAGATATGATTTTACAAAAGCATGGTGGGAATACCGTGGACAGAGCATGTTAGCAACGAGGGAGTTGTGTGGAAATTGGAAACAAGAAGGACACTTATGCCTAGAATCAGAAATAAACAGTTGAAATGTCTGCAACACATAATGAGAAAATAGGGCTTGGAGAATATGACACTCAAAGGACATATTGAAGGCAGGAAGGGCAGAGAGAAACAACAAATACGTTGCGTACCCAGCTTGTGTAAAAGGATGGTAGAACAGGGATTAAGAGAGTAAGAAGATAAGCCTTCTCCTAAGAGATAGGAAGTTGTGGTGTGCCATAATCGTCCACTTCGTGAGGTAACACGGCACATGAAAGAAGACGATCCCACTCTGGAGTTTGAAACTTGTGCATCGTTGCCTATTTACGGTCACACCTCAGACAGAAATTATTAGCGGATACTGGAATCTGTAGATATTCGCAGGCAGTCAGGCGGGAAATTAGTTTTCGAGACAATGAAAAATATACGAGATAATACATAAGTCATTATCGATGGTTTAGCTATTCATTGGAGGCAATCAATTACGGTGTCTCGGCCGTCACATATGTAACAAAATCGTTTCATCTCCGAAATTTCTTCTATCTACACAGAACCCGGAAAGACATCTCTGTCCTTTTAGAAAATCACTGTAATTCAACATTACTTGAAAATAAATCTAAAAAGAATATTGTATCTAAAGGAATAATGTAAAGTTATCTTTCTACATAAAATATTAAGTCTATTCGAATCCAGTGTTCATTTATAGATCTTTTATAAATCCGCATAAGGCTAAATTTCTTCTGTCTTCACTTTATATCAGCAGACCAAATCAGCCAGGCTCGTACCGATACCAAATGAAAGATTTGCTATCAGCCTATATATATACCAGATGTAACAGCAAAATTGTCCAAATCGTGTAACAGCATAATTATCCATCCCACAAAATGTTTAATATCTAAAAAACAACACTAAAGTAATTGAGTTTCTTTTTTCCAGGTTTTCAGATAAAATGTTTAGCCATCTTGACACCATTTTTCGCAAGAATCACAGAAAAACCCTTTGAGTTATTCATCTAAAGAGAGAATACTTTAAAATCGTTTTGTGTCAGACCCACTGTCTCCTTAACTGAGTAAGGGTGAGGGGAAAAAAGATAATTCAGGCCTTCAGTAATGGTACCAACATTCATACACTGGCTTCCATCTTCAAAGACCATTCAAGAACCATTCCGATTTGTCCAAACCAAAACGTGTGACAAAAGAAAGGAATATTCTTGAGAGCTGAATCGTTAAAGTTTAAAATCTACGCTTGTTGAAAGTCAGTGAAACCATCCGGAAATCAAGAATGGAATATTTAAATATTAAGAAAAAATTGAAATTGTATAAATATAAATTCAATTGAAACAGATAAAATCAAATTTCAAAAAGCGATAAAGTTAGAGAGAAATAATAAAGTTTTCATATAATTAATATAGATCACTCTTCTCTCTCGCTAAATGTGAATTTAGTTAAAATAAAATTTGCTTTTCTGTTAACCGTTTTGATCGGCGAAACTTGTCAAGACAAAAGTTGTTTTTCCAAATTATCTCATATACAGGTCGCCATTTTATATTTTTAATTTCGCTCATGCGCATTGTTTGTTTTTGATTTTGTCGAATGCACAGTATATTAGGGTAAGTTGGGTACCGCTTCGGGAGCTCTAATAAGAACATTTCAGAGTGTTTGGGTGTCAATCTGAGAAGAATGTAGAGGATGCGGAAAGAGTTGTATGATATATCCAGTCAACATCATGGTACTTGGAGTAATCATTAGTGATGACGACGTTATGCCTCCATTCATCTTCCCACAGTCTCTCAGACTCAACTCGGAGGGTTACATCAGGTGACTTTAGGAGGTAGTGTTGTCTACTGGAAGGCTCTGCAACATGCCACACAAGCAAGCGAACCCAGTCATGGCTGATAGACAATTTCTGCGGCCACATCACCCATTACATCTGGCAATCTAATTCCCTAGACAACAACCGCTTGATTATTATGTGTGGGGCGTAGTTGAGCGAGAGACCGACTAAACTCCTTTTAACGCCAAAGATGAATTGAAGACAAGGATTATGGTAGCATTCACCGACAAGGAGACCGTCTGGAAGTGTTGCAGGGAGGGGATTCTGTAGTCGTCTGGAGACTGAAGTTGATGCCAATGGCGATTTTATTGAATAAATTTACTCTTTAGTATTTCAAGATATTTTTGCGTAATTTTGGTAAATATATCTGTTAAAATAAGTAGTCAGTGTTGTTTTCATTTTTGCGTAATTTAGACGCCAATTTATCCATCGATATATATATATATATATATATATATATATATATATATATATATATATATATATATATATATGCAACAACCTTTCTTTTAAATATCTTTCATTAAATATGGCAGACAAGGAAGATTTAATTAATTTTTTATTTAATTATATATATATATATATACTTAGAGGCGACAGTTTGTTTCATGCTAGACGCAATTGTGGCCTGACGATTGCGTCTAGCATGAAACAGACTGTCGCCTCTAAGTGTTGACCCATAAATATAGCACACCTTAAGACTATATTTCTTTATATATATATATGTGTGTGCGTGTGTGTGTGTGTTTGTGTATGTGTGTGTGCGTATTTGTAAAAGGACAATATGCATAAAGACAAAAGGGAAACTTATCTTAGCCGTCGCGTTTTGTCCTGTGAGGGACTTTATCAAAATATTTGCCCTGATAAAGTCCTTCAGAGGACGAAAAGCGCCGGCTAATGTAGGTTTTCCTTTTGTATTTATTCATGTGTGTGTGTGTGTGTGTGTGTGTGTGTGTGTGTGTGTGTGTGTGTGTGTGTGTGTGTGTGTGCATTCATTGACCATACAGACAGTGCCTTTGTTGGTTGGAATTTATAAACTCTTTCTATTCAAATAATTTCTCGGGAAAATAGGATTCTGATGTCCACTAAATTTTATTGTCCGTTTTAATATCTATGGGACTTTTCTTCATAACCGAAGTAATGTAGAACTTCAATCTAAAAAATTCAACTTGTGCGCAGCTTTGGACACTTCACTTACCGTATGTATAACTATTTTCTCTTCGAGTTACATTGTGCTATCCATTTTAGTTGTTACTACTGTTGAGCGTCCTTATTTTATGTGGCTTCTGTTATACAGTACAGTTCTTTGTGATACCCTGGCGCCAGTTCACGTGGTTCTAAGAAGGGTTATTTGATTGTTATTGAAAGCTACTATTAGTGGGTTCAAACTTAGTTCTCTTATTGTGTCCATGTGCTAAGCTGGCCTATAAAAAAATACACCTAATGATGATTTTAAGGCAAATTTCGAAAAGCTGTTCTTGTATTAGTTTATGGCTGCATACAAAGAAACAATGGCCTGCTTTCTTTGT
This sequence comes from Acanthosepion esculentum, assembly GCA_964036315.1. Classification (NCBI taxonomy): domain Eukaryota; kingdom Metazoa; phylum Mollusca; class Cephalopoda; order Sepiida; family Sepiidae; genus Acanthosepion; species Acanthosepion esculentum. Next base: position 60,510,516 of record OZ038483.1, on the reverse strand, counting down.
GCGAGGTTTGAGTGAGGTGTGGTGAGACAATTATTAAATACCACTGTCTTGAATTCCAATAATTCAATCATGCCAAAGCAACATCTGGTTCTCTTTGATCGAGATAAACACTCTCCATTACTTGAAAAGTTAAAGCCTATGAGCAAACGTCTAGACCAGAGGCCAATCTTTTGCAACCCACTGCGTTAATAAATCATTTTCAGTACTACACAGTTTGTGCAGTTTCCTGACTAGAAGCTGAGGTTCGAACCCTGGAAAAACGGGCGCCCAACAATTTTCCTCAAGCCACACTACATTTATATACTTATAAAATATACAAATAAAAACTGTTACATTATTTACACTCGGACCACCGTCCTCATCTTTGCTGTTGTCACAACGTTTCGACTGTTGTGTCCTCCGGTTTTCATCAGCTGCTTGTCGATCCGAGTTAAGCAACGTCGAACCAGGTCAGTACCTAGAATGGTGACCGTTTGGGAATACCAGGTGCTGTAAGCTTGGATGTGCAAGTCGTAAAATGGATAAGGGCTCGAAATTGGAAATCGGAGAGTCGCGTTTCAATTCCAGTCGAGTTCGTTATATTAACTTACGCGCAAATACCCTATGAACACGCCTCTTTTCCCTCCGGCTATGGGTTAATTAGTAGGATATGTATCAGTGAATTATTATTATCTCCCCCAAAATTTTTATAATCTAAAAATATTTTCTGGCTTTAAATAAATTGAAAAGGGTTGATAAGCTGTAGAAAACAAATCAGTCAATGAATTAAACCGGGTAATCTTTAGGGAATTTAGAACCGACGTCTTTATTGAATTGATTCATTTGTTTTTTACGGCTTATCAAAATCTTGCAGGTTATTTAAAGCCAGAAATTATTTTTTCGATTGTAAGAATTTTTAATCACTTAGTATGGTATGCGTTGTTTTCCTCTATCCCCTTTGCATTCAATCTGCCCTGTGAGTATCTGATTTTTCAAGCCCTCTCTACTCATTATCTCCCGATGTTAAGATTCATTTTTGTTTTATTTTCTCTAGAACTTCGTTGATGCACACATATTCGGTTCATTGTACCTGGGCACCTTTCTGTAGAACCACATTTCTCTCCGTAATCTTTGAGGTGATTGTCCAGCATTCACTACCAGATATAGGAAGACAGATATCACATATATCAGTGCTATTTTCTTTGATTCTGACGAAGTTTTTCTGTTTCTTAATACTCTGCTTAGCTTTTGGAAAGCATGGATTTTCTAACATCGTTCTGATATATAAACATTTATATATCGCTTTCCCATATATATATATATATATATATATATATATATATATATATATATATATATATATATATATATATATATATATATAATATAAAAGGCTCAAACACTAATATTCCATGGTTATAATTTATTACATTGGAATCGTAATCAAAATCCAATTCATCAGACCTACAAATTCAAAAAATGTTGAATTTGTAGGTCTGATGAATTGGATCGTGATTACGATTCCAATGTAATAAATTATTACCATGGAATATTAGTGTTTGAGCCTTTTATATTATATTCTTACTCTGTTCTGGGCATTGAGTTCTACCTGGATTCTATCCTCTTGGGAATTTATGTTTGTGTAATATATATATATATATATATATATATATATATATATATATATATATCCGATGCGATGAGATTGAAAGTAATATATAAATTCCAACGCTCACAGCATTAATCCAAAAGAGAGCTCGATACCGATAGTAGAGCGATAATTATTTCGTTCTGCAGAAGTGATTGATTGGTTTAAACCTAATGCTGTAATGTAATGCTGTTTTTGTTATTGAGGCTTTTAAAACAAAAACAGCATTGCCTTCATCCAATTTGACATCGTGGACTTCTATCTATCGATATCTAGAGACCTTTTTGAAACACCCTTGGAGTTTGCCGAGTTTTACTCCGATATTTCTAAGGATGAAATCGACATCATCCTAAATTGCAGGAAATTAATTATGATGCACAGCAACGAACAATGGATAAAAAAATATGGTGAAAACATTGATATATCGATGGGATCGCTGGATTCTGCTGAATCATCGGACTTGGTCGGACTGTTTATTCTATATAATCTCACAGCTCACAATAAAATTAGTCTAAATAATATAGGAATTTATAGAGACGATGGTTTGATGGTAGTGAATAATTCTACCGGAAGCAAAGTTGACAAGTTGAGGAAATGGATTCATAGAGT
>OZ038483.1:60460780-60503280 GCA_964036315.1 Acanthosepion esculentum | reverse complement strand
AATTAAATTACTGTCAAACATTAAAATATTTTTTACTTAAATTGCTAAAATAACTTTAGCAATTTATGTAAAAAATATTTAAATGAATATTTGGTTTACCCACGCCGAGAAGATTAATGATCGATGGTAATGATGAGGAATACTTAAATTTCTTGGATATTGGAAATAAAGTTCTTTGAAATGCCAAGTTCTTCGTTAAGGCCAATAATATAATCAGCGAGTAATCTGAATATCTGAATGCTGGACACGTGAACAGAAATTTTTCACATGACTTCGGACGCTCTTGTTGACTTACTTTTTCTCCTTATTTTATATATATAAAAATAATATTTCGCATAGGATCGCTATTTTCTTTTCTTTCTTTTTCTAGGCTCCACGGCTAATTCCTGTAAAAACAACGTTAGTCCAAAGTCCAAAGAATATTTCACACAGGCTCGTGAATTTCTCTACGTCTTTTTCCTCAGCTTGCCCAAATTTGAAAGGAGTGGGTTAAGGGGGTTATTATAATTTCGTACGCAGATTTAGCTAAAAATAAAAATAAAAAAGAAGGCATGTTTATACTCACCCAGAAAGGATGTAAAATTCTATTTTTAAATACTGGTCGTTTGCAGATGGTAATAAGCTTTAAGATTTATGATTAGTAAAAAACAGTTTTACTTAATAACAGTACATTGTAACTGAATTTTAAAAGATTTAACAATTTTATAAGTTACTGTATTTAAAATTGTAAAAAAAGAAAACAATTCTTGTAAGAATTTATTTTTCATCGGAACTTCTTTCTGGCTTCAGACGATATCATTCTTAAACTTAACATATATTATTCATAAAAGAAAATTTCACATAGGTTCGCGAATTTGTTTTGATTTTCCTTCAGCTCGCTGGTCAATCTCTTTGAACCTAAAGTTTTCTTTCAACTGAGGCGAGTGAATTTCTTTCCGTCTTTTTCCTCAGCTCGTCCAAAAGGAGTGGGTAAAGGAAGTTATTAAAAAAACGTGTGCTCGGTCGTTGTACAAACACACACACACGCACACATACAGTCACACACACACATATATATATATAGATATATATGTACATATATGTGTGTGTGTATGCATGTAGGTATGTATTACGGCCCTGCAAAGTCAAATTCCCCTTTGTTGAAAAACATTCCGATCTTCTCAAAAGCTTTCTATCTTTTGGTGATAGAAATTTGGGGGGAGATTTGAATAATTATTTATAATAATTCATCGATTCTAGAAGAATCCTCAACAGAATGCAGAAAGCACTGGGGGGACGTTTCGTCCTATTTGAGACTCATCAGCAGTGTGTATCCACTAGTGAGAAACGAAAATGAAAACAGACAAGAATTAGAACTCGGTACGCCGATTCCGTGTCGATATCCTTTACACTATCAACGCATCTCGAGCCATTCAAAACCATTCGGCGTCTGCACCGGCATCCGGTGGCCTCTTGGTTACTCCTGCCTCTGCGTCTGTGGAAATTCTGCGGTAAGTAAGAGCATGTTCCTCCCTCCACTGGGATAGCACGCGTGGTGTGTGTGGGGACCGCGTGTGAAGTTCAAACTCCCTTGTCACTCCGTTTCGAGAATTCGCCGCCGTTGGAATCGGGAATGGCTGTCGCTCGTTTCAGCATTGGCGACGGATCGCCGTGCTTGGTCGGCCTTCGTTCCGGACGAGGTGAATTCCTTGGAAGGAGCCGGCTTAACCGATCCAGGGTGAATGCCGCAACATATATACATACATACATACATACATACATACATAGATCTCGAGCACTTTGTCACCGGAAGTTACCTTAAAATATAGTCGTTTTATTTTTTTTTTTTTTCAGTTCTGACTCCCTAGTAGAATATAATATTTTTGTGGGGTTGACTAACGGAAAACTTAAACTGAAATGTGTTGATTTGATTTATACTACGTAATTTACATAATTCCGTATTATGCATGCCTCAAGGATAGATTGATGAAAAAAGGCGATTGGCGCCGAGAAATGTTGGCTCAATTTCCGAGACGCTAAAAAAAAAAAAAAGAAAAAAAAATTCTTCAGAATCAAACGTCGGCTAATCTCAACTCGTGCATAGTAAGCAAAGCAGAACCGTTGCTCTCTGTCTGATTATTACCGCGCGCGCGAACGTCTTCTACAGGAAAGTATATTGGAATTTATGTCAAATATGACATGTTCTTAATTTGGCGAGACCACCGCGCACAACCCCAGCCCCCCCCCATCTGCAAGCCCCCGCCCCCCTGCCCAATTCCTCATCCTATTCTGGCACCTGTAGTCACTATGAGATAAAGATTTATATCGCTGAAAGGAAACAAGTTTCATCTATTGTAAACACACGAATAACTTCTTAGCAGAAAATTACTATGGACCACAGACGCCCCCACAGGTTAGAACAAAAATACCACGCCTGTATACAAACAGCTTTGGAATGGCAAAATTCTAACGCAGAGGAAACGAGAGTTGAAAGGTACTTTGAATACTCGTCATTCGCTGCCGGGAAATGTGCCAATATAGCATTTGACTTGCAGCATCTACTTGCACAAACCACGTGTTATGGCCTTTCTAATTGACGCTCAATGAATATAGCCTTGTATCAAAATAACATTGTCTAAAACGTATGCAGCATTTAATTGCACAAACCACGAACTATGGCCTTTCGAATTGACGCTCAATGAATATAGCCTTTCATCGAAATTGCATTGTCCAAAGCGTATGCAGCATCTACTTGCACGAACCACGAGCTGTGGCCTTTGTAATTGACGCTCAATGAATATAGCATTGTATCAAAATAACATTGTCCAAAACGTATGCATCATTTACTTGCACAAACCACGAGCTATGGCCTTTCGAATTGAAGCTCAATGAATATAGCCCTGTATCAAAATTAACATTGTCCCAAAAGTATGTAGCATTTAATTGCACAAACCACGAACTATGGCCTTTCGAATTGAAGCTCAATGGATATAGCATTGTATCAAAATAACATTGTCCAAAACGTATGCAGCATTTACTTGCACAAAATATGAGACATGGGCTTTCTAACTGACGATCCATGAATCAGCCTTGTATCATAATTAGCATTCTCCAAAACGTATCAATATCTACTTTCTCTTCAGCCACCCAAGAGCAATTTGCTCAGTGAAATAAAAATGACTTTGTTTTTACCAAAACCAAGTGCAGTCTCGAATAGACATGACGATGGGAATTTTTCATATCGCGCTTGTTCAAATAACCGTTCCACCGTACGCACAGAGCAGCAATGATTGGCGCCGAAAGTGAAGTCGCCGAACCGAGTTCAAATGGCGGCCAATTCGTTATCGTTCACTTCGCGAACGGAAAAGGCACAGACTCGTGTTCGTCCAGCTATGGGTTAAGTAGCAGAGCAGATTGGACTCTCTAGCCTTTGGTAGTGTAATCAGTCTAGAAGAAAGAGAAGTCTGCATTCAAAACAAGCCTGAAAATAAGATCAGCATGGGATAAGATCAGTAAGGCGTTCTTGTCTTAGACACACCTATTGTTTATAAACATTATTGTTGGAAAAAATGACTATAAAGACATTACGTATATTATATCGATCTGGCTAACCGACAGGGAATAAAAACGCTGACGGCTATTTCTCGCTGCCATTTTGGTTTCGATCGGATATACTGCAGTACAGACGAAGCGGAAGAACATCCCCATTATAAAATATAATCAAATGTTTCGCAAAATTCAGTCGTATTTTACGCTATGTCGGCGCTGGTTTGAAACATCACCTAACGCTAAGTTAGTTTCTAACATAAAAGCTTTCATAGTGTCTGTTTCATGCTAGTGCAATCGTCAGGCAACTGACGATTGCACTAGCATGAAACAGACTGTCGCCTCTAAGTGTTGACTTCTATGTTCACTTTTATATTTACACACGCTCTATCTCTGATATTGAGCACTTTATCCCATAAATATAGCACACTTTAAGACTATATTTCTATATATATATATATATATATATATATATATATAGGAAATGTAGGTTTTGTAAAGCGATGTAAGCACTTCCACAGGAGCAGAAGAATTAATTTCAAATAAATATATATATATCTATATTCCTGATATCGAGAAAGATATTTTTCAGGAGATTTTTAAATGTCCGTTATGGAAAATTTTCTTTAAATATTCTGAGTGAATAAGTGTTCGACTTTAGGAATATTCTTGAATGACGTAAAAAGTTATTTCAGCTCACCAATACAGGTTAGTTAACCATTTTTGACTACTTGGTAGTGACTGACGAGAATTTACTTACATCTGTTTATTTTTTTTTAAAGCTGACCGTGAATCGGATGGCGATTCAAAACAGTTGTTTGATGGTAACTATGAAAATGGCTGATTAAATATTTAGCCGAGATAACGTTACGCGAAACGACCCGATTATAAGTGCCAATAACATAAGAGCTGTTTCAACTAAAATAAAAGTGTAATAATGTTAAAAATAATGTAATAATGTGTTATAGCATATCTACGGACGATAATGAGTATGTCCCCATTCATATAAATACAATAGCAAATATTGTATTTTGGTCTGCAGTTGGAGATCCAGTGTGGAATTCACTTTACACATTTCTAGCAGTTGACTACTTTACGAGCCGCTGGCGAATTTTATATGTGTTGTTCTTGTCTTAAGTATTATCGTTCATTACCAACCTTGGTGTGATTATTCTATTCAGTAACCTTCCCTGGGTTACAACATAGTGATAAAAGTAATAATAAAAGTACAATAATATTAGAATATAATAATAAAAAGTAATAATAAGAATATAATAATAATAAAAATAATATCCTATAATAATGATAAAAATTAATAATAAAAGTGCAATAATATAATAATATTAAAAAGTAATAATAAAAGTTTAATTATAATAAACATAATATAATAATAAAATGTAATAATAAAAGTAGAATAATAATAAAAATAATACAATAATGATAAAAATAATAATAAAGTGTAATAATATAATATAATTTTTTTCAAACAGCTGTTACGAAACATCTGTCCTTCTTTACGGCAGCGAATGTGGGACGATTTCCTGAAAAATGAAGAAGAGACTCGATGCGACAGAGATGTGGTTCTACAGAAGGATGCTAAGGATATCATGGATCGAGCGTGTGAGCAACGATGATGTCTTAGAGAGGATGCAAACAAGGAGGAGGCTTATAGTTAATATCAGAAAGAGGCAGCTGAAGTTTCTGGGACACATAATGAGGAAGGAGGGTCTGGAGAATCTGATACTCACGGGTCGAATAGAGGGAAAGAGCGACAAGGGAAACAATTCTTGACATAACTGGCGGACTTAAGCAAGTGGATGACAGAACGTGGTCTGGGGGAGAAACCAGAGGGAAGGAACTTGCTGAAAGCTGCAAGGGATACAGGGAGGTGGAGAGCCATGATCGCTTACGTCCTGAAAGGACATGACATATGAAAAGAAAATAATATAATAATGATAAAGGTAATAATAAAAGTGTAATAATAATAAAAATAATATGATAGGTAATAATAATAGTTGTTTCTCCGTGTTGTGGTGGGATCCACCTAATCTGCATAGGTGACTACCAACTATATAAATAGTGGTTGGTACCGGAAGACGGAAGAGGAAGGAATCACGAGATCCAACTAGAGACTCTGATCGACTGCGACTAGTCAACACATTCTCCAGGAACGTCTTCCCAGAAATATACAGAAATACTATATGTACTTATTGTGTACACTTTCTTGTTATAATACATTCTTGTTCTAAGTACATTTTGTGTTGCATTATTATTCCATGCATTAGTCGAGATTCAACAATGAGTCAAGACTCAACACTCCGCGGGTTTGAATCCCTATCATCTTAGACTGACTGCCATCCAGGTCTAGGGAGCCCACACTAATGTACTGTTTAATCCCTACCTATGGATTCATACTTTTCCCAAAGACATTAATGCGAAAGTGAACGCAATAGACAAGGACGGAATTTGAACTCGTCTCGCTGATGTTACTTTCCGAGCCGATAATCGTTACGTTACCCGCATAGTCTCAACAGCAAATTTATAAATTTCTGCCATTTGTTTCTCTCAGAAACACGTTCTGATTCCTGATCGCATGGCAACTCTCTTTGCGAAACTTGTTTCCCAATTCAATTTGCCCAACTCTTTTAAGTCGGCCCAATACTGAACTCCTCTGCTTCGCTTGCCTTGGATGCGTCTCGTGAGCGTTAAATTATCCAAGTTTTCTTTCCTCATTATGTAACCATAACATTTCAACGGTTTCTTTTCGATGTTAAGTATAAGTGTCTTTTTTGTTACTATTTTCTCTAGAACTTCATCATTGCTCACATGTTCAGTCCATGGTCTTCTCAGCATCCTTCTATATAAACACATTTCTGTTGCCTCAAATTACAAACTGCTAAAACTTGATGAAACCTTTACAGTGTGCCTTTACATTCAGCCGCTCCACAGAACGTGAAGTGACAACGGCCAGATACAGGACAAAGATTCCGTTAGTCGTAAAGTCGTACTTCGACTCACATTGCTTTATTGGCAAAAGAAAAAAAAATCATCGTTTCTTTTTCTTTCTTTCTTAATTGATCCAATATTATATTTATTCATACAGTTTAATATTTCACTGACAATATCATTGCGTTAAGGCGAGAATATTTTAATCAAGATGAAATTGAAAAACATAATTTTATTAATTTAATTTTATTAATATTCAAATAAAATATTTTCATGGTTAATCAATATAAAAAAGTGTTATCATTAACTAATTTTAAATAAGAAAATAAAATCTTGGAAACTTTTGCACGCACCAAATACATTTTTGTTCTAGGCAGACGTTTACATATTTGTTTTTATGAATATTTTATCCGATTTATTTGGTTTATTTAGCTGCGGTTTTAGTAACAATAATAGAGATTGGTATTTTCTGAAAATATCTCGTGTCCAGTACTTCCGTGTATCACCATATATATATATATATATATATATATATATATATATATATATATATATATATATATATATATATATATACACGGATGTATATATATATATGGTGATATATTTATATATATATACACACATCTGTGTGTATATATATATATATATATACATCTGTATATATATATATATATATATATATATATATATAAAAGTGAACATTGAAGTCAACACTCAGAGGCGACAGACTGTTTCATGCTGCATGAAACAGTCTGTCGCCTCTGAGTGTTGACTTCAGTGTTCATTTTTAGATGTAAATACGCTCTGTCTCTGTTATTGAGCACTTTATCACATAAATATAGTACACATTAATATTATATTTCTTCATATATATATATATATATATATATATATATATATATATATATATATATATATATACATACATATATATATATATATATATATATATATATATATATATATATATATACATGACAGATCGCTTATACAAAGTGCTACTCGTACCATTAACCCAGTACTATCCGTCTCATCGACGACTAAACCGGTTTTCATCACTAGGCTTCCTGGTGAGGAGGGTGGCTGGACACTCAGCAGGACTAAAAACAAGACCTATCAAAGGGCGGGAGCTCTGCGGCTGCTCGGTCTCACGCTGTCCGCTGATCTGAGATGGAACAAATACATCCAGTCAATTGCATCATCCACCGCAAGGAAAGTTGGATCCCTGTGCCGAGCCAGGAAATTTTTCTCCCCGGAATCGATCCTCCAAATCTATAAATCGACCATTCGTCCTTGCATGGAGTATTGCTGCCATATATGGTCTGGAGCCCCTGCTGTTTGCTTCAGGGTTCTTGATAAGATCCAGAGATGGATATGCAATGTAATTGGCCCATATCTGTCATCTCGTCTGCAGTCGCTCTCTCACAGACGCGACGTTGCCTCGCTCTGTCTTTTTTACAAATATTTTCACGGTAATTGCTCTGAAGAGCTGCTTTCGCTAGTTCCTAGGCCTCATGAATTTAACCATCCTACGAGGCTGGCATCCCGTTCCCACCCCTTCACCGTTGAAACTGTTAGATGTAGACGTCTCTTCTACTCCAATAGCTTCATGTCTCGCACATCTCGCCTGTGGAATTCCCTTCCTTATTCTTGTTTCCCTGACAAATACAATCTCCAACTATTTAAGTGTAACGTCAATCGACATCTCCAGTTGCCTTGATCTATCCACTTCCCTTCTCCACATCCTTTCACCTTTCATTCCTATCTGCTCTCGCTTCTAATCTTCTGACCCCCCGCCTTGATCGATCCACTATCTTTCTCCACATCCTCTCCTTTACCACTGCTATCTGCTCTTCCTCCAAACCTTCTGTAACCCCTTGCGTGATAAGCTTAAAAAAACAAAAAAAACAAAACCCCTCTTTCAGGTTCAATGGCCATCTAGCACACAATTTTCAGCTTGGTCAATCCTATTTCATCACCTTTTTGACTTGAGGTATCATTGTCTTGCGGTTTTGACGAATTTCTTCGTACAAACTGTCTCTTAGAGTCTGATCTCCAAACATTAGAGCTAGCTCTGTTCAAGCTATCTCCACTACAAATATTATCTTTAGCACAGTTACCGGTTGGTGCAACAACTTTAAAACAGGGACGACCCAAGTCCAGTGGCGATGGGGGCGTAATAACAGATACAGGTTTGACAAACTGGAATATGTAGTTACAATCCTGCACTCTGGTGGCTCGGAGCTTATCCTAATGTCTTCCAATCAATTTGTGGCAATGGTTGGAATTGAGGTGACTGAACAGACTTTACAGGGTAGCAGTGCTCACTCGGATGCAGGACAGGACTGGAAAAAGTGTCTTAAACATTACTTGTCACACTATAATCTGCTCAGCTTACCGCGGCTGATGGATGTTCATCACAGCGGTAGGAAATTACAAAGAAATATAGCAGCGAAAGTTAAAACATGCAACTTCAAGAAATATTCTACTTAGATATAATCCGCACCAACACATCTTGCTGGAACATAAGAACTGTACAGGACACAGTGGACAGCATCCACCCAGCCAGACGCTTTGCGATACTTGCTCACGAATTCGGTAGGCGTTCTCTTAATATCATTGCACTACCTGAAATTCGCCTTCCCAAAGAGTGTTATCGGAAGGAGTTGGGATTTACTTTTTACTGGAGGGGTAAATCTGGCGAGTCAAAGCGGGAGTCCTGTGTTGGCTTTGCAATTAAATCTAAGTTAGCTCATAGACTGGAGGAGCTTCCTCGGGGTGTATCTGATCGAAAAATCATGGTATTGTGACTGACACCGCTTGTTGTTGACCTCAGTGTTCACTTTTATAATTTTATACGTTCAATCACTGATATTGAGCACATTTACCGTTAAATGCGGCATACGTTCAAACTTTATTTTTTTCATATATATATATATATATATATATATATATATATATATATATATATATATCTTGGCTCTCAATTCGCACACTAGTAAGACCACCTGTTGGTACAAAAATGAGAGATTGCACACATGGAGGTGACTCTTGAGTCCGGACAGGGTTTTAAATACTCTGCTATAGACGAAACATACATGGGGATTGGGGGAATCAGGTATACGATATTCATGCCTACGCAAATAACTATCTACACAAGCCTTGGGGAGACAGATTCTCCCACATGAGCCACATGTGTGACATTCCTTACTCTGTTTTTTGGGGGGCGGGGGGTTAGTGTTAAGTTACCCAGACTGGCCCATTCTGGCAGCACATTTTATTTGCTGAAGTTTGATTCTATATGATTCAAACTCCCTAATAGAGTAATAGATGCTGGCCTTCCAGCGAGGTCTATTTCTTCCTAATGTTCCAAAGAAATAGCAGTATCCTTTAAAGACTTATTTGACACAATCTTTACATCTCAACCTTGGTTTGCACTAACAACGCTTACCAATAGAGACTTCTGCATAAAATAGCTGCTTGGGAATGTGGTGATCATCCATGCGGACAAGGTGGCTAGACCAGCGAAGGCGAGATCCGAGGATCATGCTCTTAATACTAGGCAGCTGGCTTCTCTCAAGCACTGCAGTGCCTGGTGTAAATGACAGCCGTTTTAACATTCGAAGACAGCCCTGATGAAATCTTTCAGGTGCTTTGAGATGTCGCCTGTACACACCCCAGGTCCCACAGGCATACAAAAGGCCAGGGAGAATACAAGCTCGGTATACAACAAGCGATGACAGTCTATTTCATGCTCCAACACAATCTTCAGGTCATATATATATGTATATATATATATATATATATATATATATATATATATATATATATATATATATGTGTGTGTGTGTAGCAGACAATTGAATGCCATCAATAAAATCATTGACTTACTCTGAAGAAGTCATTTGAAGGACAAAACTCGTTACATAGAATTTTTAAATTTATCATTCAGTTAGCTACCATTAGTCTGATACATCAGTCAGTTATGTGCCATGCGTGATACACGTTTAGGCGATCACGCATCTTTCGATATATGACTGACGAGGCAGATCTTCCTATTTATTTCTGCAATAGACCAGTTGCCATCCAACGTTATAAAACCCGATCTGTCCTGCTATTTACCCGTAGCTGGGGGGGGGGGGAGAAGAAGCGGATTCATACTTTTCCCAAGGCTATTAGGTAGTTTAAAATTTGTTATATTTTTGGAGAAAGTGTACGCAATATTGGGGATAAAGGGTATGTATATATATAAGCAATATGTCCGTAGAAACTGACACTGCATATTGACTAGAAGTTTCACGCTTTAAGCGATCATCATATCTGTCAGTTACAAGGCAGTGTTAATTGTTAATGTTCACACACTATCACACTGTTCATATCTATCTACCTATCTATCACAAAGTTCATATCTATCTATCTATCTATCTATCTATCTATCTATCTATCTATCTATCTATCACACTGTTCATATCTATCTATCTATCTATCTATCTATCTATCTATCTATCACAAAGTTCATATCTATCTATCTATCTATCTATCTATCTATCTATCTTCTTTAGTCCCCAGCAATTTTAACCTTCACAACTAAGATAAGCCATGCCATGTGCACTGAAGAGAACCATCTTCATTCCATTTGTATTCCATTAGTGAGAAGTAAGTTTCACTAGAACTGCTCCTTCCCACGATACACTACCTTGTGAAATCGACTCCCAAGCGGATGCTTCCTCAACAACTTTAATCTGAACTTGTTCAAGTCTATGATTAACCTTTATCCTCTATCCTTCTCACATAAATTTTGCCTCTTACTCTTATTCTTACCGCTCACAAAATATAATCCTTTAGTAGTCCTCTATCTTGAGTGGTTCTTGGGCCTTATATAGAGTAAACATTAGTAACATAAATCTATGTGTTTGTGTCCGTGTGCTCATGTGAGTGTAATATAAGTTATTTATATACAAACAACAGATGTTTGTATCCCAAAACTATATATATATATATATATATATATATATATATATATATTGAGGGAGATGGAGAAAGCAAGAGAGGCTTTTACGTAACTTACATTTTGAAAAACGCAAGACAAAACTGCCACTCATTTCGGAAGTATTTCAAAAATGCATCTCCCTCGATATAATCACTTGACGCTCTGGCTTGCACATTGTTGACCGATTCTGAGAGAAACCTGGCCATCTTGCATAAACAGACACCTCATAAACAAACTCCACCAACGCCGCTCTCACAGCCACTACAACAATAACAGTCAATTCAAAACAGCACCAGCAAGAGCAACAACGAAAATAGGAAATCACAATCCCCCACTGAAAATGCTCCGTAATAAGCTAACAATGCTAACTGACACGACGCTTTGTCATTTATAATTCACTTCAGCTTATATGATTCGCGGCTGCCATAGCCTATCTGGCCCGCTTCGCCGGTTCCATGACGCCGTTCTGGGTCGTAGCCACATATTTTAGACGTTAGATGTAAGCGTCGGGCCGCAAAATCGTGAGTCGATGCGATTTGCCACACGACCAATTATGGCGATATTTTCATTCTCTGAAGCGTCCTCAGTATTTTTTGATACTGAATGATTTCTTTTGTTTCTCGTTTCTTTTTCTTTTTTTCGGCATCAGTTTTGTTAGCGTTCACAATTTTTCCAATTTCACCTCAATTTGTCGGCCATTTTATTCCTCCCCTTTTCTTTCTGTCTACCATTTTTAATAACACCGTATTCGTTGATGTCATATCTGCTAGTTTCTCAGTCGACTCACAGCGGTAATCATGGCCATCCACAACTTCTCTTTTTTTGCTCTGAGTAACTGCTGACACGTTACCTTCTTTTTGTCCTTGTTCTACCATCCGTTCAAGGTTACCGCTGATTCACTCTGCTTCTCGTGTTTTAAACATTTTTAACATGTCCTGTGAGTTTTAAATTATCCACCTCTTCAGAAAGTTTTGCCCTATAAGAGGCGCGATATTATAGAAATTTAGCAATTTTTTTTTGTTTATATGGACATTCTCATATCTCTTAATACTTCACTTAATTTCTAGAAGTCATTTATCGTTATTCCTATTGGTCTTCTGATTTATTTTCTGTGTTCCTTAAAGTATTTTTAATTAAACTATTTATCAACGCCTATTATTTTTGTTATATTTTTTACAGTGAGGTTTACCATGTATGTAAGCCTCTCCGCAAAAAAACATCACGAAAGCAAAGGGCGATGATGAATAGAGTTTCAATAAGGAGACAGTATGGAACATAGAAAATAAATCTGAATGGGAATAGCGAAAGAGGCCTTCCAGAAACGAAGCAAAGTATTAGGAAATATTCGAATGTCCATATAAACTAGAAAATTTGATAAATTTCTATATAGCATCGCGCCTATTATACGGCTAAACGGCCTGAAGTTTCTAAAACCTTTCTTCGTCCCAAGTGCCTTCCTTCTCAATCATATGCTCCTTAGCAAGATTTTCTGCCTTTTTCTTGCAGCAGCAGCAGTAGCAGTAGCAGCTGTCTTTATTTTCTCAGCAACGCGCACAACTTCTGCAGTTTCCCGCCTCGTTTGATCTCATTTATAAACAATGCTTCAGAAAAAAAAACACAGGGTAAAAAAAATAAATCAAGCTTATTAGAGTAAAATGCATGTTTTACATTCATACAAAGGATATTAAATGACACTGTCAGACATCACTCATTGCACGTCGATTTATACAATATCCTCTTTTGTATCTATTGCGTTTAAACCCTTTTTCCTATTCCTGAAATGGCCGCGTAAAATAAAACTCATTCACAAGGATCCTGTCATATGTTGTTCATGTGTTTCAATCTTCATTTCTTTGTAAAGTTTATTGAAAGAAAAGACGATTTAAAATCGAACTCCTATCGAGAAGCATGACACGAAATGGAGACATTTCGGGAATGCTTCTTTTGCATTATATATCTTATATATTCTTTTGCATTTTATATATAGAGCTCCATACATTCGACCTTGTGCCACATCTAAGCTTCGCTTAGAAAATCAGTGTATCTTATAAATAGATATTTTATATCATATCCTGATATTTATATGATATGTGCATACAAGCAGAGAAAAAGAATGATTCTTAAAGAGTTTGTATTTGTGTATATGTTCGGAATTTCGGGTGTAGAACAATTTAATGGAACTTTCAATTTAATTTGTCTTAAGATTTTTCTCCTTCGTTCTCACTTGCTTTCTCTCTTCCTCCCCCCTCTCTCTCCTTGGACATTCGAATATTCCCTAATACTTTGCTTCGTTTCTGGAAGGCCTCTTTCGCTATTCCCATTCAGATTTATTTTCTATGTTCCCTACTGTCTTCTTATTGAAACTCTATACATCATCGCCATTTGCTTTCGTGATGTTTTTTTGCGGGGAGGCTTACATACATGGTAAACCTCACTGTAAAAAATATAACAAAAACAATATATATATATATATATATATATATATAAAAGTATAATTAAAAAATATATATATCAGAATAATAGTGGCTAAGTGAATAATAAAATGGGAAGACCTAATGCGTTTCAATCCGGGATGGAACTTCAGATTTATAACGGTTTTATTTGTGGAATCTGTCATATAAATAAAAAAAAAGCTAACGTAGGAGTTGAATTTTTGAATTATTTACATCTTTTAATTATCTTAGTCCTTATATACATATAGTGTTTATTTTGGCAGGAGATTATTATTATTATTATTATTATTATTATTATTATTATTATTATTATTATTATTATTATTATTATTATTATATTGCGTATCTGATTCAAGATCACGAAATATTTCTTTTGAGAAGTTGCTTGTTTAATTAATTTATTTTAATATTTAAAACGCTTTTCTTACGGGTAGATGTCACCGTAAGTTCTATGCTAAGAATCTCTTCTATCGAATTTCTCACTTGTGGAACTCTCTTCTGGCTTCCTGCTTCCCAGTCAACTTTGATCTTCCAAAATTTAAGTGCAATGTCAATTGTTATTTTCTGTCTTCTTAATTCTTGTTCTTTTATTACCCTCTCTCCTTAGTAATTTTTCTCATATTCGCTAAACGCCTAGTGACTCCTTGCGCCCTAGTGACATTGCTTGGGGTGAAATGATTAAAGAAAAGTTTATTTTATTTTATTTTTAGTGATAGTTCAAAATTATCAATGTCTTTTCCCGATATTATTTCTTCAAGTATTCTCAGTAACTTCAAAGAATATTTTTTATGAATTATTTTCCACCACACAACCTCTTTCGCACAGACGAAACGTTGCAAGTCGCTCGCTGTTCTATCGCTATTTCCATGGAAAGTTTTCAAATGAACTACATTTCATAAATCTGCCATACCACGTACATTCTAGCGAACCACTCTCATTCCCTTCGTATTCCATTGGTGAGATGTAGGTTTCCCTCGAACAGCTTCTCACACATCTCTGCTCTGTGGAACCGACTCCCAAGAGGATGATTCCTCGATCACTAAAATTTGAACTTTCTCAAGTCTAGCATTAACCGTTATCTTCCCCACATATCCTCATAAACTGAGGTTCTTACCTATTACTCTGTAATTTTCTACCTCGAGTGGCTCTTGCACCTTGTATAGAGTGAACCTTTCCGTAAAAAAAGAGGACAGTTAATTGCCTTTTGGGTAGCTTATTTTAATTCTGTTTATCGTGTCTCGTGGTGCGACGTCATATTTTTATTCACTGATGTTCGAATTGTTTCACGAGAATACCAATATCTTTTGTTAAAAGATATTTAAAATGTTGAATGATATTTTATTTATTGTAGTGTGTCTATTTTTTAAAAATTTTATAGACATTGCTTTTAATATTTGTAATCGTTTTTTTAACAGTTAATTCTGTATAAATATTGTTGTCATGTTGCTTTTTTACAAGCATCTCCCAAATGTTGGTTGGAGTAAGGTTTTCGTTTTTTTATGTAACATTGTTATGTAATAAGTGATTTTATAGAGCTGCTAACAGGTAAATGGCATATGAGTCAACAAGATACGGTGTGTGCTGGTTTGTCATGCTATTTGATTGTAAATAGTCCATCCTCCACTTGTGACTTCATGGCGTACATATATAAGTTTAATAAATATAATTTAAGCTAAGTTTAACAAATCATTAAGTAACAGTAGAAGAACACCACAATTAACGCTACTACTAATACTATGCAGAGTATGCAGAAAATTAATGCGACCATTAACCACAGTCAACAGCCGAGATTGAGCAAGTAAAACTCATGTGGAACGTTTCCATCTTTAGGGACAAGCGCTTCGAGTGCAATAAGATGGCGCCAAATCTGAAGAATATGGAGAAGAATTTCCAGTTTCCATTCCATTCTGCATTTCTTTCTTTTACCAATAAAACAACGCGTGCAGAATTACGACTTTACGGCATCGCTGTTCAATAATTGGCCTTTGTCGGTTCCGTTAGCAGCACACAAACTTCGAAGGTACTGATTGTAAGCGCACGCAGTAATGGTTTCGTAAGGATTTAGAAATTTGTAATTTTAGGTAACAGAAATGTCGTTATACAGAAGGATGTTGGGAATAAATGGTAAAGAATAAAGACTGAACATGTTAGCAATGATGAATGGTCTAGCGAAAATGGAAACAAAAAGAGCACTTGTAATTAACATCGGAAAGTGAAAGTTGAAATTTCTAGGGCACATAATGAGGAAAGAGGGCTTAGAGAATTTGACACTGTTAGGACATACTGAAAAGAGAGACGGAGGAAAATAGCGCTATACCTACCAAACGAGCTTGTGTAAATGATTGATATAACAGAGATTAGAAGATATATATATATATATATATATATATATATATATATATATATATATATATATATATATATATATATATATATAAACTTTATTAAGAGCTACAAAGGACAGGAAATTGTGGAGATCCATGAATGTCCTTATGGAATATAGCACATAGAAGAAGAAGAAGAAGAAGAAGAAGAAGAAGAAGAAGAAGAAGAAGAAGAAGAAGAAGAAGGAAATTCTGTATGATTTAACTGTCAAGCGGATCGTACGATCCAAGTCTTGTCATCGTAAAAGAAAGGAACAGAGGAAAAGATAATATCTGTTATAGTGAATGCTGGTGAATCTGAAAGAGAGTTAAAAGTAGGAGAAATATCTGAGCTTTGCTAGAGAGGTGACAAAAACTATGTCATTTAAACGTGAAAGCTGTATTCAATATTATTAGCGTGTGTGGCGCAGTCCCGATGAATGCCGGGGAAAAAAAACTGAACTGAAAATCTGAGGTAGAACTGAAACCCAGCAGACGATATCATTAATAAATATTAGCTTCAATACTCAGACGAATGTTGTCACTTGATATTGAGTGCAAGTCACCAGAAAATACTTTGGGAATATTCAAAGAACAAATAGAGAGCAACAATGGTTCCAATAAAAGACTGGAAAACGGATGATTGGTCTGGAACGCTTAGCTTTTATCAACTTCTTTGTTAGGTTTCTGTATAATGACTTCAAAGGCAGAAATCGAAGAGAAAGGGTTTTAACTTTATTATTAATATATGAGAATACACATTCGATCAATCGGCTTTTTTATTGAATTTGTCTGCTCTTTACGATGACATGTTGAATTAGGAGCGGACTTAACAAAATAATAACAGCCTCTAAATAAATGTGATGATACAGGAAGTGATTTTTACTTGGCCTGGGTAATTTACTATGCACCGTCGATGTGAGAAAAAGATCACTTGTTTTTCATTTGCTAATAAACAGTAGCGTTCTGTTCTTCTGAATAAGACTTTAGATAGATAGATAGATAATGTGGACATCGATATCAAACATTGTATGGTGACAGGCTGTTTCGCGCCTTAAGCGATCATCAGGTGTTCTGCTGATCGTGTAAAACGTGAAACTGCGAGTCAACATGTAATGTTGACCACTATATCTACACAATATCTACTTTATACTCTATCTCCGATATTGATAACTCTTCCCCCATAAATATAGCAAATATTTGCAACATTACACGCACGCCCACACACACACACACACACACACACACACACACACACACACACACACACACACACACACACACACACATATTTTGGCAGCATATCTTCATTCAAATATATTTCATTGAATAATATAGATTATCATATCTATTTATTTTTTTAAATAATAATCCTTTCTAGTTCTCTGATTAATTTCTTGATGATAAGATCAAATTCGTCGTATTTTTTTTTTTTTTTTTTTTACTCAAGTACTTTCGATCTCGTCCGAGATCATCCTCGGAGGTGAATTACAAAGACAAACTTATTGTAACTGTGATCGTTGTGATGGTGATTTTTTAAAAAAAAACAAAAACGCATGAACACGCTCTGTTATAATTATTATAAAATTTTAAATATATCCGTTGTATCTATGGAATTTCTTTTTGTATTGGAAGTGGTTGAGCTGAAAATCCGGTTGACACACCTCACCAGCCTTTTCACCAGGAGTAAAGGTTTATTCCTTGTTTCCTGTTTAGGATTGGGTTTCCGATTCTTTCTAAAGTCTTTTTCATTCTCTTTTACTCCCAGTAACGACTTGAGTTTTAGTGGCATTATCTCCTTGCTTAGGGTGAATTGATTAAAAAAAAATTTCTCAACTCCAGTAACTGTTATCGTTTTTTTCCATTACTGATGGGGTTTCCTTCCTAACCTTTGTTTTTTTAAGTAATGTGAAATATGAGCAATTGTTTATGTCATTATTTTCCGTTCGAATTCAATGCGCTATTCGTTTTATTTATTGCTGCTGTTGAAAGTCTTCAGGCGATGTCGTTTCAGTTATTTGGTAAAGTTTTTTGCTTGTGATTCTGTAGCTCCAGTTCACAAGGTTCGAAGAATGATAATCATAGCTGAAAGCAATTTTTAATCACTAATCTGAAAAACCTGAATATTTGTGAAAGTGTTTGGCGGCCATGCATGGCATCCAAATGAAAATTTTCATATGACGAGACTAGTATAGGTATTACAGTATAATTTAAATAGGTTATAGGCTATGATAGATATTATAGGTTAGTACAGGTTACATAAATCCGAAGAAAAACACCTCCTCGTCCGACTCATCATTCTAATTTGTGTATTTACTTGTTCTTTATAGGAATAAAGTCTGTTTCGTCTTTTGTACAAATAACAGACATAATAATTTTGTGTTTCATCTTTTTTCATCTTAAAAGTTTTCGTTTGGTTTTCTTTTATTTTTTAAAATCATTTCACCCCAAGCAAGGCGGGAGTGCTACCAGCACGTAAAGGGTTACAGAGAGTGGGATCAAGAGTAAAGATGCGTGATAGAGGAAAGGAAGAAAAGAAGGACGGGGAAGAGTAGAGAATAGCGGTCCGTATAGTAATAGAGGATATAGAAATGCAGATCCGAATAGTAATAGAGGATAGAATAGAAATAACGATCATTAGTCATCAGCTACTTCCTACATATATGTGTTTCCTCTATGATCACGTTGTCTACTTAACTCAATAATGGGATCGCCCGTGTTTGCTCACTGGTGATCTATGTTCAAACTCAAGTGCCGGCAGCGACACTTTATTTCTATATAGCACATTGGCATATAGGAGGACTAATAATACGTATGAAATTTGTTTCTTGATACTTGCTTAGCTTTTGGAAGGCATCTTTCGCTATCCCAATGCGCCTTCGGATTTCAATGTCCCACATTCCGTCCTCTGTTAAAACGCTTCCCAGATATTTAAATTCTTCTTGTTTGATTTTGGTATCTCCAATTTGTAATTTGCATGTTTGGCTGTTCCCTTTGCTAACAACCATGCATTCTGTCTTTTCCTAATTGATATAGTCCTTTCTTCTCCCTTTCTTCTGTAGTAGTTCTCGTAATTTCCTTTTTGCTATCAATACTTACAACTTTAAATACTTGCGTCATTTTATGAACGCGGCCTATTCCAGAAATAATATTATCTCCAACAGGTTTTTAGTCATCATTTTAACTGAATATCTTGATAGACATTATTTGTTGACACCAATTTTGTTTCTAACAGATGGCCCGAATCAAAATTAATATCAATAGGGAACTTTTGTTCTAAGAGAAGTTGATCTGTAGTGACCCCAATATGTTCTCACCCCAGATGATACACAAACAGACTTTGCACTCAGTGACACAACACAAGAACATGAGAAGCCAGCTATATTAGTGGTTTGATTTCGAAAGTGGCCTCCTAGCCCTCAGGTGCAGATTCGCGCACGCAGGTTGTCAGTGGCTAACCCGATATATTAAACGGTGGGCGATCCTACTGCGCTTACGATGTTCACGATGGGACAACCGGAATACAGAAGGAAAAGATGGAAATATTTCACATTTGCGCGAGTAGAAAAATTCGCGTTCAGAGAAGACACCCAAAGCAGCACACCCAGCATTTATCGGGGGACACATATTTTCTATGAAATTACTCCTGCATCCAGGCGGTTAAATGTTGTTAATACAGATTATTATAAAC
Source organism: Acanthosepion esculentum (assembly GCA_964036315.1). Lineage (NCBI taxonomy): Eukaryota > Metazoa > Mollusca > Cephalopoda > Sepiida > Sepiidae > Acanthosepion > Acanthosepion esculentum. Next base: position 60,483,309 of record OZ038483.1, on the reverse strand, counting down.
AGGGCATTTACTTAAATATTTCTATCTATAAAAATAACGTATAAACAGAAAGTATATTAAAGTAATTGACAGACTTAGTCCATTTCATAATATATGATGTTATTTGTTTACGTTAAGATACACTTCGAGCAGATATGAGCGCTCGAGAAAAATCATGGGAAATTTATAGTTTAAAAACGGTAATTTGACCTTGCTAACCAGACTCTTCCTCTGTAGCTAAATGCTACGGCACGTCAGGCAAGATGACAGTTTCGTGTAGGATACAGTTTGGGCCGAAAATTGAGTTCTTCAAATCATAAACTCCGTGGAACTTCAATTGAATTGAGTTCTTCAAAGCGCAAACTCTGCGGAACTTCAAAACCTCATGTCACCAAACCTTTCACTTGAACTCTTATCCCTTGGCATTTTGAAGAAACAAAATGAATTTCCTCAATTCACAAAATTTGGGAGATATTTTAAACAGAATTTAAAACATTCTTTTTAAATTCACAAAGTTTTGTGTTATTTTAAACTCAATATAGTTTTAATCCCGAGATCATCCTGATTCCAAAAAGGCATCTTGTATCTATGGAGAGCAAGTGTAACTCGAGTTAGAGAGGTTTCAGACACACAGACGGACAGACAGAATTTGCCGTTTATTTATTTAGAAGATAAAAGATATACAGAGAAGAAGATAGATTTGAATTTTTAAGTGTTCCCTTCTCATCCGGACACAAATCTCAATGCTGGATGTTCAAGTGCCAGGTGAGGGGTTGATCTAGAGCAAGTGTGGCCCGACTTAGAGGGATTTGAGACACACAGACGGACAGACAGAATTTGCCGTTTATTTATTTAGACATATCTGGTATACAAGAGTTCAGCATATCTAAGATTTGAATATTACATCCCTGAGATGATCACCAACACGAAGAGCACATGCACGAGCTCTCTCTCTCTCTATCTTTCTCTCTCTTTCTCTCTCATTTCAAATTTCTTTTGGATTTCACGACATTATGAGGGTCTACTGTCATCAAAAGAGATATCAGATACCTGGAGGAAATAGCAAAATCTTAGATAATATGTTGAACTCTTCTATATCAGTCGTGTAATAAATATATTTGATACTCTATGTCAGTTTTATAATCCTGTATAATTGAAAATATAGTTGTGGTTCATTTTTTGAAAGGTAAAATTGATAAAAAATGCTGAACCAGTACGTTGACGTACTTTTAAAATCCATGAGAATGTAAAGGAAATTCCGCTAACTCCGAGTAGTGTTTACGCGGTAAACAAATGAGGGAATTATTTATTTTATTTCCGTGTAACGACACACTTTGTTGCAATTATGTGCATCAAGGCCTTGTGGCAGTGAGCTGAAAGTGAAAGTAGAAAGGAAAACGAAAGTGAAAGTAGAGAGAAAACTGTAAATGATAATAGAAAGAGGATAACGAAGAAACAAGAAGAACAAACCCAGCGTCTAATATGCTGTGCATAGACATTCGAGATTGATGAGATGAGATGTTTATTTCACTTGAATTTAATTGCTTCTTTCCAGTAGACGATGCTATTTTAATAGAGTCATCAGGTTCGCAATCATCGCTCACTTACGCACGCACCCCCACTTTTTTTTTTTTTACAGATATTGACATCCACACATACGCACACAGAAACACGTATAATTATCCTTTTACGCACATTTTAATACATGGATTCCATTTGCAACGATTATAAACAAATTTGAAGCCACATACAATAATATGCACATGTCGATATACACAAATTGTTGATTTCGTAGGTACGTACTTACACGCACAACTGCAGACGTATTTGCGAAGAAAGGCTCACTTTGAAATGCACATAAGACTAAATTATTAATAAAATTCCATGACCCATCGATGTTCTTATGACGATTATACGATGACAAACAAGCGTTTTAATAGCTTCTTTAGTTTTTAATTATAAACAAAAAGGTATGTTTAACGACACGGAGAGGAAAAGATTGTATCTTTTCCAAATAGAGCGTATATATTTGGTTTGGTTTGTTTTGTTTTACGGCATATCAACCTCAATGAGTTATTTAATACCGACACAATTTTCATTGTTGGTAAAAAATTTTTCCAACAATTTATTTTTGGTAATATTTTTTCCTTCAAAAATCTATTTCTGGTAATAATTTTCCTTTCCTGGTAATATTTTTTTTTTCAAAAAATGTATTGCTGGTAATATTTGTTTTTCAAAAATGCATTGCTGGTAATAATATTTAACAAAGTATTTCTGGTATTAAAAGCTATTTTCACACTTTCATAGTGTTTTGACCCCAGTTTTGGGGTTAATTATTTGCCCATAGCTGGGACCCTAACAGGTGCTACCACGCAAGATCAGGGTGGACCTGGGAACACCAGTAATTAAGAGGTGGTTTCACGCTCCTCAAAACCTCCTTATCAGGGTCCTTGCTGTTGGGCGTAGTTTATCGTTTTACCCAGGACAAGGATGTAGTTTATCGTCATACCCAGGACGGTAGAGCGTATAGAAAATATAAATATGGAAATTGTACGACCATATACTGTTTATATGGGCGCGTGGCCGAGTGATTCTTGACTATGAGAACTGGTTTCGGCTCTCACCATGGTCGATTGGTGAAGAAGATGACTTTCTAGCGTTATCGGCAAACCCAGCACGCCTGAAAAAGAAAGCCTTTCTAATGTTATCAGCAAAGCCAGCAGCCCTGAAAAAGGAAGCCTTTCTAATTTTATCGGCACATCTAGCACACCTGAAAAAGAAAGCCTTTCTAATGTTATCGGCAAACCCAGCAGGCCTGAAAAAGAAAGCCTTTCTAATGTTATCGGCAAACCCAGCAGGCCTGAAAAAGAAAGCCTTTCTAATGTTATCGGCAAACCCAGCAGGCCTGAAAAAGAAAGCCTTTCTAATGTTATCGGCAAACCCAGCAGGCCTGAAAAAGAAAGCCTTTCTAATGTTATCGGCAAACTCAGCAGGCCTGAAAAAGAAAGCCTTTCTAATGTTATCGGCAAACCCAGCAGGCCTGAAAAAGAAAGCCTTTCTAATGTTATCGGCAAACAAAGCAGGCCTGAAAAAGAAAGCCTTTCTAATGTTATCGGCAAACCCAGCAGGCCTGAAAAAGAAAGCCTTTCTAATGTTATCGGCAAACCCAGCAGGCCTGAAAAAGAAAGCCTTTCTAATGTTATCGGCAAACCCAGCAGGCCTGAAAAAGAAAGCCTTTCTAATGTTATCGGCAAACCCAGCAGGCCTGAAAAAGAAAGCCTTTCTAATGTTATCGGCAAACCCAGCAGGCCTGAAAAAGAAAGCCTTTCTAATGTTATCGGCAAACCCAGCAGGCCTGAAAAAGAAAGCCTTTCTAATGTTATCGGCAAACCCAGCAGGCCTGAAAAAGAAAGCCTTTCTAATGTTATCGGCAAACCCAGCAGGCCTGAAAAAGAAAGCCTTTCTAATGTTATCGGCAAACCCAGCAGGCCTGAAAAAGAAAGCCTTTCTAATGTTATCGGCAAACAAAGCAGGCCTGAAAAAGAAAGCCTTTCTAATGTTATCGGCAAACCCAGCAGGCCTGAAAAAGAAAGCCTTTCTAATGTTATCGGCAAACCCAGCAGGCCTGAAAAAGAAAGCCTTTCTAATGTTATCGGCAAACCCAGCAGGCCTGAAAAAGAAAGCCTTTCTAATGTTATCGGCAAACCCAGCAGGCCTGAAAAAGAAAGCCTTTCTAATGTTATCGGCAAACCCAGCAGGCCTGAAAAAGAAAGCCTTTCTAATGTTATCGGCAAACCCAGCAGGCCTGAAAAAGAAAGCCTTTCTAATGTTATCGGCAAAGTCAGCAGGCCTGAAAAAGAAAGCCTTTCTAATGTTATCGGCAAACCCAGCAGGCCTGAAAAAGAAAGCCTTTCTAATGTTATCGGCAAACCCAGCAGGCCTGAAAAAGAAAGCCTTTCTAATGTTGTCGGCAAACCCAGCAGGCCTGAAAAAGAAAGCCTTTCTAATGTTGTCGGCAAACCCAGCAGGCCTGAAAAAGAAAGCCTTTCTAATGTTGTCGGCAAACCCAGCAGGCCTGAAAAAGAAAGCCTTTCTAATGTTGTCGGCAAACCCAGCAGGCCTGAAAAAGAAAGCCTTTCTAATGTTGTCGGCAAACCCAGCAGGCCTGAAAAAGAAAGCCTTTCTAATGTTGTCGGCAAACCCAGCAGGCCTGAAAAAGAAAGCCTTTCTAATGTTGTCGGCAAACCCAGCAGGCCTGAAAAAGAAAGCCTTTCTAATGTTGTCGGCAAACCCAGCAGGCCTGAAAAAGAAAGCCTTTCTAATGTTGTCGGCAAACCCAGCAGGCCTGAAAAAGAAAGCCTTTCTAATGTTGTCGGCAAACCCAGCAGGCCTGAAAAAGAAAGCCTTTCTAATGTTGTCGGCAAACCCAGCAGGCCTGAAAAAGAAAGCCTTTCTAATGTTGTCGGCAAACCCAGCAGGCCTGAAAAAGAAAGCCTTTCTAATGTTGTCGGCAAACCCAGCAGGCCTGAAAAAGAAAGCCTTTCTAATGTTATCGGCAAACCCAGCAGGCCTGAAAAAGAAAGCCTTTCTAATGTTATCGGCAAACCCAGCAGGCCTGAAAAAGAAAGCCTTTCTAATGTTGTCGGCAAACCCAGCAGGCCTGAAAAAGAAAGCCTTTCTAATATTATCGGCAAACCCAGCAAGCCTGAAAAAGAAAGCCTTTCTAATGTTATCGGCAAACCCAGCAGGCCTGAAAAAGAAACCCTTTCTAATGTTATCGGCAAACCCAGCAGGCCTGAAAAAGAAAGCATTTCTAATGTTTTCGGCAAACCCAGCAGGCCTGAAAAAGAAAGCCTTTCTAATGTTATCGGCAAACCCAGCAGGCCTGAAAAAGAAAGCCTTTCTAATGTTTTCGGCAAACCCAGCAGGCCTGAAAAAGAAAGCCTTTCTAATGTTATCGGCAAACCCAGCAGGCCTGAAAAAGAAAGCCTTTCTAATGTTGTCGGCAAACCCAGCATGCCTGAAAAAGAAAGCCTTTCTAATGTTGTCGGCAAACCCAGCATGCCTGAAAAAGAAAGCCTTTCTAATGTTATCGGCAAACCCAGCAGGCCTGAAAAAGAAAGCCTTTCTAATGTTGTCGGCAAACCCAGTAGGCCTGAAAAAGAAAGCCTTTCTAATGTTGTCGGCAAACCCAGCAGGCCTGAAAAAGAAAGCCTTTCTAATGTTGTCGGCAAACCCAACAGGCCTGAAAAAGAAAGCCTTTCTAATGTTATCGGCAAACCCAGCAGGCCTGAAAAAGAAACCCTTTCTAATGTTATCGGCAAACCCAGCAGGCCTGAAAAAGAAAGCCTTTCTAATGTTATCGGCAAACCCAGCAGGCCTGAAAAAGAAAGCCTTTCTAATGTTATCGGCACATCTAGCACGCCTGAAAAAGAAAGCCTTTCTAATGTTATCGGCAAACCCAGCAGGCTTGGAAAAGAAAGCCTTTCTAATGTTATCGGCAAACCCAGCAGGCCTGAAAAAGAAAGCCTTTCTAATGTTGTCGGCAAACCCAGCAGGCCTGAAAAAGAAAGCCTTTCCAATGTTATCGGCAAACCCAGCAGGCCTGAAAAAGAAAGCCTTTCTAATGTTATCGGCAAACCCAGCAGGCCTGAAAAAGAAAGCCTTTCTAATGGTATCGGCAAACCCAGCAGGCCTGAAAAAGAAAGCCTTTCTAATGTTGTCGGCAAACCCAGCAGGCCTTAAAAAGAAAGCCTTTCTAATGTTGTCGGCAAACCCAGCAGGCCTGAAAAAGAAAGCCTTTCTAATGTTATCAGCAAACCCAGAAGGCCTGAAAAAGAAAGCCTTTCTAATGTTATCAGCAAACCCAGCAGGCCTGAAAAAGCAACCCATATAACGAGTTGATCCAAGACTTGTGTGGAGGTATAGGGAACTGTCCAGAAGCCGTCCATGGTTATTGTGCTAGTCACAGGATTTCGGCGCACTGGCCGAGTTCAAAAACATTAATCACGCCAAATTATACTCCCTCTCCCCGAAAATGTAACTAAGTAAAGTTGCAGAAAAAACAACAAAGCAGACAGGTATATGCTCGGAAACGAATAATAACCTTCATTTTATTGTTTATCAGATTATCAAAGTATCGTCCAACAACCTTAGGTGATGGTATTTATAAATCAAATATTTTTTAATAATATACCCGGGAAATAACCGTTGATTTATTTAATGTACCAAATAAAATTTGTAAAAGATTTTAAAATAATTCTGTTAAAAGGCGACGAGAAAACGAGGAAAGATTTTCTTTATTATTTTCCCGCTTTTCTTCATTATTTTCCCGCTTTTCTTCTTCTTTATGTGCCGTGTCCGGACGTAGGCAATCATGGCTCTCCACAATTTCCTGTCTTTTGTAGCTCTTAATAAATTTAGTCATTTTGTTATTTCTCTTAAACCCTATTCTGCCGTCATCCATTTACTCAAGCTCACTAAGTATTTTATGCGTTGTTTTCCGCTGTTTCTCTTGTCTTCAATCCGTCCAGTGAGTATCAGATTTTCCAAGCCTTCTTTCCTTATTATGCGCCCTAGAAATGTCAACTTTCTCTTCCTTATGTTAAGTAAAAGTTCCTTTTTCGTTTCATTTTCTCTAAAACTTCATCGTTGCTCACATATTCGGTTCATGGTACCTTCACTTACTCCTGCTTAATTCTTTTCTCGTTTTCTATATATTTTTCTCTTTTTGCTTTTCACTTCTCACTTTCTCTGAATGTTCCCCGCTCTTTATGCTCTTATCATTTTACTATTTCTTAACTAATCATTCATGAAAGACTTATTTTATCAGGTTTAAGGCTGCATTCCTACACCGCTTATATTCTATCCATACTGCTTTCAACGTCAATAATTCTTTGTAGGTTATATATATATATATATAATAATAATAATAATAATAATAATAATAATAATAATAATAATAATTATATAATGCTCTTACATTGAGTTCTCTTTGGATTAATGTTCACCTTGGAAGCATTCTTACCAATTAAAATTGGTATTATATATTCGACTATATCCAACGCCAGCACATGAGATTTGATTATAGTAGTGAAGGTTTTGTGCAAAACCATCCAGGGCCGAATAGAAAGACTTGGTGCACTACATGCCACAAGGTCCCCAAACGAACCTTCGCAGATTTTGAATTCAGAGTTGTCCTTCTCCTAGACCAGTTGTCATCCAAGGCTATAAAACCCAGTCTGTCCTGCTATTTATCCATAGCTGGAGAGAGAAGAGGAGGATTCACACCTTTCCTACGTAACTGAATGTAATGGATTCGACTGGAATCCGAATTCGGCTCTCCGATTCCTCAATCTAAGTCTGTATCCATTACTCCACCGTGCCTCCTGTATTGTATATATATATATATATATATATATATATATATATATATATATATATATATATATATATATATATATATATATATATATATATATATATATATATAAAAAAGGAAGAGGTAGTTGTTCCAAAGTGAGAAAAGTGTATATATTAAAATGAAGAGGGGAACCGCAAACGTTTTTGGTTGGAATGTGGATTTTTTTAAAAGTACATATGCTTTATTTTTCATAATAAAGCATAATATATATATATATATATATATTTTAAATCCACATTACAAACAAAAACGTGTGCGGTTTCTCTCTTCCTTTTTAATATATCTATATATATATATATATATATATATATACACACACACATATATATATTTACACACACGCACACACAGATATATATATATGTGTGTTATATATATATATATATATATATATATATATATATATATATATATATATATATATGCTGTTAGAGAGGGAGAAAAGGCGAGAGAGAAAGAAAGATATTTAAAGCCTTCTGTTTCCTATTTTCCTAATTAACGACTCAATTTCATTTTGTCAGTTGTCTATTTACGGTTTTATCTATTCGATTTAAGATCAAACATATTTTCTTTCTTATTTTTTTTTTTAACAATCTTTATTCTTAATTTCTTCTTGGTTACTTGATTGTTATCTTGCATTTTCTTTTCTCCATCTTCGGTGATTAACATTGTGGTAAATAGGTTGTCCAACCACTTCGGTACTTTATTAAATGTCTAAATGATAATTTCGCTTCAAGGACCCAGTAAACATTGCCGACAACTGTTCGCGTTGCTCGATACATATTGCGCTGAGCTCGCTTTCCTCTCAATGCCCGAAGAACTTGGTCCGTGCTTCCTAATCAGGCCGAAACAGGCGACAAAGCAAATGCGGCTATTTGGTCAAATCTGCACGATCCAGAAAAGCCAGAACGCGCTTAGATGGACATTTGCACTTGGACAAACTGACAGACAAAAAGTACAATAAGATAAAATAAAAGCCAAGATTACTTTAAGTTTCAGCTTCAACATCCTTAGCGAATAATTATTTGGATTCATTGAGTTTTCATTGGAGATCAAGTGACAACAAGAACACTCCGTGCTTCAATACTTTTTTCCCTATTTTACTCGATTTTAAAGTAACACTGTTGTTTTGGGTGGTCACATTTATTTATCAGATTTCCAATTCGCCTATCTTCTTTGCAAGGATCTTCGACATTGTTTCAAGCACATATTCATATTTTGCAATGTTTTACTTCTCTTGTGAGGAGTATATATATATATATATAACCAAGTTTAGGATTGGTATATACGGAATGAAATCCAATAACCAACAATCAATATTCTTTAAAGAGTGCTCAATACAGAGTAGAGCAGATATAATTATTTATTTGAATATTACAACATAAATATGTTATAAAATCACGACAAAAGTAGCCATTTTGTTTCAACACTTCTTGTGTCTTGTCAAGTGATAATATAGAGTATAGAATAAAAGGTTTTATTCTATACTCTATATTATCACTTGACAAGACACAAGAAGTGTTGAAACAAAATGGCTACTTTTGTCGTGATTTTATAACATATTTATGTTGTAATATTCAAATAAATAATATATATATATATATATATATATATATATATATATATATATATATATATATATATATATATATGGTGCCTCTCTCTCTCTCTATATATATATATATATGTATGGTGCCTCCTCAAAACTGGCATCATTTAAAATATGAATATCTGAATAACTACATGTCCCAGGCAAACGAAATTAAACAAGCTTCATGTTGAAGAAATAAAAAAATTATTTATCAATATTTGAATAAGATATTCAAAGGATCTAGAATTTATAACCGATTTCATAAAGCTTCACAAATGTTCAATATGCACACCACCTGTCTCACAACACACGTCAAGTTGGTAGTCCAGTTTCTGCCAAACACGCTGTAGCATGTCTTGCGCAACGTTCTCCAGTGCATCAGTGATTTTCTACTTCAGTTCCTCTTGGATTGTAGGAATAGAGTGGATATAGACCTGTCAAAATCATATCTGCAAAGAATAAAATCACAAGGTGTCAAGTCAGAAAAATGTGGTGACTATTTCAACAAGACATTGTCATTATCATTGTCACGCCCAATCCAGCTTCCTGGTGGATTCACATTGAAATAAATTCGCTCAGTCAATTTAGTTAGTTTTTACGCATTTTAGCGATAGTTTGCTATGTTATTAGACGACATTAATGTCTACTCTTATATTATCGAGAGCTTTAACTCATAAATATAGCATACCTTTAGACTCTATTTTTACCATATATATATATATATATGTGTGTGTGTGTGTGTGTGTGTGTATGTGTGTGTGTGTGTGTGTGTGTGAACAACATATAGTTTTGTATTACTTGCAGCCCTGAAGATGATCGAAAGTACTTGGGAAATGAAAATAAAAGGAATTTCAACAGCTATAGCACATTTCTCTCATCCTTTAACATCAATACATGAAAGGTTATTCGTGAGTATGAACGGATTTTGTTAAAAATTAGCAGATATAATGTCTGTAATTTATTCAGTCAGAGATGCCTAATAGAGAATTTGCTGCCTAATTACACACACACACACACACACACACACACACACATTGGGTGCGATGGATAAATTGTCGTCTAAATTACGCAAAAATTAAAATAACATTGACATCTCATTTTAACAGATATATTTACTAAAATTACACAAATATGTTGAAATACTAAAAAGTAAATTCATTCAATAAAATCGCCATTGGAATCTCCTGCAACTCTTCTGTACGGTCTCCTTGTTTATGTTGGTAAATGTTGCCATACTCCTTGCCTTCAGTTCATCTTTGGTGTTACAAGGAGTTTTGTTGGTCTCTCGTTCAACTGCCCGTCACACATAATAATCAAAGTGGTTGCAGTCTGAGGAAGTAGGTGGCCAGATGTAAGGGGTGATGTTGTCGCGGAAATTGTCTGACAATCATCACTGGGTTCTCCTTCCGTGATGTGGTGCATGGTCCTTTTGCCCGACATAGGTTCTTCCAGCAGCCACCCTCTTGACTCAGGGCATCACTACCTCCTCAAGGCACTTGATGTATGCCTCCGTGTTGAGTCTTATGCCCTTTCGCATAACGTCGCCATCTCTAGTGATCACTCTAAATACTTTCATAATCACCATTAGACTCATTTAACTTTTAACCTATGTTGTAACCTAGAAAAGTTTACTGAATGAAAAATAACCAAAACGGAAGTTGGAAATGAAATGGTAATCTTTCTGACATCAACAAAATACAATACGCGCCAGCGGCGTGAAGTAGGTAAACCACTGCTAGTGGTGGACTACTTTCTTTCTTTTTATGTGCCATGTACTTTCGGGACGTAGGCGATCATGGCTCTCCACTTCCCTCTATCCCTTACAGCTCTCAACAAGTTCCTTCCTTCTGCTTCCTCACTAGATCACGTTCTGTCATCCACTTGCTTAAGCCCGACAAGAATGATACGCGTTATTTTCCCTTGTTTCTCTTTCCCTCTATTCAATCCGTGAGTATCAGATTCTCCAGGCCCTCCTTCCTCATTATGTGTCCCAGAAACTTCAGCTGCTTCTTTCTGATATTAAGTATAAGCCTCCTCCTTGTTTGCAACCTCTCTAAGATCACATTGTTGCTCACACGCTCGATCCATGATATCCTTAGCATCATTCTATAGAACCATATCTCTGTCGCCTCGAGTCTCTTCTTCATCTTTGAGGAAATCGTCCAACATTCGCTGCCGTAAAGAAGAACAGACGTCACGTAACACTTCAGTGTTCTTTTCTTTGTTACCAAAGATATCCTCCTGTCCCGCAGTACTCTGCCCAGCTTTTGGAATGTGTCCTTGGCTATCCCAATACGCCTAACGATCTCAGTGTCGCACTTACCGTCCTCTGTCAAGACGTTTCCCAGGTATTTAAACTTCCGCGTCTGCTTGATTCTAGTGTTCCTAACCTTCGGATCGCATTCCAGGCTGTTATGGTGAAACACACCTAGTCTATAGATAATAGACTCTCCCACCTAATATAAGTAGGAGTCAGTGAGGGTCGACTGGGAGTCGAATACGAAAATAGTCAGCTACCACAACTAGATTACTCTGCGTAATACTTATTATAACAAGTTCCTAACGTTTTTGTACGTTGAACCTATTTAGGACCGAATTTAGTCCAAATACAGTTTCCACTGCGGAAAGTAACTGTACAACAACTTTGGCGACGAGGATTTGCACTCATTCGGAGGAAGAAAAAAATTGCTCGCCACAATAACGTGGGCGACAATGTCTCGAATTCACACTTTTAAAAGGCCAAGACGTCAACTTAGTAACGAAAAAAATCTGACGTATTCTCAACTGAGAAAAGAAATATTTTTCTTGATAAGACAGTTGCTCAAATAAGGCACGAATTGCAAAATCGCTGGACCCTCTCTACAGTATTTAATCAGTGTGTAATTTTTTTTCGAAAATGGAGGAATGCAAAATTCTATTACAGGAATTTGTTAAGTTACAAGAGGAAACTTCCAACAGACAAATGCATTTTCAACTAAAAATGGAGCAGATGCATAGGGAGTTTCAAAACAAAATTCTGGAAATAACTGAGAAGAGGGAAGAGAAAAATCTATAAAATGATTCTTTCCTAGAGAATTCAATATGGAATTCAATTGAAATATTCACGTACAGTCCAGATGAAGAGATAACTTTTGAAGAATATTATAAAAAATATACGGACGTGTATAACGAGGACTGCCACTCGTGCTCTGAAGGAAAGAAGGTTAGGCTTCTTTTAAGCAAATTAGGAACTACTGAGCATAACAAATTGGTAAACTACATTTTACCGAAAAAAAACTAACGAGTTGACATTTACCGAGGCGGTAAATATATTAAGTGAATTATTTAGTAAAAAGACATCTTTGTTCCACAAGAGGTGGAAATGTTTGAATCTGATGAAAGATGACGAACAAGACTATATAACGTACGCAGCCAATGTGAATAAGCATTGTGAAGAATTCAAGCAGAGTTAAGCGCAGACAATTTTAAGTGCTTGGTGTTTGTTCAGGAGCTGGTATCGGGAAAAGACGCAGAGTTGAGAAAATTAGTACTGGCAAAATTGGAAAGCAATACCAAGTATCATCATATTTTCCGCAGATCCTACATTTCGGTTTAGTTCCATCCTTGATTATGTGACAGTGATAGGATCTGGTTGCGAGGCTTTGATCCTGAGCTGCAATAATTAGGCCTTCTCTTTCAATCCGGTACTCCTCAGCCACTGATGTTTCTGTTGGTCCACGTCTGCTTCATTTTTTTTAGGTATTTGCCATGCAACGCTTTGTCCTCCCAGTTATTTTGTAGTTCCATTTGGCCAAGTTGTTTTGCTTTCTGTTTTACTCCTTTGGAGTAGATGGTATTCGATTATTATTATTATTATTATTATTATTATTATTATTATTATTATTATTATTATTATTATTTCCTTTGATTTCTGTATATACTCATTTACGTCCACGTCCCAAACAGAGATGGCATCATGATATTTTCCCCTGAACACTTTTGTATAAAATAAAAATAAAACAACCTAAGCATTTTACATAGATAAATCCCTTCGTAAGTTGTTACCTGTACTTGTGAGAACAATGTTTTGTATTTCTTTAAAGAATGGTCTACTAGGGATCTTTTTCAATTAATCAGAACCTTTCCTAATCAAAACCAGGGCCGCAACCACAACTGAAATTATCGGGTCTTCAAGTGCCACATTTTTAAAAAAAAATTCCACTTCAAGATCCTTGTATTTCGATAGTTTTTTTTTAAGAGCTTCAATGATACATTACAGTCTGCAGGAACTGCTATGTCAGTAAGAAAGTACATTCAGTTTTTGCAGTCTTGGATCAAAATGTCTGGGCGATTAGCTTTGATTGTTCTGTGTGTATCGTAAAGTCCCATAAAATTGTTAAAGGTCGTATGTCTGTTAACCGAGTCTGGGTGGTGTTCATACCAATTTCTTGCAATTTCCTTCCCATAAAAGTTGCAGATTTCCCAGTGCAGATATTGATTGGCCCACGATCATGTCGATTTTTATATTCGGTAGATGCTAATTTCGTGCAACCTGATACATACACCGTTGAAACTGTTAGATGTAGACGTCTCTTCTACTCCAATAGCTTCATGTCTCGCACATCTCGCCTATGGAACTCCCTTCCTTATTCCTGTTTCCCTGACAAATACAATCTCCAACGGTTTAAGTGTAGCGTCAATCAACATCTCCAGTTGCCTTGATCTATCCACTTCCCTTCTCCACATCCTTTCATCTTTCTCTTTCTCCACATCCTCTCCTTTACCACTCCTATCTGCTCTTCCTCCAACCCTTCTATAACCTCTTGCGTGATAGTGGCCTCCAGCCTTGCTTGGGGTGATACGCTTAAAAAAAACAAAAAACAAAAAACAAGACGGACATTCAATGTGTCTGGATATGAATTAAGAATCTGTATTTTGGGTAATCATAATTTTTCAGTATGCTTGCCTGATAATTTCTAGTGAGCAAGCATTGGTCCTTTTCCCAGCAGGAATAAAAATTTCGGTCTCAGCTTTATTATTATTATTATTTTCTTGGGCTTTCTTTTCCGTACAGTAACTTATCGGATCATTACTCGAAGACAAGAATAAATCAAGATAGTATTTGTGAATTCCTTTTGCTCAAATTCTGATGTTCGATGTTAATAACCATGTATAGTGTTTGCATTTTCTTTATATTGGTAATATGCTCCTGAGAAGATAATTAGTTAAAGACCCAGCAACATGTCAACCTCTTGTAAACAGAGGCTGCCAGGAATGTTGTTAATGTTCTTGCATGTGCATTTTGTTTATCATAACCAGGGTTCCGATTCTTATAAATTCTAATAAATAGTTTTTGTACACTATTTACATTATTCGGACTATTGTCCTCATCTTTGTCGCCATATTTATTACAAGGTTTCGGTCTTCTTCCACCTGAAAAAGGCCGGAGCGTACAACGGCCGAAACGTTGTAATAAATATGGTGATAAAGATGAGGACAATAGTCCGAATAATGTAAATAGTGTACATAATACCTCATCTCATAAATATAGGCAGATACTAGTTTTTTGTAGTTTTTTTTTTGTAATCGTTTTACCCCAAGCAAGGCAACAAAGCCTCTAATACGCTGGGACTGAGTGTGAAAGAATATAAGAAAAACATTATTAAGGAACGAGAACAATAAAAGAACAGTTATTAAGAAGACAGAAGTTAACGATTGACATTGCATTTCAGTTTTTTAAGATCAAACTTGACTGGAAAGCAAGAAGCCGGAAGAGAGTTACCCAAGTCGGAAAAAAGCTCCATAAGCCAGAAAATAGTTCCCCAGGCGAGAGATATAAGGTGCTAGATGTTTCTGTTTCAATTTCAAGATCTGCATATTAATTTATTTTTTGTCATGTTAACAGATTGTAACAGAATTTTAACAGATAGATTTTATGTAAGGGCACTGCCCTATATATGAGAAGTCATTTTCTCTGGAAAGTCTTTAAGCCCTGGCTCTGTGTTTGGTCTGTTAGCTTCTATATATCTGATAGTATGAATGGTAAAATCCAAAAGAATAGTGATTTCATGACTTTCTGGAACTGGTTCAGGGAGTTGATCTTATTTTTCAGCATATATCGTGCTGGTATATTGACATATCTTACAATAAATATATTTCCAAATCTAATGATGCCGATCTTTGTATTCATTCAGTGTTAAGATTGGACAAACCAGACACATTATTATTATTAGTAGTAGTGGTAGTGGTATCAGCAGCAACAGTAGTAATGGTAATAGTAGTAGTAATAGTAGTGTACCTGTTCCATCAAAAATGAGGGCAGTTATTGAGATGCAATGAAACCAAAAATTTAAAGACAATGTATTGCGTTTCAATAAAGCGGAGACCCAAAATACACAACTAAAGCAGAAGCCAATGAACCCTTAACTTAATCATTCCCCTTACTACTACGTTTCTTAGACTGCAGTGTTGTTTGTTCAAGCCTTTCTTGAGAGGCACGCAGATACCTTTGTCTACTAAGTGATCGCCTAGATTCAACTTGGTATTGTCGTCGCCATCTTCGCCGTTCAGTTGCTAGTCATTTTCTTTCGAGAGTTGTTTCCATTTTGAGCCACTCTTAACAAACACAGAAAACCTTTAACATGAAAATATCTTGAGCGAAACTCGATTTATATTTCATTCGACTCTGTTTATAAGTTTTACATCATCTAGATGGGTTTAACATAGCCAAAGATCCATCCAAATTGAATATACAGTTTCTCAAAAATGTGATTTTAGTAGCACAAAGAAGTCTTTCAAACATCACTGGTCAGTATATTCTGGTCTGCAAAATACACGTAAATCAATCCATAAAGGAAGTCTAACAAATGGTTTCAAAAACTAGAGATACTGCCCTATCATGTGGCATAGGTGAAAGTTTGTCCCCCGGATAGTCCGATTTTGGACCCTTAGCTTCCTGACTAAATGCCAAGTGTAGTCAATGAATCATCGACGTCGCTGACCGCCTGAAAATGTTTTTCTCGACAAATTAAATATAACACGTATCTATACCATGTGCATAATCGCGTAAAGACTTCCAGAAAAGTTCAATTTAAAATTAACGTTGATAAATATTTTTGATTAAAACGTTTGTGTTTTTTTAAATTCTACAATCATGAGTATTATTAATTTTGTACTATCTAATAACTGAAGGCGTGACGCGAATGACCTAGGTATGCATAATAGTGCACCCGTGCCTTCAATAAATGAGACAGTTTTATAACAGCCTGTCATTACAACTCCTCACTCATACACGAGATAATACGCATTATAAGGCTGATGACATATTTTGCGTCATATGTGAGGTACACCAGTCATTAAAGGGTTTATAATATATGTTCATATATAATATAGCAAGCATAACAAAAAATAAATAAATAAAAACAGTATCATTGCTATATCATTATCGCCCTTTATTAAAAAGAAACCCCTATTATATTATTGAAGGTATTATAAACATTGTTAATTTTGTCCTATTTAATTACACAGAGCGTGACATAAAAGATATAAATAAATATATATAAATGTAAAAGACAATAGGAAAACTGTAATAGTTGCCAACGCGTTTCGTCCGATGTGGACTTTCTCAAGGCAAAACGAAATGAAATTATTAAACGAAGTAACTAATAATAACAAAACAAAATGTCCTTAGCAACTGGAAGAATTTAGAGAACGCTATTTTCATGCTGTTAACTGAAAACTACGTCAATTACTGTCACGTGTGGAGATATTGTTTTTATTGTTGTGTTGACGGTTTCAACTATTTTCTTTTGATTTCTTGATACTATTCTGTACGTTTGTTTGGGAGAGAAGTAATTCTGTTAAGAAAGGTGAAATAGGGAAAAGGCCTGGGCGTAGATTAATATTTGGGTAATATTTCCTTTCATTTTTCCCTATGACTACAGAATGTCTAGTGTATAGAGAGGATCTTTAGTTGAATAAAGAGATGCACTGTTCCAAATCCGCCTTGTCTAATTCCTTCCAGAATCCAGATGCTATTTCAAAAGGGCTGATGGAGAAACAATTGCAGGGAACAACCAAACCAAGTTTGAATACAAGGAATTCGTTTTTGCGCTCCACAGCATTGGTTGTCGGTGTTTCCCTTCTTGGGAATAGTTTGCTACCCAAAACAAGAGAGACCGGTCTTTTCTTTTATTTAACCTGTAAATGAAGGAAAGATGGATTCTTGCCTTTTCCGAGTTCATTAAAAGCACGTAACCGACGCTAGTGGAATTTGAATTCAGCACACTGATTCCATTCTCCACTCCGGTAACAGTTGTACTATCCGCGAATTCTCGCTTTTATGAGAGCATAATTCTAGTCGAATGTTTTCCTGATGAGTTACGAATTGTTTAAGAAGAACGAAATGTTCGTTTAAAAACTTGATGCTTTGCTATTTAAAAAGAAAATAATATAATGCAAAATTGTTCGTGTACCTGTTTCTTTATTATTTTTCGTTATGGCATTGTTATAAGTTGTATCACAGACGCAGATCTTTTTGTTCGTCAATACTAAAACACATACACACACACACACACACACACACACACACACACACACACACACACACACACACACACACACAAAATGGTAGCAAGATTCCGCACACCGTCACCATCCACTGCATTCTCATAGATGCCCACAGAACCACACGCCAAACTACTTTCCTTCGTCTCTGTCTCTCGCTGTTTCAATTTTCTTGGAAGAGTTGTCCAGCGATTTGGATGCGCGACTCGGAATGTGAAATCGAACAGTCGAGAATTCTAATCCTTTTCATTACATTCACTTACGCGCATATACTCTTGGGAAAGTTATGAATCCATGTCTTCTTCACCCCACAAGCTATGGATAAATAGCAGGACAGACTGTGAACCAGTGTGGAAGAAGGCAAAGTTGGGCTCCGTCATACTACATACGCCAAGACACACGACTGCTGCTACGACTGCAGTACATGTGTGGTCCCTAAGCTACGAGTGATCACGGCACAATCATGGGTAATTCTCACTGTTTTTGCGTAAGGTCATATTTTTAGACATTTTTTAAAAATCTTAGATAATATCTGGTTACTGTGGACATTCTGACTCTAGATATAACTGTTCGGGAGACTACCAAGATGATAAAAATTCCCCTAAGACCTAAATATTTCTCTTGGAACATTTTTTATGCGAAGCTAGCGTAGTATTGTATGCAAATTAGATAGACAAGTATAAATAGAGAACAACTGGCGAACATAGAGTGGCTATGCCTAGCAAACCCAGTTGCTATTCAGGACACAGGGAACTGTGCTACGACTACTACTACGCAGAGAGATTTGCAAAAACATAACATCTAGGTCTTCTTATTTTATGTGCCATGTCCTTTCATGTTCCATGCGATCGAAGCTATCCATGACGTCCTCTTCTTTGTAGCTTTAAACAATGATTGTCCTCTTACTGTCCTTCCCAGTTACTATTCAGCCACCCATTTATTGTTAGGTAGGTTACCCAATATTTTCCTCTACCCTCCTTGCGTTCAATATATCCCGTGAGTATCAAATTCTCTAAACCATCTTTCATCATTATATGTCAGCTATTTCTGATTCTTCTTTTAAATTTACTCGTTACTCACGTGTTCCATGGCATTCTAAATCATATCTCTGTTGCCTGAAGCCTCTTCTTCATCTGTGAAGGAACCGTCCAGCGTTTACTGCCATATAGTAGGATCGATACTACATAGCAATCCGGCAATTTTTGATTCAAGCGAAATTTCCCGATCTCTCAATGCCTTTTTCATTTTTAGCTTTTGAAAAGCATCTTTGGCTATTCCAATACGTTTTCGGATTTCTGTCTCACATCTTCCGTCGTTTTCCCTCATGGAACTCAAGAATTTATTAAAATAATATAACAGAACATGTTTTATTTATTTGTTGGTTTGCATCCAGATAGAAAGTAGGAAGATTACGTTGGGCTAATTTTCCAAAATGAGTTCAGATATGCGACTGCCTTGAAAATAACTCAAAATCCTAGCTATTCATTGAACTGGAAAACCGACCATTGGAGCCATTGGACTGTGTCCAAAGCCTCAGCCTCTAAGTATACTTGATTTATTTTTTACGGCTTGTCAACACTGTGTGGATTATTTAAAGCCGAAATATATTTGTAATTGTAAGAATAATTCCTTTTTCTTCGAGAGGATTTTGCATTAACAATTAAATTTTCACTCTTTTGCTGATAGACTACACTTTCTAATTAAATGTAAACGTTTCGCAAATATATTTCGATTAAAATAACA
This sequence comes from Acanthosepion esculentum, assembly GCA_964036315.1. Taxonomy (NCBI): domain Eukaryota; kingdom Metazoa; phylum Mollusca; class Cephalopoda; order Sepiida; family Sepiidae; genus Acanthosepion; species Acanthosepion esculentum. Next base: position 60,464,029 of record OZ038483.1, on the reverse strand, counting down.
GTATTTTATAATTTTTTAATCCTTTTTGTAATTTGTCTTATGATTTTGAACAGGAGTGTATATACACATACATGCATTTATACTTCATTAGGTTATTATTTCGTTTTTTATTTGGTTTGGTGGTATCTTAAGTACTAATTGTACGAGGTTAGATTTATAATTAAATTCTTATTTATTATTGTTTGACATTATGTGCATACGTCTATATACGCTCACGTGTATATCTATGCACGCGCGTATATAGGTACACGTACGCGCACATATATACACATAAACAAGTGTACGCAGGTACATGTACACTTATATCTATGGATTGTTATTAATAAACTCGTGTTTAAATAGTGAAGTTATTTTTTCTATTTTTAGGGTATTAATTATAGTTGGTTGAGTTATTAAAATTTGTTGTGTGTGTGTATATATATATATATATATATATATATATATATATATATATATATATATATATATATATATATATATATTAAAATGTGTGTATTTAGGCAGTAAATTGTCATTTAGACCTGTCTGATTGAATAAATTATAGACATTATGTGGTACAAAATAATACTAATGAACAACATAGTTTTGTACCACTTACACCCCTGAAGATGATCTTGGATAAAGATCGAAAGTACTTGGGGAATGAAAATTAAAACAGCTATAGCACATTTCTCTCATCCTTTAACATCTATACATGGAAGATTATTCGAGAGTATGAACGGATTTTATTAAAAATTAGCAGACATAATCAATCAGACATGTTTAAATGAGAATATATATATATATATATATATATATATATATATATATATATATATATATATATACTACCGCACCCCCCGCATGTACACCACACACGCAAGCACATATAGATAATTGTGAAATAGTGTATATGTATTAAAGTAAGTATTTGATTATATCATATGATATCGTATCGTTTATCGTTTATTTAATATTTCAGTTTTCTTTTTTCTTAATGGTTAGTTGTTTATTTGATTTTTCCTTGGTTTTATATATTGAGGTATTAATTATGGGGGGTTATGTTTGTTTGTTTTGGGGGTATTTGCGTGTGTGTATGTACTTATTAATATGAACATGCGCACACATAGGCGTATATGTTTAATATTTGCTTATTTATTCATTAATAAATTAAGTTTATATTTATTTCATTTATGTATTTAAAGTTTATTATATATATTTGTTTATTTTTAATTATTGCTTAGATGGCGAAGCATTTATCCATTATTTCAATTTTCTTGTTTGGGAGTTTATTTGTGTTTTTAAAATTACAATTTTTTTCTTTAAGCATAATTTACAATTTTTATAACGTTCCACTTTTTATAATTTCCCATTTGATTTTGATGGGGATATTGTTTTCTTTTTGGCTCCATATGTGTTTTGATAGGGTTGCATTTTTGTGTATTTTATTCTTTCGAATTACATTTGCGGTTATAATATCTTTCTTTAAAAGTGCTTTTCTACGACGCCTATGAAAATTTTTTCGCCTGTGTTAATATTATTAGTTACAATAGCTTTGTATATTATCACATTTGTTAAATATTTATTGTTAAATGGACAATCTTCTTTGTTTTTACAGTTACATTTGATGACGTTAATTTGCTGCATGTTATTTTATTGTTGTAATTGCTATTGGTTTTGTTGCGTAATTTTTATTGTGCTTACTTTAATTTTGTTCATGTTATCCATGAAGCTCTAACTAATTTTGATTGTATTTTTGTTGATAATTTTTGATAATTTGCTGTTTTTGGGAAAGTGTTTGTCAATTATTTTGAAGAATATTTTTCCTACTTTGTATTTTATTGTATTTTTGTGGGGTGGTGTGAACAAAATTATATTTCTTTTTCTGTTGTTATTATTTGAATTGTTTACGTTTTTGTATTCTAGTTTGTTTGAATATCCACTGTTTCTTAGAGCTGACTGGTATGATTATTTTTAATTTTCACTGAAAATAGGCTAGTAGAATTTGTTGGAATTCTTTTACTTATAGATATGGGTATTTGTTTGAACGCATTAGAGGGCTGTTTTGATTATTTATTAATGTTTGTTTCGTTTTCTGTAGTGTGTGTATGTTCTGTTGCCTAGTTTGAATGTTATATCTAAGAAATTTATTAGATTTTGATTAGATTTTATATCTATTGTACATCCTAGGTTTTTATTATTTCTTGTGTTATTTTTCTGTAGTTCTACCGTGGCAGTTTTTTAAAGAATTAATTGACCGTCGTCCCTGTATAGACCTTTATCTTTTTCTTAATAATATTTGTTAATTGATTATGTATTTACCTATGAGTTCACATATGACCGCATCATCATAGCCACACATTGTTACGACAAAGTTATTTTCATTATTATTATTATTATTATTATTATTATTATTATTATTATTATTATCACGGACCTTTTTTGACCATATTTTTTATTGTAGGATAATATTAATTTTCGACAGTGTTTAATTATATTTATGTCCTCATTAGGGATAGTCACGTATTGTTTTGCTAAGTTTAATGCTTTGTTTAGTCTGTACACATTAATGGATGGTAGAAGTCTTTAATGTCTAATTGCGTGAAGTTTTCTTTATTGCTAATGATATTAAACGAATTGATTGATGATTTTGTATTTTCCATTGATTTATTTTTAGTATGTTTCTGCATTTTGAGAATATTTTTGTTTGCTTATTCCCCAATTTTGCTTTTTGTAAGGTTTGGTAATCTGCATGGTGGTTTGGTAGTGATATTGTCCTTATGGTCTTTGATAAATACTTATGTTTTTGTGTGTATGTATGTGTGTGTATGCATGTGTGTGTGAGTGTGAGTGTGTGTGTGTGTGAGAGAGAGAGAGAGAGAGAGAGCGTGTGTGTGTGATGAAAATTCTCCGATTTTCTGTAAGCCTTCCCAAATTTTGAACAAATGATGAAATATTTGAATCTTTTTCGAATGCTTTCTGGGTCCGGTCGCGAACTCACCTTCTGAAATATATTAATGAGCTGACTGTAGGAGGGATCATCTCCTAGTTATATGCAAATTGAGGGTAAAATTTAAAAAAAAAACTGAAGAAACACAAATCAATGACAAAACGGCAATACACATCATCTCCAAAGCAACTTCATTTATACAGAAATATTTGCTGTTACAGAACAAATACGAAGGACTCAGAACAAAACACTGAACAAAGCTCTAACATTCCTGCGACATTTACAAAGCGTGCTGTTTCTTGTCCTATATTTGGAATGTT
>OZ038483.1:60453280-60455780 GCA_964036315.1 Acanthosepion esculentum | reverse complement strand
TACATTACAGTTCAAAAGTTTCAAGACAGTCTCAGAATTAGGAGCTTGACAGAAGAATGCAATAAAAAATGATCAAGAGTTATTAGAATCATTGAATAAAAGAATGGAATCAATTGTCAAACATATACATTTAAAAACTTTTGCAGCAAATGGCAAAAAATTGTGCTGCAGTAATCAAGATTAAAGGAGCATATTTTGATGAGAGCAAAATTTAATCCTAAAATGCTTTTTTTATGTTTGTCATAATAAAAGTTCTAATAACATTTTTTTTTAAACATGTATAATAATTTTTTATTATTTAAAGTAGAAAAGCAACTATTTTGGGGGCCAATTTAAAAATTTAGCCGACATGTCCTCAAACCTTTATATATATTGGACTTTCCCGTCGTTTTAGACGTATGGGGGCACAGCAACTTAGAACTAAACTGTCATTTACTCCCCAAACGAGCCTCCTCAGGATTTCAATTTTCTAAGTCGCAGACCCAGTCTATCCTGCTATTTTCCCATGGCTGAGGGGAGAAAAGATGGATTCATACCTTTCCCAAGGGTAATTGAGTATAAGTGAATATAACGAACTTGACTGGAATTCGAACTTTTTATTTCGGCTCTACGATTCATCATCCCGAGCTGATATAATGCTTCCACTAGTCCTCCTTACTGACTCTCTCTCTCTCTCTCTCTCTCTCTCTCTCTCTCTATATATATATATATATATATATATATATATATATATATATATATATGGACTGTATTTAGACAAATGTAAGGATTTTATTTCGCAGCAAGTATTTATGAACAAAAGTAAAAATGTTAGTTTTACATAATTTTTAACTTTAAGAACCTTATAAAAGCTAACGATATTTTTAGTTTTGTTAATAAATACTTGTTGCAAAATGAAATCCTTACATTTGCCTTGGTAAAGTCCATCAGAGGACGAAACGCGTCGACTAAGTAAAGTTTTCCTTTGGTTTTTACTATTCATATATGTATGTGTGTGTTTGTGTTTGTGTGACAGAGAGACCATGTATGTTTGATTTAGCTGTATATATATATATATATATATATATATATATGTGTGTGTGTGTGTGTGTGTGTGTGTGTGTGTGTGTGTGTGTGTGTGTGTATGCAACGTATTATATTTATATATGAAGGTGTGCATCTATGTTTATATATGCATATACGTAGCTGCGGGTATAATGTGTGTAGCATATATTTATGTAGCTGTATATACAACGTATATACCTATTTCGCAGTGGATGTAATATATATATATATATATATATATATATATATATATATATATATATATATATATATATATATATATCTCACTGTGTATAAATGTAGATGTGTATATAGGTACACATGTTTTTTTTTCTGTAGTTGTGGACATGTGTCCAACTCAGCTGGTTGCCTGAAAAGACAATCAAACATTCACAACAACAACAAAAATTCACATCAAAATGTATGTGTGTCCTGTCTACTTAGTCTGTGTCGCAAGTTTGAAAGGTTTTCCCGCCTAAAAGGCTCTATCTGTATAGGAAAAACCTGAGTCTTAAAATAATGCCTTGCGATGGTCAGAATCGACATCATCATGGCGGCCGTCATAGCTGCATAGGAATGATGCTAGTATTTATAATTTTTGACATCTGCACATTAATGTCAACGTAAAAATATAAATAAAAATACGTCTTATATTTTCGTTTTGACTTTAGTTTCTAAATGACTTGATATCTATCTTTTTTTTAAAACACGTATATCTGTATATCTGTCGATATTTCTGTGATGTAAAAATAAAATAAATAAAAATACGCCTTATATTTTCACTTTGACTTAGGTTTCTATATAACTTTGATGTCTACCTTTTTTCTTTTTTCAAACACGCATATCTGTATCTGTCTATATTTCTGAGATGAGGTGTTGTAACTATTTACACGTGTTACAGTGTTCAGACTGTTGTTATAATCTACCCTTGTGGAAGAATTTAAGGGCTAAGTTCGAAATTCCAATCACCTGAAGAAGGCCGGAGCGTACAATGGCCGAAACCTCGTGAATTTGACAACAAACATGAGGACAAGTTTTAATTTGTAAATAGTGTAAACACGCATATTTGTGTTTTCCTGCTCAACGACCTTTTTTTTTCACTGAGAATATACAAGAAAAATAATTGATTGCACTCGTGCGCTTATGGATATTATAACGGAGTATTAAAATAGAACACAAAAGATCTATGATTCGTTTGCTCTAGGGTTTAATTAACCCTTACGTTTTCGGAAATATATCTTTGATCGGGCCTTTTACTTTTTATTATTTTTGTGATTAATTGTGAGTTATCGAAATGTATTTTCGGGATATTTTTTTTATTCTTATGTCGCCTATTGGAAACATAAACACATAATAAGCAATATTTATCAGATAGTAAGACGCCATATTTTTCTTTGTCGAAAAAAGAGAGAAAATGAAAAAAAAGTTTGATAGGTATTCAAATGTTGCTCTAGGT
>OZ038483.1:60428280-60450780 GCA_964036315.1 Acanthosepion esculentum | reverse complement strand
CAAACATTTTTTACGTACAGGCTCAAGTATAAACACAAGCAATGCTTACCTATAGACCCAAATCTAAACATGATCAATACTTGCCTACAGTCTTATGTATAAAATAGACCAATCTATATCTATAGGTCCAAGTATAAATATGATTTATGTCTTGCTATAGCCTCAAGTATAAACGGGAACAAAATTTATCTATAGATTCAAGTATAATAAATAAATGTTGATTTTGCCATAAAATAACCCAATAGGGTTAGATATTTTGTAAAATTCACCAACTTCATTCTATTGTCATACACTATATATTTCTTTTATTGCAGGTCATGTTTTTTACTCCAAAGTGTTCAAAAATACTGTTCAGTAACTGTTATCAAGAATGGAAACACGATGTTTATTTTTGAACACTTTCAACCAATCACGAGAAACTTTCTGTTTATTACATAACTCACACATTGAAAGATGTTTGGATTTATTATACAGTGTCACCATCTAGTTTCAAGACACCTCATTAAAAAGTTAGATCCACAAGTAACAATTTATTAAGGTGGTTGTATATCATTCCAAGTAAAATTTAGTTAATGCGAATTGTACTATTTTTGAGACCATTACTAGGCTATATGTAAATATCTATATTTGATACCGGCGTGATCAACAATTTGAACAAAACCAGCACACTCAAACCCTCAGTCATGATGACGTATGACCTACACCCCCATATATATATATATATATATATATATATATATATATATATATATATATATATATATATATATATATATATATATAACAGAGGATGTCTGTCTGTCTGTGTGATACCTTTTCACTCGAGATCCATGCAATCGATTTTGACCAAACTTGGCACATACGTTGTACAATGTAAGAGATAGGTTCTTAGCGTAAAAATCAATAATTTTTAAAAATTCAATGATCGATAAAGCCGATCAAACACCGATAAATTCAATTTTCTTCCTCTGATTTCGTTCAAACTCGGTATGTAGGTTACATATATCATGACGAGCTCAACGATAATTCATTTTTTATTTCTGCGCCACTGCGTTTAGCGAAAAAATGCGTAAAACGAAACACCGATTTCAACACAAATTTTAAACTAAAAACGCCCTCAATTTTCAAGCAATCTAATACTAACTTCACTCAATTGTAGCCAACAATAAGCTGATTGTTTAACAGTCATTTAACTTGATAACTAAGTCCACCCATATAGTGAAAACCCGCGTAAATAGCAAAAAAATGGCGATTTTTACTGGTTTCTTTCTTATTTTTCGTTGATCTTTCAACCAATTTTCATCAAACATAATTGCTTCACAAATGTATCCTCTTTTACATCCCCGGTAGCACACTGACAAAATGAATTTCAAAAACTCCATAATAATTCTGGTCTGAGTTGTGTCTTCATGTTGCATGTTTTACCCCTCCATATACACTGCTAACATCGATTGAATAAATACAGACTACTCCTGTTATATCAGTAACTGCATTAATTCAAAATGTTTTTTTTAATGAAAGTGATTTAAAGTAATTGAAGAAGATAGACTCTATTACATTTAAACATGATGCTCTTTTGTTCTATTCTAATTGAACGCTTTTTCTGATTGACTAGCCGGGTATATGTGCTAGTATATATATACGCGTGAGTGTGTATGCGGATATAACTCTGAGTGTGCGTAGGCATTAATATGGGCAATTATTGTCACTCTTTTTAAAGGTTTTCATATCTCTGAATATATATATATATATATATATATATATATATATATATATATATATATATATATTAACATTGAAGTCAACACTCAGAGGCGACAGCCTGTTTCATGCTAGACGCAATCATCAGGCCACATGTGTTATTTTTTCTCGACTATTTATATATACGGGTCAGTGGTACTTTCTAACGGCTATTTTGGCGGGAGTGGTTTGTTTATTTATTTGGATTAATTTATGTTATTTGTTTTTTATTTATTTTTATTTTATATATTTTTATTTATTCTGTTCGGTTTTCGATGTTTTAGTAAAAAAAAAATTTGAGGTTAGTTAGTTATTTAGTAGTTTGTTTTGGTCTGGGAAGGTAATTAAAGCTATCTTTTCGTCCATTTTTTGGGATTGATTGTTGTAGTCTATTCTTACGGTAATTTTGGCGCGAGTGGTTTATCAAGATAAATCGATCGTGGTCATTTTAGTTCTTAGAAATGATCATTTGAAACTTTTGCATTCTCTGTTGACACAACGTGTTATCATTCTTGGATTTGTGATGAAGCAAAATAAAGAGTCATGACGACTATATTTGCGTTTATTTCCTATTTTCCTTATATTAGGTATTACACAAAAATCTAACTTCTACATTTTAATTGGGTTACCATTGAATAACACCGACAACTATATTTTATGCACCATGGCTATATTAATGCAGATGTAATCATTCAGTATTCTTTCATGAATGAGTTCATATATAATCAATTATATGAAGAAGGGTTTTAGATACCAATTATGTATGCGTATACACACATACACACATATATATAAATTATATATATATATATATATATATATATATATATATATGTATGTGTGTGTGTGTGTGTGTGTGTGGTTAAATATATACATAAATTATATATATGATTATATAAATGTATATATGCCTGGAAGGAGGGACTGTGGAGTAATGGATAGCGGCTTGAGAAATCGGAGAGCCGAGTTCGAATCTGATCCATTACATTCACTAACGTGTTAATATCCTTGGGAGAAGATATGAATCCTTTTCTCCTCCCTCCAGATATGGACAAATAGCAGGACAGACCGGATTTTATAGCCTTGGATGGCAAATGGGCTACCGCAGAAAGAAATGGCAACTGACTGCGGGAAAAAAATCTGCCTCGTCAGTCATGTATCGAAAGATACATGATCGCCTAAGCGAATATTACGCATGGCACATAACTGACTGATACATGCTTGATTTTACATACACACACACATACAGAAACACACACACACTAAAACACACACACACACACATACATACATATACACACCTACAAACATATATTTCTTTTGAGCGTTTGTGTGTGTGTGAGATAGTGCCTGATTTTACAAATTCCTGTATTATTTTATTGATTTGTAATACCGAAAGTAAATAAAGTATTTGCTTGTGATTATGATTGTGGTGTGTGTTTGGAGATAGAACAATGTAATAAAAAAACATGTAGAGACTTCTTGATTATGTCATTCTGTGAAATTCACATATATATATATATATTAACAGACATATATATATTTACCCACGCTCTATCTCTGATATTGAGCACTTTATCCCATAAATATAGCACACCTTAAGAGTATATTTCTTCATATACATATATATATATATATATATATATATATATATATATATATATATATATATATATATATATATATAAATCAATTGCTCAAACCTCCTGAAGTGCGTACTGAACAATTATAAAAATATTTCGTCTACGAAACTCCGTCAAGATGCTGAATAATCAGCTAAGTGACAAAATTTTATATTTGTGTTAATCCTCTCTCGCCTCTCTCTCTTTCTCTCTCTCTCTCTCTCTCTCCCTATATATATATATATATATATATATATATATATATATATATATATATATATATATATATATATATATACATAACAAAGCAGATAGAAAGATATTTATTAAATTAAACCTATTAATAGTTATTAAATTAAACCTATTTTGCTAACAGGTTTTTGCCTAAAAATAGAACAAGTTACGTCCCCTTGATATTAGAATTGCTATATATATATATATATATATATATATATATATATATATATATATATATATATATATATATATATATTACATATATATATATATATATATGTTAGGGTGGCTGTTTCTGTATAGTGCATTTATTTATACTGAAATTCATAGGTTATAACCTAACCCGTTATATCTAAACATACCTTTATACATGACTGATTAAGAAAACTCAACGTCCACTTCATTGTTGCCAGACTCCTTCCTTTTTTCACAGTGCGAGAAAAAACTTCCAATTAACTCTGGAGACTCCTCGCTACAACACCAAACAGGCCTCGGGCGATTTCTTTTTTTTTTTTTTCCACAAAATTCGACTTACAAAAATAATCTCTTAAAACATCTATTTTTACACATATTAAAATATATATACAAATATGTAGTAACAGTCAGCGATATTAGTAATACAAAAAAAAACAAAAAAACAAAATGAAAAAACAAAAAAAATAGATGAAAAGAAAAAAGATAGAAAAGAAATCCAAGAGAAATAGAAAAAGTTTCGAAAAAGGAAAAAGAAAGAAAGAAATTGTTCTACGCTGTCGATTTTTACTGATTGTGTGGAGAAAATATAAGAACTGGTGTAAGATCCTCTTTTTCTATTAAGTTATTATTTAGCAGGGATGTTTTTATTTATTTTTAATTATTAAACTGAACAATAAGTGCGTGTTAAAGTGTTGTATGTATGTTGTATGTGTGTGTACTTTCGGCAAACATGTACTTTCATGCCCAACAAAAAACGTAGTGTCAAAATGATGGATTTTCCATTAACACCGCTTTTATTCTAACTACCTTCACTCCTTTGTAAGGTTTATTGTTTTAAAAGCGATTATTAGAATTGTAATAAAACCTAAAAATATGATAAAGTCGAATTTATACATTTAATAAATAAATAGTGTTTATTATTTTTGTTGTCAATTCTCAAGAACAAAGAAAATGTATAAATGCTCTTTCATATGTTTAGGTTTTATTGCATTTCTAATCATCGCTTTTTAAATTGTCGTGGGTGAAGGTCGTTAAAATAATAACGGTGACAAGAGAAAACCGTTTTTTTACACTCTTTTTTTCTTTTTTTTCGCGGGCACGAAAGTCCATGTTTTCCATACTTTGTTTCTTTAAAATAGCCATGTTAACAAATTCTGCCACACGATTGCTGTGCATACTGTTAAATATTTTTTGCCCCAGCGGTAAATTTTGACACCGATTTCTACCGTCGGTAAGCATCTTTTTGAACATATTACTGGCACATGTGGAGGGCATAGAGACAGTGATTGATTGATTAGTTTTTTTTTTTACAGTTTATCAACCCTTTCTGGATTATTTAAAGCCAAAACATAGTTTGGACTATAAGAATAATTATTATTTTTGCAAGGGAATATTGCATTAACATTGATTTATGAGCTATACTATTTTTAAAGGCTTTTTCACCCTACTGATTAACCCATATCTGCGATGGGAATGGAGACAGAAACCCAATAATCTTATAGAAAACAAATAGAAAAATAAATAAAAATAAAAATATTTTCTGCAAAGCTGAAAACCGACCTGAGCAAGAAGTCATAAAGCGATGACCACACCCTGCAAACATTATTCACTTTAAAATGAACATTTTTTTTTCGGAAACATCTAAGAGAAAATGTACTACAACTACTACAAACAAAAGAGTTTGGTGCCTGGTCCTTTTTATGTTTTGGGGCCAAGAGTTTTGGGGTAGAAATAACAGGAAAGGTTTAGACCGGGCTCTACCAATCCCAGGAGCTTTGCTCCCACCCATCCACCCACAAAAGAATTAATAAATTAAACAACAAGCTGAAAAAAGATGGTGAAAGAGAAAAAAATGTTAGAAAAAAAAAGAGAGAAAGAATTTTGTTATTTTCCCTTTTTTTTTTTTAAAGAAATTCTAATTGGCATCAGTTTAGTATCTTAATGTTTGGTACCTCATATAAGCCGAAATGTCTTTTATTAAAATACTCTACATTATTCACTACTATCATTTCCACTTCATTGGTTTTCAAGGCTCCTCTACAGCACGAGTTAATTTTAGTCATGGTCATTTTCTGTTGCCATAGCAGGATGTGACAACGCGACAGCAAAATTCACACACTATATTATTCATTCATCTGAGTCACTTGTAGTGACAGGATAAAATTTTTGCTTTCAAAGCAAATCACCTCCAGTATGTTAAAGGTTAATTAGAAGAGTCGGATTTTTTTTTAATATGCAGTAAATGGTGGTTCTAAAAATGGGAGGTCAGAAAACCTTTAAAGAGACTTCAATAGAGAATTTAAATAAAGAAACGGTTTTCTTTTTCATTTATTTTAAACATTGAGTGTATCGAAGAATGAAACAGGCTTATCCGAGAAGGAGTGAAATTGAACAAAGTAATAAATTTTTTTTTAAGATACAATCATAAACACTTGAACACCTGTCACAATTATTATTTCCTGTTTGACCTCTAGAGTAAAGTGCGAAATTAACAAACGAGGTGATCTTAATTAACTCGGCTAGGGGTTGGGAAATTTTCTCAACACACACACACACACACACACACACACACACACATATATATATATATATATATATATATATATATATATATATATATATATATATATTCAACGTTAAATTTTTTTTCTAACGTTTCATCAGTTGGGTGATTTCCCACCTGATGAAAAAAAATTTTCAACGTTGAAACAAGATGTACAGTTTTTGTAGTGGATATGTGCATGTTCTAATGCAACACTGCATAATAAATAAATATTTATTGCTCTACTTTTGTATTGGGCCCAGTTTTAAATTAATATTTTGAACGCTGAAATCTTACTCTTCGTTCTTTTACATTTTGACACACACACACACACACACACACATATACATATATATATATATATATATATATATATATATATATATGTGTGTGTGTGTGTGTGTGTGTGTGTGTGTGTGTGTGTGTGTACTAGATACTCCCGTCGGTTTCGTCGTATAAGGGTCAAGTAGTTCAGTTCTTAGAACCAACAACCAGATTACCTGCATGTATCATTTGATTGTAATGGTGAAGGCTTGTACAGAACCAATCAAACTGTTTAGAACAGTCGAATACAGAGAACTGGCGCGCAGTATGCTCAAGATCCGTGTATTGCTAACAGTTCTCTCTTTAGTTGATTCAAATATAATTTGGACATTATAAATACTTATTTGGGCAACATTTTTTAAAAAGTTGTTAGCTTAATTCCCCGTCCCATTCCACAATAATTGTCACTAACTGGGACTAGTTAGGACTTCGTAAAGAATTTGCGGTATTCTAGTGACAGTAGTGAAAATGGTAAGTAAAAATCTGTTGTTTTCGTGAATGGATCATTATCGAATACTTGGGTCAGTGAATGTGACCAGGTAATGTAAAGATAGAACAGTGGATGACCAGCTCTCGCTTTTTCTTAACTTTTGGCTATGTGCTATATTTAATATATTTTTATATAAATAAATATTAAGTTTCTCACATTCCAACGTTGGAAGGAAGTCCCCCAAGCTACACCCCCACATACGCCAGTATTAAGTCCGGAGGTGAATACACAATAATTTAACGCATGACAGATTTAATCGTATGTTCCAATTAGCCTTTATAATGATGACATTACACATTGTTCTCTTGGGCATCATTTGAAAACGTATACATCTGTCGCATTATTTTAGGACATGGTTAGCGTAATCAAAGCAATTTTTAAGAATTATTTTGTTGTTTGCTGCTGTATTGTTTTTTTTTAGGGAGAATAAAAGACTTGTGGAAAGATGAAGGAAAAAAATAAATAAAACTAATTTAGAAATAAAAAAAAATGAAGGAAAAGCAAGACGTAGAAGTTATTACATAATCTGCCCGAGACCAGAGGTAGACACCAACGATGGATTTCTCTCCATAACGTATCTTCAGCTATCAATATTCCCCCTCCCGTTATCTTCATCACCAATACGAACGTTCTTTTGTCGCATTTTGTCCGTTTTTCATTTTTTTGTCTCTTATTTTAATATAGCGTTTCAGTTACTTTTTTCTTTATTTCTTTTCGTTTTTCTTTCCCTCTTTTTTTGTACTTTCGTTCTTTCTCTCTTTCCCATTCATTCATTCTTCCTTCCTTTTGTTTTGTACATTTTACAATTAACTTCAAGATATGCCACGGTTATTTGATTCCATTTTTTTTTCTTTCTTTGTTGTTGTTGTTATTATTATAGTCGTAGCAGTAAGTAAATATATCACCATAAATACTGATAAATTAATTCCATTACTTGCTCATAACTCTTTATATACAATGTAAACATTTGTGTTTGGTAGTGTTGAAGTAGTCCCCATATATCTGTACCTGTGAGAGTGCTTGCGTTATACACCCACCCACCAATATTTAAAGAACATATCAGTGTGTAGAGGTGATTGGGAAAGAAATGGTAGAATGAAATATAATAGTAAATACAGGTGTACTTTGATTTTTTTTTTTTTGTGCATCAGAAGAGAAAAATACCCCTCTAATTTTATAGGCTTAAATATTTAACAATGAGTGTAACTTTGGAACAGTCGCCAGGTATGAATTTAAAATAATACATGTATGTATATATGTATGTATGCATTTATGGTCAGCACATTTGTATGTGTACATGTATATGGTCGTGCTTGTAAACTAAGCGAGTCATATATTGTAGTAGTTGTAATTTTACTATTGTAGAAATGTCATTGACATTTTATAATTGGTTTGTGTGTAATTATCCCATCTCTTTTTCTTTTTAAATTAGTTGTTTTTCTGTATATTTTCCACCTGTTTGGCTCAGATATACGTGTTTGTAATTTGTCTTTGTAAGTACGTTCAGACATATATATATATATATATATATATATATATATATATATATATATATATATATATATATATATTCATTTTCTGATGTAAGTTCTTTATCTACACCGACAGTCCTGCACAACCACGTCTTTTTTATCAGTCAGTTCCAGTTGCCCTTCTTCTGTGTAATGCAGTAAGGACAAGTCACTTAGTTTATTCGGCGTGCAACAGACGTCGACCGGCATCTTTTCAGGATCTTTCAGATGTATTACTCGTTTGATCATCGCCCAGTCATTGGCCATGCGGGTGTGCCCGCACTCTCCCTGACAATAGTAGGCCTTGAACGATTCGGGCGCTATTACCCAATTCTGCCAATCAATTTCTTTAAAATTAATTTCAACTGAAAACCTACAGCACTGTTTTTCCCCGTCTCCTTTCACGCAGTCACCCGTGTGCGCATCTCGCTTCGCCCTGCCTAATATCGACCGTTCCGATGTTTTCACGTTTAAACGTGGCTCCCGCTCACGCAACGAGCGTTTCCTGAGCCGGGATACGTGCAGGATTTGGTACAGTTCCGTGGGCCGCAACGAGCTGGCTAGCTCGAACTTCAAGTTGCCGTCGCTATCTGGCCGGTCGAGCCAGGTTTGGACTGCCGTCGCAATGTCGAATGTCTCCCAGCCGCTTTCTTGCCAATTGACGATCTTGGAGTCCACGGCTGTTCGTGTTTTCTCACCGGTTTTCGAGTCAACCGCAATATGGTAGATGGTGACTAGGGCGTTTGAGGATGGAAGTGAGGATGAGTTGGTAGAGTTGACAGGCAGAGTGCCATACTTGAAGATGTCCAATTTCGCCGACCGGATAATGGTCTCCATGAAAGGACTGGTTGGGTGTAGGAGTTTCACTGCGAACACCAGGTACGGGTCGTTGTAGGACGCGGCCTCACCGAATTTCTCAGCAGATGGAGAGTCTGAAAAAAACAAAAAGAAAAGTAGAATGTAAGTCAACGATTTCTCTATCTTAGATTTCTCTATTTTCTTTATCAACACTTTGCAGGTTATTTAACGCCAGAAAGTTGTACCGGCAGTGTAATGATATCGGTGCGGATTGTGGAATCGGCGAACCGAGTTCTAATCCTGACCTGGTCCTTTTTCGCTTTCGGAAAAATGCTTTCGATTGATCCATTTTCTACGGTTTTATTTAAAACCAGAAATTTTAATTTGTGATAATTTTTTTTTTTTTGAGACGATAATGATTTAGTGATAATAATCGTTTCCTTTTTGTGACTTATCAGAAAAAGGCACAGCTCAACATGCGAATTACAAATTGGAGATAAACTCAAGCAAGTACAACAATTTAAATATCTGAGAAGTGTTTAATTTGTGTCACCGAAATCCGAAGGTGCATTGGGATATCGAAAGATGCCTTCCAAAAGTTAAGCAAAATAATAAGAAACAGGAAAATCTTGTTAGAAACAAGTTAAGGAGTACTGAACTGTTGTGCAATATAAGTTCGCCTATATGGCAGTGAACGCTGAACAGTCTCCTTACAGATAAAGAAGAGATTTGAAGCATCAGAAGGGATGCTGATAGAGCATGTTAGCAATGACGAGGTTTTTGAGAAAATGGAAACAAAATCAGAAAAAGACAGTTGAAATTTCTAGAGCACAAAATTAGAGCTTAGAAAATTTGACCCTCACAGGACATAGTGAAGGCAAAAGGGACAGGGGAAAGCTGTACATAACCTACCTAACGAGATCGTGTAAATGGTTGCCAGATCAGGGGTTAGCAGAAATAGCAAAAAGACAGAATTTACTAAGAGCTAGAGTACAGCAAATTGTGGAGAGTAGTGATCAAACAAGTCCTAACGGGACACAGCATATAGAAGAAGAAGAAGAAGAAGAAGAAGAAGAAGAAGAAGAAGGAGGAGGAGGAGGAGGAGGAGGAGGACCATTTTCATAGATTTATTTTTTTCTGGGAAATTTCCACGGAAGTAATCTGAATAAAAAAATAATAAGCATAGGTCGAGTACGATTATTATAGACCCGAGAGTAGAGGATGGCGATTTTTTTCAATTTTGCGGCAGTCGCGTGCGGTTTTATCTGGCGTCGCTGACGGCTGTGTTTATTTGGCCTTTTTTTTTCGTCTGCCAAAAAAAAAAAAAAAATTAAAATTAAAAAAAAGAGGTGCGTGTATGTAAGCAAAAAATGGGGAGAAAGAGAGTAACAGAGACCGAACGAGAGAGAGAGAGAGAGAGAGAGAGAGAGAGAGAGAGACGGGGGCGGGTCTACAGAAAAAAAGTACTTAGGTGAGGTGGGTCGTGTGTTGCTGGGATTGGAAAGACGCATACACTCTTATGTAAGTTCCCTTCCAAAGCGGAAGTTTGTTTTCAAACAAAGAGAAAAACGAAAAAAAAAAATGATTTTTTTCATTAATTTAAATTGCAAAAATACAAGCGCCGGAAAACAAAGAAACATAACGTCTCGCTTTGTTGTATAGAAAACTTGTTTAAGTACACTTATCTCGTGTACGCGAATGCATTCGCCATATGGAATAGGATTATACCAAGACCTAAATCCCCACTAATTGGCTCGAATATAACCAGTCTCATTCTTATCACCAAAAGAAGAATTGGCCTTATGCCTACTGACTGGTTGGTACTATCAAATGAAAATTCCATACACCAATAAGTTCACCCTTGCAGCCAATCTTCTAAAAGATTGATTGGCTCAAAATACCAGCAAGACACATTCGTTGTTCATTTCTTTGTCCATGCGCGGCTCAACTCTTTATTCAGATGCTCGGGCATTGCTTCTGTCTGAATTTCTGAGATGAGGAGTTATCCTTGTTTACTCTATATACATCCGGACTATTGTCTTCATCTTTGCTGTCGCTATCACAACGTTTCGGCCGTTGTGTTTTCCGTTGCTTCATCAGATGTATATCGTGAGCAGTGGAACGAGGACAGTCTAACCCAGCAGTTAACATTCAGAACCAAAAGACACATTTTCCGCTTACAGAAAAAATACTTTTCTAGGAAACGTCGGATTGTAGATAGGTAGATAGATAGACAGATATGAGCAGAGCGATATGGGTATATATGACCCGACTGAAATTATATATATATATATGTGTGTGTGTGTGTGTGTGTGTGTGTGTGTGTGTGTGTGTGTGTGCGTGCGTGCGTGCGTGTGAACAGAGCGATATGAGTAGATATGGACCGACTGAGATAGATAGATAGATAGATAGATAGATAGATAGATAGATAGATAGATAGATTGTAGGGTTTTTTCATTTCGTTTTTTTTCCATTCTTTTTTCTTTAGTTTCAAGGCAGCCAAAGCGCGACTTGGGAGTACATTGAGATACTTGGGGACACCCTCAGTTGGTGACCAGATGAGTTTACTCGACCTGAACCTATTTCTAACTAGTTTTTACTTTGTTAGTTTGTTCTTTATAATAATAATAATAATAATAATAATTATTATTATCATTATTATTATTATTATTATTATTATTATTATCTGTGACCGAGTGGTTAGAACTTTCGCTTTTTAACCACGAGACGTCGAATCTCACCAGGGTCGATGACTTCTTGATGTTATCGGTCCCAGCGTGCGGCACCTTTGGAAAGTGCCTGAAAACCATACCACCGGTTGACCCAAGCCTTGTGAATGAAATTGGGTAGACGGTATGATGGCTTTGCTAGCACAGAATTGATGCCTGTGCTAGAACGAAGTCACAAGTCATCGTGACCGAGGATTCGAGCGTGCTGACTGGAGTGTTCAGATTGCTTACCTCCCAGAAATTGTAACTAAGGTCTGCTCAGCATAGTTGCAGTATAAACCACAGGAGGACTCTGTGGGTGTTGAACAAACACAAAATGCGCATGAGCAAGCGTCTGAATAGGGATTAGCTAGCCATCCTAGATCCTCCAACCATTAACGTAAAATTATTATTATTTAAATAATGTGGCGAATGAAGACATCATATTTCCAGTTGTAGTTGAGAACTTGGATTTGATTGGAGAAGTTTTTGAGAAAGTCAGTGAAGGAATCCCTTGTAGCCCATGTCTTACATGCACAGATCGCACCCTACAAAGGGATTTAAACAAAACATATATGCATTTTTAGGTTATTGCTTTTTTACACAAATGTGCAGTAGAAATTATCATGATGCTATTTCTGACTTTAGGTCTTTGGTTGGGACCCAGGGGAGATGAATATACAACGGAAATCAAAGGAAAAATAATAGTCTTTGAGAATAGATTGTTTCTTAATATCCGCATTTTTATTTTTATTCGTGATCTTTTGGCGGTATAATTTCTTTTAAACTTTGCCCTCTTAACCGAGATCATTGCAAATCGTTAATAATCTGCTTTCTGTTTTATCCTTCTAACACTAAAATCTTCATCTTCTCTCCGTCGTTCTTGTCTTTAGAATATGATAATGAAGATGAAATTGCTCGTATATTCGACGTTTTATTCGGGTGCACACAAAGACAACAATAAGCAGTGAATCATTTCAAAGACAATTTTTTTATTTAAAAGCAAATCTCTTTTTCTGAGCATTGAAAACTGGAGTGGAAGGAAAGTAAAAACGAATCACTGTTCCTTTTGAGACAATCGGCGGATTTTTATGTCATATCAGTCTGCATGGCGGTGAATGTCGGACAATTTCCTTACAGATTGCGAAAAGGCTCAAAGCAACGGAAATATGGTTCTACAGGCGCATTCTAAGAACATTACGGACAGAACATTTGAGCAATGGAGAAGTTCTAAAGAAAGTAGACACTAGAACGACAATCATATAAAAATCAGAAAGTTGGAATTTCAAGTACGCACTTTGAGGAAGGAGAGCTTGGAGAATTTAATACTCGCATGGACGAGGGGAACAGCGATTAACCTGACCACTATGTTTGCGTGAATGGATGGCAAGAAGGGTTAGTATGGAGTTGGGGAGAGGCATGATCCCCTACATCCTGAGGGGATTCAGTACATAAATGATGATGATGATGATGATGACGATGATGAGAGTGGAGTGTCCTTGACAGTGAAGTCACTTGGGTTTCGTATATTTGTACCCCAGCGTCTCTTTGTTAGCATTCTATATCATTATTATTATTGTTGTTGTTGTTGTTTCTCTTTGACAAAAGCAACACCAGCAACAACAGCAACAACAACAGCAGCAATAATAATAATAATAATAATAATAATAATAATAATAATAATAATAATAATAATAATAATGACTATAAGACAGCTCATAAAAAGAATGATTATGATTATCTTGCACGTGTGGAATATGGCAATGACGGTAGTACTTATAATTACTGGAGAAAGACCGGAAAAAATAAGGTTCAAGTAGGAACCGAGACGACACAGATGAGAACACCTGAATTTAGCGAGAATCCTGAGGAAAATGCTAAAGATTAATGGAGATTTGCCGCCGTTTGCTTTCTCGCAGAAACCTTGGATGTGATGTAATTTTATTTATTTATAAGAATGAAATCGAGCGAAGGAAATGACACATAGATAGATAGATAGATAGATAGATAGATAGATAGATAGATAATTACTTTTCCTTATCTATTGAATATGTGAACAGACTTAAATACACAGACAGACAGATACATATATATACCAATAGATATGAACAGTGAGATAGACATGAACAAATTGAAATACATATGAACAAACTTAGAAAGAAAGATAGATACATAGAACAGAGTAAGTAGATAGATAGATAGATAGATAGATAGATAGATAGATAATGAACAAATTGGGATAGATAGATAGATAGATAGATAGATAGATAGATAGATAGATAGATAGATAGATGTGCACAGACAGGATTGACAAATATATTGATGGGCAGAGTAAATATGATTCTCAAAGTGATAGATATTCTGACAAGAGTTTTTTTCAAAATATTCGTATATCTGGAAATATTTTGGTTACTAAAATACTTTTGTATAAGTTTAATTCCACCACAAATACAATGTACAACGCATACAGAAACGCGTGTGCGCGTACACACACAAGCAATGTATATGCTCCGATAGCAACGGCAATGGTAATATTAGAAGCTTCCGTATAAGGAAACATTCGACATTTATTGAATATAACACCCAGTACTATTTTCGTTTGGAATTCATAAAATCATTCTCTTAAAACAGTTTTTCAAGAAACTAGCTTTCTCAAATCCACTAACTGTTAAGGCTCTTTCCTGTACTGATGTGAGGGGTTTCCTTCCTAACCTTTTGTTCGAAGTAGCGTGGAACGTCAGCATCTGGATTATGCCAGTATTTCTCTTCAAGTTACATGTGCTGTATGACTGAATATTTAAATGCACACAGACCGACGCGAATAGGTCGATAATAGAGACCTTCACGGTATCAGAGATTTTCTTTTATGCAAATCAATCACAGTTAAATCGGTTCAAATCAAACAATGTTGGAAACTTTCAGGATATATTAATACGAACGATATATCGTGTGAGTTTTAAGCCAATAAGATCTAAAAGCAACATTATGAGGATGTCGGGGCTTTTTATGAAAGCGACCTAAGCGAAACGTAATTTTTTAAAATTTATAACTTAAACCAATAGACACGGAGTGCGATGGATAAATTGTCATCTAAATTACACAAAAATGAAAATAACACTAGCATCTCATTTTAACAGATATATTTACCAAAGCTACACAAAAATAGCTTGAAATAGTATAAAGAGTAAATTTATTCGATAAAATCGTCATTTGCTTAAACCATGGCCTCCGGACGACTTCGGAATTTCCTGTATCTCTTCTGGACGATTTGCTTGTTTAAGTTGATGAATGCTGCCATAATCCTTGCCTTCAGTTCATCTTTGGTGCTACGAGGAGTTTTGTTGGTCTCTCGTTCAACTACACCCCACACATAATAATTAAGGAGTTTGCAGTCTGGGTGGGGATTAGGTGGCCAGGTGTAAGGTGTAATGTAATCGCAGAACTTGACTGGGTTCTCCTGCTTGTTTGTCATGGTGCAGAGTTCAGCTGCCGAACATAGAGTCTTCCAGCAGCCACCCTCTTAGCCCAGGGCAGCACTACCTCCTCAAGGCACTTGATGTAGGCCTCAGTGTTGAGTCTGGGGTCCTGTAGGAAGGTGAATAGAAAGATAACGCCGTCACCCCTAGTGATGCCCCCAAACACCGTGATGTTGACTGGAGATATCATCCGGCTCTTTCTGAATCCTCTTCACTGTTTTCACATTGACACCCAGACACTGAAATGTTCGTATTGGAGCTTCCGGCGTGAATGCCGAGCAGTACAGCATGCCTTTATCAAATTCCTAGCGGAGTGAATCGCGCCATGGTGCTCTTTTTCTCACGGACGGTGCCCTATTGAACCTAGTATACTGTGCAGTCGACAAAATAAAAAAAAAACAAAGAAACGCGCATGCGCGAAATTAAAAATATAAAATGGTGACAGTTTACCCATCGCACCCTGTATATGCCTTAGAAATATATATTTGCGTAATATAGTATCCCACATCTCTAAACAGCTTATTTTATTATTTTGCATATTCCACTTGCTACAACACCTTTCCCACAAATGAAACGTTGCAAAACTTTAGCGACTCTATTGCTATTTCCATGAATAGTGTTCAGACAAACTACATTCCTTAGCTCCTCCAGTTCTAACATTCACAGCTAAGACCCACCATTCTACGCCCTTTGTAGCTAGTCACCCTCATTCTCTATGCATTCCATTGGTGAGATGTAAGTTCCATTCGAGCAGCTTCTTACGACGAACCACTGCTCTGTGTAGCCGACTCCCAAGAGGACACTTTCTCGAACACAACACTATTAAGTTGTTCAAGTTTAGGGTTAACCGTTATCTTCCCAACATAGCCGTATAAACCGTGCCTCTACTTGGAGTGGCTGTTGGGCCTTGTACAGAGTGAACATTATTGTAAAAAAATGTTGGTGCGGCATTCTATGACGTTCCTCACTCAATCACTGACTTTGTTAATGTTTTTTTTACTGTTTCGAATTTAGCATTAGTTGCAGTAGTTTTTATTACTTCCCAGAGATCTTTTATTTTATTCTCATCAGCATATCCTTTTATGATGGGTTACAAAGTTTCTATTTGCAGAAAATATGAACGAAAAGGACTCTTATATTTCGGATCAGAAAATGATAGTTTCTGGGAAAATCCGGATTGGAGATAGATAGATAGATAGATAGATAGATAGATAGATATGAACAGAATAGCAGATAGATATGAACAGAATAGCAGATAGATATGAACAGAATAGCAGATAGATAGATAGATAGATAGATAGATAGATAGATAGATATGAACAGAATAGCAGATAGATATGAACAGAATAGCAGATAGATAGATAGATAGATAGATAGATATATAGATATGAACAGAATAACACATAGATAGATTGATATGAACAGAATACTTGCTAGATATGAACTGAATCACACACACACACACACACACACACACACACATATATATATATATTTATATATATATATATATATATATATATATATATATATATATATATATATATATATATATATGTATATAGCCAGACAGACAGATATTCTGAGGACCGTCTTTCAAAATATTCGCATATCACGAAATATTTCGGCGAATAAAATACATTTATGTATAATTTTCACTTGTTGATTCCATCACGAATACAATATTCTTGTACTTGGAGATAGGAGAAAGAAATTTTGAACAACATTTGGCAATAATTTTGTTTTTTTTATCAATTCTTATTTATTTATTGCAGTAACGTTATATTTTTATTATGGACAAGGACGTATTTTCAAATTTGTAAGAAAACTGTTTCGAGTCGTAACGTTATTTTGTATTGTGACTCGAAGTCATTGCCTTCTTCCTGAGAGGGTATAGAACTTTTCAGCAACCTCCCGATATATATATATATATATATATATATATATATATATATATATATATATATGTGTGTGTGTGTGTGTGTGTGTGTGTATTGTTGGTTTTCACAAACGCCCTCTTTAGAGAAATATTGCAGTTGCATATTAATTTCCCCATATAAATGAGTAGAAACGGGCGGACTGTAAAGAAAACTGTTGAACAGCAGGCTTAGATAAAAAAAAATCCTGACCGACAGACACCACAAATGCTGGTGGCATTTTACGTGTTTGTTCGTTTGTTTGCCTTTTACTTCTGTATTTCATTGAGAATGACACACCACACACGTAGAGTAGTAATAAACCCAGATCAGGCATATACAAATGCATACTCAAGGCCACATATGCATTTATATATATATATATATATATATATATATATATATATATATATATATATATATATATATATATATATATATGGCTTAGTTTATTATATGATATAATTATTATAAATTTAAGCACTTGGATATATGAAACATTCGGTCAATTTTTTATTTTTATATAATTTATCTCCTGAAAAGAAAAAAAAAAGAACACATGAAAAATTATATAAAAAACCTAACCACAGCACCTTGGCAGTCGTTATCAACGAAACTTGCATATATATATATATATATATATATATATATATATATATATATATATATATATATATATATATATATGTATATATATATATATATATATATGTATATATATATATGTATATATGTATATATATATATATATATATATATATATATATACACACACACACATATATATATATATATATACACATGCACATATATATATATATATATTGGAAGGCTACACGACCATGAACCTTCATCGATCAATACCGTATTCAGAAACGAAAAATTGGTTAGCTGGCAAAAATTTATCATTAGTGTTCATTTGTGGAAGATCATATATATATATATATATATATATATATATATATATATATATATATAGTGTGAGAGAGAAAGAGAAAGACGGAGAGAGAGAGAGAGAGAGAGAATGGATTACATTACACTGACTGAAATAGGAAGAGTAATATATTTAAATAAATGTTTTTGAGACTTGAAATGATTAATTGCTTAATCCATTTGCTCAAACGCATAGTAACATTGAGCTTAACCGAGCAGACATTTAACGAAAACTTTGATCATTTAAAATAAAGTAACTGGGGCACCTCGAGGTGGTGTAATGGTTAGCAAACTTGTCTTGCTAGAACAATTACGACTTAGTGAGTTCGATCCTCACCGGGTGCCTCATACTTTCGGCCTTGTGCCACACCTGAGCTACGCTTGGAAAATTACTTTAAAATAAAGTAACTGTCACATTCTCTCTCTCACCCTGTCTCTCACACTAAGAATGTAAAAGACAATAAGAAGACTTTAGTGATGTGAAAGGTCAATAAAAGAACCGAAATCAGGAAGACACAAGCTGGCGATTGACGTTGTATTAAAAATGATGTTAGATGGCAGGGAAGCAAGAAACCGAAAGATATATCCACAGGCGAGAAGTGCAAAAAAAAAAAAAAAAGAAACCGCTATAATAGAACTTACGGTTACATCTAGCTATTTCAACACTAAAACGACGAGACAGAGCTGTTCATTAGAACAACTGCCATGAAAATCTTTATGGAAATGACAGAGGGAAGTCACGTCATTTTAGTGGAAAAGTAACTGAAGTCGAGATGCCAGGTCAAGACCGATAACATCACAGACCCTTCTTTGGATTTTGCCGAGACTCTCGAAATATATAACGAGGCGACCAGATATGGCAGCAATATTCACTTCACGAACGAATGGTAGATTTATAAATGTGTAAGATGGATTCTGACGAGGAAAATTGTCTGGAACGACACAGGGAACCAATTTTCCTAGCAGCAGATCTAGCAATTGATTCAGTGTCTTATTGACATACAATGACGAGTTGTTGAAAGACGAAAGAATGTCTGCTAAACCCTAGACTATGGTAGAGATACCTTGAAAAATCCAAATGACATTCTTACCAAAACTTTACGCAATACAAAACATTGTACTCATGCAGAATGCCCTCTTCTCAGCGAAAACTTTGTGCAACTGAAGTCCTCATTTCTATCGAACTTAGGAAATTTTCAATTTGGTCAAAGTTTTCTTTTTAATCAATTCACCCCAAGCAAGGCAATAAGACCACTATGATGCAAGGGGGCCACTGTAAGTGAAAGAAAAGGGAAAGACTTTAAAAGGAACCGGAAATTTCAGAGTTTAGGCGGGACGTTAAAAGTGTACACTTGAAACAGAATTTAGATGGATCCGGAAACGCAATCCTAAACAGAAAAGGAGGGGTAAACCTCTACTCCAGTTCAAAAGGTCAACTGTTCAACAAAATAAAATAATAAACATAAAATAATAAACAAACTACAACGGTTGGATAACAGATCAAGTTTTCCTATCCTGTAAAGAAAAGTGATACAAAGAAAAAATTGGAGAGTTACTATGGAAACCATCGTATTGTTGCTATGGAAGCGGCCAAACAGTTGTTATAGAAATTATCGGTAATCCAATCCACTGCTTTATTTCGTTTTTAAACAAAGTAAATAAAGATATCCGTGCCTATAATAATAATAATAATAATAATAATAATAATAATAATAATAATAATAATAACAACAACAACAACAACAACAACAACAACATAAGTATAAAAGGTGGAGACATGATCAAGTTGCCAAAATCATTCATAGGGCGTTGTATGAGAAATGGTATTTTCAGCGAGAAAAGGAATGGTACAATCAAAAACCTGAGAACGTCCTTGAGCCAGAAACACGCAAGATTTTGTGGGATTTTTCAATACAAACAGATAAGAAACTGAATTACAACAAACCGGGCGTATTGGTGGGAGCTAAACTAGAAAAAAACGAGAAAGGTAAAATATTGACCCATCGTTTCCTTTTGATACAAAAGCAAAAGGAAGCGAGATCAACGATGAGCCGTTGAAGTTTGAATTGACAAGGCTTCGGAAATTGAGGACGGACACAGTCATACTAGTTAGTATTGATGCACTTGGTACATAGCTGACAGAATGGAGACATGGATAAAGAAAATTAGCATTGATTGCTCAGCGGAACTGTTGCAGAAATGAAGGGTCAGCCTGGTGAAGAAGGTGGATAAAACATCCTCCAGATATGGCGTAGAGATTAATATAGAAAAGCCGAACTGATTACGAACTTATAGCAAGTAATCAAGTAGTCACATTGAATAGACGTATCTGTTTTATTTTCACGGACAACCCTCACTTAACGACCGGGTTCCGTTTCAAATATACTTCCCCGACGCATGAGTTCGCTTCTGGCGCGGAAGTTGGAAATAATATTGGATTGAATCCCAGGGAACCTCTCCCTTGGTAGGGGACTGCGGTCATTACCGGCGCCTGAGGCGTCCCCAAGAAGGGGAAGTGCCGAGAGGACTTGAGCATTTTTTTTTACGTCACTGCTGAAAAACCCTACATTAAACTTCCACCTTGTGACATATTTCGTTATTACGTGGGCGCACGGATAAAAAAAAACCCTGGTTCCGTTCCAGTGACCTGGTCGCTAAACGAATTCGCGATGTAAGTGTGTTAGCTGACCGCTGTTTCAGATTAACGACACACGGATTGTGTTTTGCGTCAACCTGCTTTAGATAGCTTTCATGTCACTTTTGTAACCTTTCTCATTAATTTCTAAATGTTTATAAAACATAATAAAAGGAATATATAGCTAACACTTTATTATGAACAGCGTGGTCCGAAGGTCTTGTCACCCCTACATAACATAATTTTCTCTTTGCAGTGGCTGCCACAAAAATGATAGTGTTCATACAGACCTTCTCAATGTATGACAGCGTCAATGAATCCAGCACATGTGCTTTATATTACTGAAATATTTGGTTTTCTATTGTTCTCATTGTTTTGCTTTTGAGGGTGACAAGACTTTCAGACCATTCTACATTACTTCGGTCTGTATACATCAAATACAGTACAAGACATTTGTTTATAATTAATCTCCCCTTTGTTCCTTTTCTTTTCATTTTGAAGATATTCATCGGCTTCTTGTACCTTAGTGGTGAAGCACGTCTGGCTACGCCAGGTGATTTCTCAAATTAAAGGAATGCAGATTCAATTCGTGTCACAAGTCAGTTCTTCAATAAGACTTTCGATCTCGAGACCGGTAGATGTTAAATTCACTATTAAAGAAACCGAGGTATATATATACACAAATACATGTAATCAATGAATATAACATTTTGTAGTAATACGTTATATATATATATATATATATATATATATATATATATATATATATATATATATATATATATGTATATATGAAGAAATATAGTCTTATGGTGTGCTATATTTATGGGACAAAGTGGTCAATATCAGAGATAGAGCGCGTGTAAATATAAAAATGAACATTGAAGTCAACACTTAGAAACGACAGACATATATGCGTATTTGTGTGTGAGTTTTCTGTGTGTATGTGGTAGTCAGCTATAGTGGTCAGTAGGAGAATCTACTAATGTCAGCCATTTATTTGTTAATAGATTCTGATTGTTGTTATCAGAAAATGGCTATTCATCGTGAAATGGCAAGTATGATGATACGCACCGTAGCTATTATTGTAATAGTAACATGACATATGGGAACAGGGGTAGCAATTATGCTGTTAGAAAATAATGAAAAAGATAATAAAATGATAATGGTATGATTTTGGGTGGAGTTAAAGAAGAAGAAGAAGAAGAAGAAGAAGAAGAAGAAGAAGAAGAAGAAGAAGAAGAAGAAGAAGGAGGAGGAGGAGGAGGAGGCGGAGGAGGAGGAGGAGGAGAAGAAGAAGAAGGTGATCATGATGATGGCGGCGGTTGGTATGCGGCAATATAAATACGAAAATAAACAAGGAAAATAATTCA
>OZ038483.1:60405780-60420780 GCA_964036315.1 Acanthosepion esculentum | reverse complement strand
ATATATATATATATATATATATATATATATATATATAGATTGTAATTAGACAAATGCAAGGATTTTATTTTGCAGCAAGTATATATGAACAAAAGTAAAAATGTCGTTAGTTTTACAATTTTTAAAAAAATTTAATAACCCTCACAAAACCTAACGTCAGAGGACGAAATGCGTCGGCTAAATAAAGTTTTCCTTTTTTCTTTATTATTCACATATATATATATATATGTATATATATATATATATATATATATATATATATATATATATATATATATATATATATGTGTGTGTGTGTGTGTGTGTGTATGTATGTATATGTGTTTGTCTGTGTGTGTATGTGTGTGCTTGTGCAATAAACCATATTTTGAAAGATGTACTTGGAGATAATGGAGATTTCATTAATAAACAAGAAGAGATGAATTATAATGGACTTTCGCATTATCATAAGAATGTCTGAGTAGAAGTGATCAGATTACATTCTTTGGGTAAAGTAAAATACGTTACATACCAATGTTGTTGCTTAAAAAGATAAGAGAGAGAAAAGCTACAATTTTCATACGCGTTCACACGCATACACAAATTACTTCTTACTTCTAAAGAAACGCGCACATATGCGTAGTTGGCGAGAGAAGCCTGGAAGAAGATAAAGTTGTAACAGCCGGGATTTTATGTTCTTTATTAACAGGGGATGGTACATTATTGTTTCCATCTATCTGATGAAAGAGAAAAAATTTGTTCAGGCACGTAAGCCCGTTGAAGGTGATTAAAGAAGAAAAAATAGGAGCTTTTTTTTAAAGGTTAAATTCAGTTCTTTAAAAATTTAAGTTTTCAATAATTTGAATTGGACAAAATAAAAATGTCTTGTTAGTTATCTCTGCTACCATTAATTAATTCTCTGATTGGTTCTTTTGTTTTTTAAACTAATGTAAATTATTTTAGCAAATTAAAGATAGTAATACAAATTACAATATTATTTATTTTAACAAATTAAATTGTTTTTAAATTTTTCAATTGTTTACTTGTTTATAGATTTTAAAATAATTTATTTCGAGTTGAATTTTTGTAGTGTTGAATGTATTTTAAATCATTTCTGAGAACTTTAAAATAAATTATTGCTTCACACCAAGGAAGGTGGAAGTGCCACTAGCACACAAGGGGTTACATAGAGTGGGAGCAAGAGTAAAGAGGCGTGGTAGAGGAAAGGATGAAGAGGAGGACGGGGAATAGATCACGGCAACTGGAGATGTCGATTGACATTGCATTTGAATATTTGGAAATTACAGCTATCAGGGAAGCAAGTAAGAGTAAAAGAGTTTCACAGGCGGGAAGTGCGAGACATGAAGCTATTTGAGTAGAAGAGGCGGTTACAATTAACCGTTTCAACAATGAAAGGGTGGGACTGAAATGCCAACCGAGTAGCACGTTTAAATTCATGCAGTTTGGGAAGCAGCGAAACTAGCTCGTCGGACAATTACCGTGAAAGTATTTGTAGAAAAGACAGAGAGAAGCGACGGCATTTCTGTGAGAGAAAGACTGTAAACGAGATGCCAGATCAGAGCCAATCACATTGCATGTCCGTCTCTGGTTTAATTTTAATGTAATGAAAAAAGGATATGTGATTTTTCTTTAGTAGTATATTAAATAAAAAAGAACAAAAAAAAAAGCAAACAAAGTATCGAAGGAGAAAATTTGGAATAAAAAACAAAAATGATGTTAAAGTAGGTGGAGTAAAATAAAAATGAATTACGAGATAAAAAATAAAAAAATCGAACGAATGAGGCAAATAATAAAATATTGTTAAAGAAAAAGACGAAGAGAAGATTTTAGAAGGAAAGACAAAAATTAAATACCAAATGGAGAAAGGAGAAGTTGAAGTTTTCGTAGTGACAGCCACAGAAGAAGATTGGTTTATTTTGTTTCACGGCATATCAACACCTCAATGGGTTATTTAACGCCGAGAAGATTTTTATTGCTGGTAATAATTTTTTTGTTAAAAAATGTATTGCAGTTATTTAAAACTAATTTACACTTTCATAGTGTTTTGAACCTAGTTTGGGGTTTAACTATTTTCCCATAGCTAGGACCCTAAACCTCGGGTCAGGGTGAACCTGGGGACACCAGCATTTAAGAGGTGGTTGCACGTTCCTCAAAAACTTCTGATCAGAGGTCTTGTTGATGAATGTAGTTTATCGTCTTACCCGGGACAACAACAACAACAACAACAATAACAACAACAACAATAACAACAAGATATGTAGGTCGAGGGTGAACGATAAGCGAAGATAAAAAAGAAAGATACGATGAAGATTATATAAAAAAGTACATAAATAAGAAAAAGGGAACAAAGAAAAGGAAAAAGGAGATAAAGAAGAACCAAAGAAAAAGAGGAAATAAAGATAGACATAAAGAAGAAAAAGACACTGAAAAAGAAATAGGAGATAAAAAAGAAAAAAAGGTGATAAATAAGGAAATTATGAAGAATAAGAAATAACAAAGAAGAAAGAGGAGACAAAGAAGAAAAATGAGATAAGGAAGAAAAAAGGAGATAAAGAAAAAAGAAAGAGGAGATAAAGAAGGACACAAAGATGAAAAAGAAGATGAGTGGGGAAAAAGAGACAAAGAAGAAGAGAAAGTTATAAAGAAGAAAAAAGAAAGAAAGAAAGACGGAAATAAAGAAGTAAGAAGAGAAAAAGAGAGACACAAAAAGGAAAAAGAAGATAAAATCGAAAAAAGGAGATGTGAAGTAGATAAAGAAGAAGAAAGAGGTGATAAAGAAGGACATAAGGATGAAAAAAAGATAAGTTAGAAAAGGGAGATAAAGAAGAAGAAAAGTTATAAAGGAGAAAAAAATCAAAGAGGAGATATAAAGGAACACAGGGATGAAAATGTAGATAAAGAACAAGAAGATAAAGAAGAAAGAAGAAAGAAGAAGAATGAGGGGATAAAGAAGAAAGAAGAAGAATGAGGGGATAAAGAAGAAAGAAGAAGAATGGGGATAAAGAAGAAAGAAGAAGAATGAGGGGACAAAGAAGAAAGAAGAAGAATGAGGGGATAAAGAAAAAAGAAGAAGAATGAGAGGATAAAGAAGAAAGAAGAAGAATGAGGGGACAAAGAAGAAAGAAGAAGAATGAGGGGATAAAGAAGAAAGAAGAAGAATGAGGGGACAAAGAAGAAAGAAGAAGAATGAGAGGATAAAGAAGAAAGAAGAAGAATGAGGGGATAAAGAAGAAAGAAGACTGAACAAGAAGATAAAGAAGAAAGAAGAAAAATGAAGGGATAAAGAAGAAAGAAGAAGAATGAGGGGATAAAGAAGAAAGAAGAAGAATGAGGGGATAAAGAAGAAAGAAGAATAATGAGGGGACAAAGAAGAAAGAAGAAGAATGAGGGGATAAAGAAGAAAGAAGAAGAATGAGAGGATAAAGAAGAAAGAAGAAGAATGAGGGGACAAAGAAGAAAGAAGAAGAATGAGGGGATAAAGAAGAAAGAAGAAGAATGAGGGGACAAAGAAGAAAGAAGAAGAATGAGAGGATAAAGAAGAAAGAAGAAGAATGAGGGGATAAAGAAGAAAGAAGACCGAACAAGAAGATAAAGAAGAAAGAAGAAGAATGAAGGGATAAAGAAGAAAGAAGAAGAATGAGGGGATAAAGAAGAAAGAAGAAGAATGAGGGGATAAAGAAGAAAGAAGAAGAATGAGAGGATAAAGAAGAAAGAAGAAGAATGAGGGGATAAAGAAGAAGGAAGAAGAATGAGGGGACAAAGAAGAAAGAAGAAGAATGAGGGGATAAAGAAGAAAGAAGACTGAACAAGAAGATAAAGAAGAAAGAAGAAGAATGAAGGGATAAAGAAGAAAGAAGAAGAATGAGGGGATAAAGAAGAAAGAAGAAGAATGAGAGGATAAAGAAGAAAGAAGAAGAATGAGAGGATAAAGAAGAAAGAAGAAGAATGAGGGGACAAAGAAGAAAGAAGAAGAATGAGGGGATAAAGAAGAAAGAAGAAGAATGAGAGGATAAAGAAGAAAGAAGAAGAATGAGGGGACAAAGAAGAAAGAAGAAGAATGAGGGGATAAAGAAGAAAGAAGAAGAATGAGGGGACAAAGAAGAAAGAAGAAGAATGAGAGGATAAAGAAGAAAGAAGAAGAATGAGGGGATAAAGAAGAAAGAAGACCGAACAAGAAGATAAAGAAGAAAGAAGAAGAATGAAGGGATAAAGAAGAAAGAAGAAGAATGAGGGGATAAAGAAGAAAGAAGAAGAATGAGGGGATAAAGAAGAAAGAAGAAGAATGAGAGGATAAAGAAGAAAGAAGAAGAATGAGGGGATAAAGAAGAAAGAAGAAGAATGAGGGGACAAAGAAGAAAGAAGAAGAATGAGAGGATAAAGAAGAAAGAAGAAGAATGAGGGGATAAAGAAGAAAGAAGACTGAACAAGAAGATAAAGAAGAAAGAAGAAGAATGAAGGGATAAAGAAGAAAGAAGAAGAATGAGGGGATAAAGAAGAAAGAAGAAGAATGAGGGGATAAAGAAGAAAGAAGAAGAATGAGAGGATAAAGAAGAAAGAAGAAGAATGAGGGGATAAAGAAGAAAGAAGAAGAATGAGGGGACAAAGAAGAAAGAAGAAGAATGAGAGGATAAAGAAGAAAGAAGAAGAATGAGGGGATAAAGAAGAAAGAAGACTGAACAAGAAGATAAAGAAGAAAGAAGAAGAATGAAGGGATAAAGAAGAAAGAAGAAGAATGAGGGGATAAAGAAGAAAGAAGAAGAATGAGGGGATAAAGAAGAAAGAAGAATAATGAGGGGATAAAGAAACGAAGGCGGACACGTAGATAGTAAATGGCAGTAAGAAGTCGGCACAAAAAAATGAAGGAAAAAATGTTCGGTTGAGTTACTTTTACAAAATGTCAACCGTTATTTTACGTCGAATTTTCCATGGTACACCCAGTACAGATCGAACGCACTACTCAGTAGTAATTGTTAAAGAGACCAACTTCGCTAGCCATTACCTCACACCGGGGTGTCATCTCCCTCGCCACTCAAAAAGACAGCAACAAGAAGACAACAAAAAGAAGAATAGAAAACGCAATGGGAAAAGACAGAAAGTAAGAAGAGCAAGAAAGCGAAAAAAGAAGAAAAAGCCAAAAGAAATATAATAGAAGCGACATGTAAATCTAAAGTAGAATAAATGCTTATACTTTGCAAATCTATACTTGCTTCACAGTCCTTACTAAGGATGATTGATCTTGCTGTATAAATCCTCAAATCCATGTATATAAACGCTTGCACCATTTGTCGCTTCATACTTTATTATGGTGTAAGTTGGCGGCCATTACTGCCCGTTCGTCCCTACTTGCTAAAGAATGTCCTACATTCTAAGTCCGGAATAGATAATCATTTGAGAATAGAAGATGCTATGTTTACGAGTAAATTCACTGACATCGCCAAGAAGAAAAGAAAAAAAAAACGAATAAAAGAATGTGCCAATTAGATACAACAAAACCAAAAATCTTGTACAGGCTTTACGTAATTTTAAAAAGTGATTAATCTTCTAAAAACCAGGAAGTCCTAAATGAGTCCATTTCTTTTCGACTTAGATTGTTACTCATATGAGTGATGAGCGTTTTCAAGCATTACTCTAACTATAATGAGGAAAGATCATTTTTCAAGTGTAATGTCACAAGTTTTATTGAAATAACGAACGCATCAACCTACAACTGAAACTCGTATCAGATTTTAATAGTTTCGTGTCTCTTGAATGCAAACGCAATTCTCGTTAACTAAATACTAGGTCAACCAAAAGCCTCCGCTCATCGGTTCTCTGTTTTCTTTCAATTCGTAATTTAATAGCGGAAAACAATAAGGATACTTCGGTATCTCGCTGTGTCGTAGTGTTAGTAAAGATGAACTTGTAAGCATTTAACCCCCCCTCTCCGTTAGTGACCTGGAAGGCTTGAACATCTCCACGAAAGGTTTCCTTTAATATTTTAAAAATTCATCTATCACACGGAACTACTACTGTTCAAAAGATTTTTCTCTTGTTTCCTGTTTAGGATTGGGTTTCCAGTCCCTTCTAAAGTCCTTTCATTCTCATTCACTCCCAGTAACCCCCTTGCGACGTACTACTAGATTGGTTTTACAATTGAAATAGCTAGATGTAACTGTAAGTTCTATTCTAATATTTTCTAACTCTTTTGAAAAATGTAAATGCAACCACAGTCGCCATTTTGTTTTCCTGATTTCTGTTCTTTTGTTTTCCTTTCTCCACACTGAAGTTTTCTCGTTTTCTTGCACTCCCAGTAAACCACTTTGAGTCTTAGTGGCATTATCGCCTTGCTCGGGATGAAATGATTAAAAAAATAGACC
This sequence comes from Acanthosepion esculentum, assembly GCA_964036315.1. Lineage (NCBI taxonomy): Eukaryota > Metazoa > Mollusca > Cephalopoda > Sepiida > Sepiidae > Acanthosepion > Acanthosepion esculentum. The sequence goes on along the minus strand of OZ038483.1, from coordinate 60,414,424 downwards.
AATCGGATCGTAAAGTAAACCAAATAGCGTTGATATCAATGATGATCTGACTTTCACACCTAGCTGACAAGCCGATATATATAGTCTCTTTCACCAGCAATGATTCTATCAAGTATATTGACTTTATACCAAATACGGTAATGTGCAATTTTTCTCTATAGAAATAGTGCTCACTCTGTCAGTTGGAGTCAAGAATACGATGTCCGTATCGCCATGCAGAGGGGTAAACGCCACAAAAAGGAGCCACTTCTTTACTGTAGCTGGGCTTACTTTTTTTATTCACGTGCAAACCAAACCTCTGTCTACTTTTTTGATGCTCTTTCAAACCAAATCCTTGTCTACCTTTCAATTTATCAAAACGACAAAATTCAGCATTTAATAACACGAAATAATTTCATATGCAATAAACCAAACGAAACCAAACCAGATATAGAGCGATCTGTCTATATTTCTGAGATGAGGTCTTATGTACACTATTTACATTATTCGGACTAATGTCGTCATCTTTGTCGCCATGTTTTTCACAACGTTTCGGCCATTGTACACTCCGGGCTTCTTCAGGTGGTTGGAATGTCGAACTGAACCCTTTATTTCGCTCGCTGGAGTAGACTGTTCTAGTTCCACATGCCATGTCTAATGGATGTCAGTTATCTCCTGTTAATTCCCCTCTGAAAGTTAACCAGGTATTGAACTCACACTCTTTGGGTCCTATCACTGGATCTAACGCCTTTATCCACTGTGCCATGTGTCCTTGAGGACATCTGTGTATAAATTTCTGGGTATTATAAATCTAATGTCTTCAGCAATCATTTCTTACCAGTGCTCATATTGCAATTTTTGCTATTATCATTGCATGTTTTTACCAGAGCTCATATTGCAATTTTTGTTGTTATTATCGCTTTTCTCCTGCACTCCTTATTACTGGTTCCCATATTGTATTCATTCCTATGCTTGGTCAGCTCAGGAGACTTTTGTGGCCTAGCATATGTGCTGATTCCTTAAGTTTACGAATTTCCCAACGATGTTCTTTGTCTATGATCTCAACTTGATCCCACAGAGGGCAGTGATCTCCGTTTTCTCTCCCTATGTCGTCAGCCATGCCTGATTTTCCCACTTGCCCTCGTGATACAGCTTTCTGGCATTCTTGAAGCCTTACAATAAGGGGGCGGCCTGTCTCCTCTTTATATTTCTTTCCGCAGCTGCACGGGATAGCGTACACAGTCTTTAGTCGTGTTCTCCTCTATGGGGGGTCTTACTCGGGAGAGATATCTGCGAAGTATCGTCCCGCTTTTGAAGGTTGTCTTGATGTTATATGGACCGCAGATCCTTTGTATTTTCTCTGATAACCCCTTCACATAAGGCAAGCAGCGCTCTACTCAGTTTCTACTGCTCTCTATGGCCCGATCATTTTTTTATATTCCACGAATTTAACTTTAATGGGATGACTGACGTCTCCCTTATATTATTGCCTTGGCGGAAATGATTTTAAAAAAGTGACAAATTTTCATAATTAGTAGAGTGTATTTTTTAATTCCTCTATCATTTAACAGCAAGGAGTTTCTGGCTTAATTCATCATATTTGTGCGATTTACAAACCGGCTTATCTCCGATTTCTTATTCCGACACGACTTGCACATCCGTCGGTAGATGAATGAATTGAAATCGTTTACTTTTCATTTCATTGCAATAGTCTTTCGTTCGACCATACATATATATATATATATATTTAAAAATCACAGCTCTTAAATCTTTATTTAGAATAGAATATGTAATAAATCATCAAAAGATCGTGATAAAAAGCAACAGAAATTAAGATGGAAGACACACACACACACATATATATATATATATTAAAAATCGCATCTCTTAAATCTTTATTTAGAAGAGAATATGTAATAAAACATCAGAAGATTGTGATAAAAAGCAACAGAAATTAAAATGGAAGATATATATATATATATATATATATATATATATATATATATATATATATATATATATATATATATATGAAAATCGAGCTCTTAAATCTTTATTTAGAAGAGAATATGTACTAAAATATCAAAAGATTGTGATAAAAAGCAACAGAAATTAAGTTGGAAGACACACACACACACACACATACACATATATATATATATTAAAAAATCGCAGCTCTTAAATCTTTATTTAGAAGAGAATGTGTAATAAAAAGATTTTGATAAAAAGCAACAGAAATTAAGATGGAAGACTTTATATATATATATATATATATATATATATATATATATATATATATATATATAAAATCATCGTAATTGATACTATACTCCGTCCGAGAAATTCCAACACTGTTATATCTAATACTACTAGCAGCAGCAACTGTTAGAAGAATTAAACATTCCGACGGTAAATGGTTAAATCATTATGCACGGTTACTATTCAAGACGAAATTCGGAGGGATGGGAATTGGGTGATTCTGTTTGGTTAGTTATTTAACAAATTTGAAGCTGATGTACGTTTTCCAAATTCCTTCGACCCACAGAAGATATAGCTGTACTTACACACTGATACAGATAACCAACATGCTAACCTAACCAAGTAACTTGTATCTTGCAAAGTATAGTAATTCCTAGTAACATTAAAGTACGGAAGTCCAGCAGATCGTCCTCCTCGACACTGCAGTCATATCAAGGAAGACAATATCCATCAAATAAAACTATTAAGCCCTCAATGTAGCCCCAAACCCAGCTTTATGACCCCAAAAAATAGGACAGAACTCTTAATAATAATAATAATAATAATAATAATACCATCCCGTGTAAATTTTAGGATTTTCTTATGGCAACTTCTCTGACGGACTTTTTTCCTGGACTTTTTTCCTGGTGCCTCGACTACGTGAATTTAAGCGTGCTACTAGATTGGCATCTAGGTCCCACCCTTTTACTGTTGAAATAGTTAAATGTAACTGCCACTTCTACACCAACAGTTTCTTTTCTCGCGCTTCGCATCCTTTACTTGCTTCACTGATAACTATAATCTTCAAAATTTTAAATGCAACGTCAATCGCCATTTTTTCATCTTCTTGAACCCCGATCAGCTTTGGTCCTTTCCTCCATACTGTCTATTATCAGTTTTGTCTTTCCGTTTCACTCCTTGTAACCCCTTGCGTACTAGTAGCATTCCTGTCTTGCTTGGGGCGAGATAATTAAAAAAAAAGAAAACTTTGAATTTTCTAATGTATGATAATGCTTAATTTACGGGTTCCACGATTACAAAATCCCTGTGGAAATCCCCCGACTGTATCGTTAAATATTTGAGCTTAACAATCTTTCAAAAAATATTTCATTAACAATCATATATAGGAACGCCGGTCATTATTTGAAAAAGTAATAGGGTACAAATGAAAAGATTTAAAATTGACAAGTTTTTCCATTTCAATGAAATAGACATTAAACACATTAAAGCGATATTTTCTCCCAGTTTCTTTCTTTCCAGGGTTTCTTTTCTGTATTTTCTCCCAATTTCTTTCTTTCTTTCTTTCTTTCTTTCTTTCTTTCTTTCTTTCTTTCTTTCTTTCCAGGGTTTCATTTCACCGAAGCAGACGTTAAACACATGAGAGCGTTATTGTCGCCTCTATCTGTTCTGTCTTTCTTTATTTTTCTTTCTTTCTTTCAGTGAAACCAAACAGCCTCTCTGATATGTCTTTTCCGTCTTTCCTCACGATCAAAGCGGAGTAGTCCATTATTTATAAGGTATTAGCAGAGCGTAACGTACGTGCTAGGTAATGAAGAATCAGGATATTGACAAGTAGAATACCAATAAGATAATAGCTTAAACACAGGCACACATTTTGCAATCGATTGCAAGTGAACTCGGATGTAGCTGGGCGCTAAAGTTTATAAATAAAACAACGGCAAGAAAAAAAAAAGAAATTAAAAACTCGCAGGCTCTTGCTAGTGAGTTAGAACATTACTGGTTATTTCATTATTGTAGACTTTATGACATGTAAATTTAAGCTTAGTAAATATCAATTCGATTACTATTGATACTAAAATATATATGGAGGGTTGGTTGTTGACGTACTAGTGTTGAAAGCAATAGTTTCCTCAGTGGCTGCAGCGGATATGGCATTGCTTCAAATCACACATAGAACGGTATACACATGAACAAAGTGTATTGTGTAGAACTCTCAGAATATTTAGGGTTCTATTCGGACAATCAAACTCCTTTGCGAGTCACCCGATTCTTCAGAGTGTTAAATAATAGTTTCAGACTATTATTTTTTTAGCAGCAGTGTATTTTGGCTCAGACTTTCTGAGGCTGACCTTTAAGGTCAGATGGTAGACAAAATAGGGATATTATATTTTGATTGGCTGAGCCGAACGTGGGAATATTAGAGATAGAAAGTGTTTCCAGGGAGTTTAGTTTTTACACGTCATACACATTAGACGTGGGTATTTTTTTGTCTCAGGGAACTTCCTCACCAGTGGGAGTGATAGTGCTACCCCACTGGCTAGCTAAATATGTACACAACGACGTGTTTAATAACATAGATACCGGATTTTCCGCACTATACTCCGCACCAGTATATAACCGACACTCCTATAAATTCCACTATCTGGACATAATTGGTTCGAAGATGGCGACCGGTTTTTGTGAAGCTATGTTCCCCTAAGCCTAACCCCGGCCACTTAAGGTTCGAAGGCACAATTCATATATAATCCGCACCGTTATATAACCCGCACCCTACATATTTCGAGAAAAAAGTCGCGGGTTATAGTTCGGAAAATACGGTAAGTTTAAAATCCCTTTTTGTTGAAGTTCTCATTTTATCTCTGAACTAAAAAACAAAACAAAAAAAAACAACAACTAGCGATCACCCTGCCGGGAGAAGAAGACCGGAAGATGACAGAGAGAAGAATGTAACATATGGGTGAATCAAGACCGTCGCCCTAAGACTACTCCCGGCACGAAGGGATATACAACAAGACTTCCTCGGTTGCATTTCATTTATAATATCGTATTCAAATGTGGGAAAATCACGTAGGGGAGACATCAGTCAACCCTTTTTAGTTAAACTCGGAAGGTAGAGAGCAGTATAGATTGATTAGGGCGTTCTATATCTGGTTTGGTTTATTGCATATCAAGCTTTTTCCAGATTATTAAATGCAGAATTTTGTCGTTTACATAAATTGAAAGGAAGATAAAAATTTGATTTGCAAGAAACGGTAGACACAGGTTTGGCATGCACGAAAATAAAAAAAAGGTAGGCATAGAGAGTCAAAAAGTAAGCACAGCTACAGTAAAGAGGTGGTTCCTTTTTTTTGTGGCGTTTACTTCTTTGCATCGTTTTCTTGACCCCAACTGACAGAGTGAGCAGTATTTCTAGAGAGTAAAATTAGACATATTTGGTCTAAAGTCAATATACTTGATAGAAACACTGCTTTACGATCCGACTGGTTTACTTTTTAATTATTCCACCCCCCCCCCCCCTGAGCAAGGCGATAATGCCACTAAGACGCAAGGTGGCTTACTGGGAGTGAAAGAAAATGAGAAAACTTCAGTGTGGAGAAAGGAATGCAAAAGAACAGAAATCAGGAAGACAGGATATGGCGACTGAGGTTGCATTTACATTTTTGAAGATTGTATATGGCAGGCAAGCAAGAAATCGTAAGAGACTTCTAAAGGTGAGAAATAGCCGGGAAAGAAAATATTAGAATAGAACTTTCAATAGTAAAACGATGAGACCTAGTAATCAATCTAGTACTATGCTTAAATTCGTGTGGTCGAAGTAATAAGGGGGAGAGCTCATTAGAATAACTGCTATGAAAATATTTACAGAAAAGCCAGGCCACGATGGTGGGAAAGTGACAGAAAAACGAGATGCCAGGTCAGGACCGATAACATTACATACCCTTCTTTAGAAACTATATTTTATCGCCATCGTAGTACGTGCAAAAAGAAAGTAGTTTATGCAATACGTGATATCATGGATAAGATTATAGAACAAAACATTCATTCGATATACTCTCACTTGCACACACACTCTCTCTCTCTCTCTTTACACACACACACCCATCACGCACACACACGCACATACACACACACACACACACATATATATATATATATATATATATATATATATATATAGAAAGGATGAAAGCTGACCAGAGCACATTACCGCGGCTTCGACCTCTTCGGTCTCCTCTGGTGGTTTGTTCAGTAAATCAACTACACAGAGCTCAACAAATTAAGCCTTTCCGAAAGTGCTTAAGTTGTTGAGCTCCGTGTAGTTGATTTGCTGAACAAACCACCTGAGGAGGCCGTAGAGGTCGAAGCCGCGGTAATGTGCTCTGGTCAGCTTTCATCCTTTCTAAATATTAAACAGCTCTGCAAGTCTGGTCTTCCGACTTTGTATTGAGCAATTTTAATACATTCAGTTTTAACAAATTTTCACTGTTTGTGTAACTGTGGAATATATATATATATATATATATATATATATATATATATATATATATATATATGTTTGACAATCAGAGCCGAAAGAGAAAAAGGCAAATGAATAGGGGTGAGAGTATAAGGAAACAAGCAAATGATGAAAAAGAGAAATAACCACGACATTCGAAACATACGTACATACACACACGCACATGCATGCACAATCTCAAACGCGTGAACACACGCACACATGCACACACACACTCAAAGAGAAGTCAACCTAACACCAATAAAATTAATTTTTAAGTTGCTATAAAGATAACGAAAATGAGAAAATCCGCCGTCAGTTGCCCCCTGACGAGTAGACCGAACAAAAGGGTTCGTCTACGCAATCTTGGAGTCGAGGTACTGAATATAATATCACTGATCTAAGTGACAGATTTTATATATATTAATCACACACACACACACACACACACACACACACACACACACACACACACACACACACACACACACACACACATATATATATATATATATATATATATATATATATATATATATATGAGTTGGCATCAAATATGGATCGGAATCTGACAGAATTATCAGATAACGAGTGAAAATTATTAAACACTTACATACATGAATCAATATTTAATGTTTTTCATATAAGTTTGTCATCTGGATGGACTCTCCTTGAGTTCGGAACGCCACAAATTATACTAACGTCTGTTTAACCAGTCAAATGTACGTGAAACATGATTAACCAGGGCAAGTGAAACAACACAAAAATAAAAATACGAGAATTTCTTTCTTCTTTTTCTCCATATCTCATTCTCTGATGAAGATTTAATAAAAGTGAAACATGTTAGATTGATAAACATTTCCAAGTTATTTTTCATCTCATTATCTATCTATCTATCTATCTATATATATATATATATATATATATATATATATATATATATATATATATATATATATATATATATATATAGTGATAAAGATTGAGATAGATATATGATGAGATCTCAATCTTCTATCACTATATATATATATATACATACATATATATAGTGATACAGATTGAAATAGATAGATAGATAGATAGATAGATAGATAGATAGATAGATAGATAGATAGATAGATGGCAAATTCTGGCAACAGTGGAAAAATGAAATCATGTTCAAAGTTGTATCTTGGAGCCGAATTAAGACGGCAAAATCTAAACTTATATTTGCCCATTGGCTTTACTTCTAAAGCTGTAGTCGATTTCGGTATCAACAAGCGAACTATTTACGACGATAGGAGCAAAATTGTTTTTTGTTTTTTTAAACACTGACGGTTTGCAATTTTCTAGATCAAATTTCTTTTACATAGCAATATATCTTGAGTCCTCCATACTTAAGATACTGTGCCAGACTTAGAGACTAATCAAATTTTAATAAATATCTTAACTGTAACGCTATATTTAACAAAAGAAATGATGACAGGAAATCAAAACAAATAATATCGGGGTAAAGATGACCCCACACTAATATTCTTACATTTATGAGCAGCAAATAATAAAAGCATTCTCTTCAAGCGTTTAAGCGTCTTAAGTGCATGCGCCAATCGATTTATAGACAGAGAAATGTTTATACCACGCAGATCTAGTAACTGCTAAAGCGTAACATGATTGTGCAGCGACAATCTCCTGAGTTGGAATTTACCTAGCAAATTAGCATTCAAAATGCAAATATTTTACCTGAAATCGATGACGGAGTAACAACAATATAGACAACTCATTATAATCACATCTATCAAGTAGTAGAAAAATATGGATATCTGATAGCTTTGAATATTGTGAAACGGTCATTAATAATGTCTTCATGCAGAACGGGAAAAAAATCGTAGTTTGATTCAGTTCTACCGTCAGTGTTACGTTCCAAACATAATTTACAGAGGAAAAAAAATTATCTCTGTATCTTGCTAATGCTATGACTCTTCAGGATGTAGGCAAGCGTGGCTCTCCGCAGCGTCCTTTTCTTTCATTATCCGTGAATTGCCATCAATTAATCGGAAAGATAGTGAAGTGATTTCACGGTTTTGAATTCAGACTGACTCCATGGCTGGGTTTATTGTCCGCCGCCTGAGGTATACCCAAAAGGGGAATTGGCGAAGGGGTTTGGGCAATTTTTCCACGGTGTTGCCGTTAAACCAACTTTAAACCAGG
>OZ038483.1:60368280-60398280 GCA_964036315.1 Acanthosepion esculentum | reverse complement strand
TTTACCGGCGATGAAAAGTGGATACACCGCGATAACCCTAAGCGTAGCAGATCGGCGGCAAAACCGAATATCCATCGTTCGAAGCTTCTGCTCTGCATCTGGTGGGATCAGCTGGGTGTAGTTTATTATGAGCTACTCAAACTAACTGAAACCAACTGAAACCATCACGGGAGATCGCTATCGACTACAATTGATGCGTTTGAGGCGAGCATTGAAAAAAAACGGCCGCGAAACGAGCAGAGACACAGCAAAGTTATTTTGCAACATGACAACGCTAGGTCACATGTTGCAAAACAGGTAAAAACCTACTTGGAAACGCTTAAATAGGAAGTCCTAACCCACCCGCCGTATTCAGCAGACATTGCCCCGTCCTATTATCTCTTGTCCCGATCGATAGCACATGGCCTGCCTAAGCAGCACTTTCATTCTTATGAAGGTGCCAAAAAATGGGTCGACTCGTGGTTAGCCTAAAAAAACGTGTCGTTTTTCCGACGTGGAATTCAAATGTTGCCAGGAAGATAGGAAAAAATGTAGTGTATAGCGATGGACAATACTTTCAGTGACATGTTTCTTACTAATTTTTATAAATAAAACATTACTTTTCATGAAAAATCAGCGAGAACTTATGCAAAGTCCTAGTATATATGAATAAAAAGACAAGAGAAAAAACTATTCTTCACCGACGCGTTTCATCCTATGAGGGACTTTATCAAGGCATATATATATATATATATATATATATATATATATATATATATATATATATATATATATATATATATATTCTGTTTATAAGTTTTTATGAATACATTTATTTGAGTAAATGCTTTGTTTTTTTAATTAGACAGGATTAATTACATTTACCTCCTTGAGTGTTCGAGAAATTTCGTAGAAAATATGCATCCTCCGACAGGAATCGAACTTGTATCCTATACAGAATTAAGAAATTTCACGAACATTCTGGCCGGTATATGTAATTAATACTGTTTAATTTTTTTTTAAAAGCATTTACTGAAATAAGTGTATCCAAAAATATATATTAAAATATTTGTCAGAGTTAATCCATTTCATATATATATATATATATATATATATATATATATATATATATATATATATATATCATAAAGAAACAATTTATAGAAAGAATTAGTCAGCAATGTTAATGTAATTAATGGCGAAATCACTTCGCTGACAAGACTTAATGAGATATTAACTTACTATCAATTCCTTGAATAATAAGATCCTTATATTCGAGATGAAAGACACATGTCAAATACTTTCGACAATTTCAAACAGTCATCTTCTGGTTGAAAATTGCAAAACATGGCACAAATTGATTAATTTGAACAATAACTCTAGCGTCGCGGCATTGCACGCTCCAAAACATATATTTAACTGTCAATAAATAGCATGATTAAAAAAAAAACATCTTTCAGTCTACACATATTTCGTCTTAGTGTTTGCCTATATATGGGAAAATTGCGTCCTGAAGCTGACAATTAAAAATTGTCTAAAGTACCTGGCATGTGTCTTCCATTTGACAACAATTAGAATATAAGGATCTTATTATTCAAGGAATTGATAGTAAGTTAATGTCACATTAAGTCTTGTTAGTGAAGTGATTTCGCCATTAATTACATTAACATTGCTAATTAATTCTTCGTATAAATTGTTTCTTTATGAGATGAAATATAAGCTACACATTCTAATATATGTGTGTGTGTGTGTGTGTTTGTGTGTGTGTGTGTGTATTTAGGCTGCAAATTCTCTTCTAGGCATGTTTGACTGAATAAATTACAAACAGTGCTTATTTTTATCATAATCTTTTCATATTCACGAATATTTTTCCGTATATTGCAATTAAATAAGGCAAGAAATGTACTGTTATTACTATAGATATATATAGATTGATATACTGTTGGATCATTTTATCGAGACTTATTTTTTATGTGCCATATCCCTTCGGGACGTGGACGATTATGGTTCTCCGCAGCTTGCTATCTTTTCTAGCTTTTAGCAACGTCTGTCTCTTTGTCAAGTCTCCCACTGCCATTCCGCTATCCATTCACACAAACTAACCAGGCTTTCCGTGTCCATTTTGCTTTTGATATGTCATATAGGTTTCAGATTCTCCAAGCACCCCTTTCTCATTATTTTTCCGAGAAATTTCAGCTGTCTCTTTCTTATTCTGAGTATAACTCCTTTTTGTTATCATTTTGTTTAAAACTAAGTCATTTCTCACGTGTTCAGTTCATCGTATTCTCAGTATGATTCTGTAGAACCCTATTTCTGTTGTCTCCTGATATTGAGACATTTCCCCAGCTAAAAACATCATTTGGATTATATTCACGTGCACATTTTATGAGATTCCAGAGTTTTCATTGTTTCCTTCGTAACGAGAAAGCAAAACGCGAAAAACTGTAGTATTTTTATTTGGAAAGGTCCGCTAGAAAAATATACCCCCAGAACTGTGCATTTCCATTTGATGTCTCTGACGATTGCCCAAGACTAAAATTCTGTAACTATTGAGTTTGTTTCTATAAAGGAAAACTGAAAAATACCGCCAAAGTTAAACGAGGAAAGTAGGACTAAAAAAAATACTAATAATCTGTTGCACATTGCAATTATATAAATACACAGACTTCATAGTCATACATTAAAAATTATGAAAGGGTTTAATTCAGAACAAGGTTCCAGTACTGCGATCGGAATATTAAATCGTCAATGTAAAAGAAAAAAAAGAATTCAAATATTTAGTCTTTACGGTTATGAAATGAATATCGCTACACCTGAAGGGAAATTTTCACTGCCAAAAGACAGGACACACGATAGCTTTGGTGTAAAAGATAGTTAATATTAAGTTTCATATCTATCTACAGATTTGTATATATATATATATATATATATATATATATATATATATATATATATATATATATATATATATATATATATATATATATATATATATATATATTCTGTACACACATCTGCGTACATACAAATGTTTGTTTATTTACTAAATTTGGTTTTATTTGGATTATCTATCTATCTCGCATCAGTGATAGCAGTTATATATATATATATATATATATATATATATATATATATATATATATATTCAGGTAAAATCCTAAAATCAATAATATATATGAAGTGATAATATATATATATATATATATATATATATATATATATATATATATATATATATATAAAGATGAAGAAATATAGTTTTAAGGTGTGCTATATTTATGGGATAAAGTGCTCAGTATCAGAGATAGAGCATATGTAAATATAAAAGTGAACATTGAAGTCAACACTCAGAGGCGACAGGCTGTTACCTGCATGAAATAGCCTGCCGCCTCTGAGTGTTGACTTCAATGTTCACTTTTATATATATATATATATATATATATATATATATATATATATATATATATATATATATATATATGAAAGTGAACATTGAAGTCAATTAGTTTTTAAAAATGATATTAATGAATGATTATAATTTCAACTCTACTTCTGTATCGTGCATTGTTTTTTCAAAAAATAAATACTAAAGACATTTGATCATTAATCCATTCTTTCCTATTACATCAATACACACACACACACACACACACACATATATATATATATATATATAATTTTCCTATATGTCTATATGTACAAGAGAAGAGTACACATTAGCGGAGATAATCCGTTTATAGATGAAGCGCGAATGCTTATCGTAACCAACATTGATGACTGTTAGTTTCATGTCATGCGTTAATACGATTTTCAGACCAGAATATGCATATATATATATATATATATATATATATATATATATATATATATATATATATATATATATATATATATAGATAGATAGATAGATAGATATAGATATATGTATATGTGTGTGTGTGTGTGTTTCTGTGTGCGTGTGTGTGTATGTGTGTGTGTGTCGCTGACAACAATTCAATCATGGTTGATCTACCGGATTTTTAACTTTTTACAATTTTCAAATAACTTATAGTACAGCAAAAATATTCCTTTAAATTTCGGACTAATATATATATATATATATATATATATATATATATATATATATATATATATATGGGGTGGTCCAATAACTTGGACCGATTTTATATGTGAATTAATTTTAAGCGTCTCATGATTTTTTTTTCTTTTTCTTTCATATTTAACTTAAGTCTTTAGCAATTTCAACCATGGAAAGATTAACAATCAAACAACGTGATCGAAGCCTATTACGAAAATGGACGTTCAAACAGAAATGCATTTCGCGCTCTTCGCGAATATTTAGTCAACATAATCGACCAACCGAGAGTGCAACTGGAAAAACTTTTTGTAAATTAAAAAAAAAATGGGTCGTTGGCAGATGTGAAAACACCATTGCGCGCTCGTTTACGCCGTTCAGCTGAAATCATTGCTGCAGTGCACGAGAATGTGGTTGCAAATCCAGACCCCTCTACTCGTCAACGCGTGCAAGAACTTAACCTCTCCACAACAACGTTACATCGAATTTCGACAAAAGATTTGTCTCTACATGCTTACAAAATTCAATTGGCACAATAACTGAAAACTGCTGACCATTTGCAGCGCCGTACATTCGTCAATTGGGTGCACAACCAAATACAAGCCGATGAAGATTTTTCGCAAAAAATCCTAATTAGTGATGAAGCCCATTTTCATCTTGGTGGATTCGTTAATAAGAAGAATTGTCGCATTTGGCTGATGAAAATCCAAGGAAGATTGTTGAAAAGCCACTGCATCCACAAAAGGTCACTGTTTGGTGTGCATTTTTTGCTAGCGGAATCATTGGGCAGTGTATTTATAAATTTGAACATCCATTTTCGTAATAGGCATCGATAACTTTAACCCGTTGTTTCATTGTTAATCTTTCCGTGGTTGAAATTGCCAAAGACTTCAGTCGTTAAATATGAAAGAAAAAGAAAAAAAATTAGACGCTTAAACTTCATTCACATTTAAAATCGGTCCAAGTTGTTGGAACACACTATACATGTACATAACACACACACACACGCACATAAACACGCATTCACACATCTAAATTAAGATATGAAAATTGCACTTTTATAAGTATCTCGCAAAAGTAGCAAATACAAGATAGGCAAAATGAAAATAGGCTAGTTTTTTTGCTACAGTTCAGTATGAATACATTTTATAGCTAATGCTGCATATGTCAGATTTCATTATGCAAGTTATTTTTTTTTCACAATAAAATTAGTATTAACTAAGAGATATTGGTAACATTTCCAAGAGATACTTATATTTATATGAGAAATATATGAATATCCAGATGAAAAGGCCTTTATATATATATATATATATATATATATATATATATATATATATATATATATATATATTAACAAATATGATTCCTTCGCTACATAAGAGTTCTCATGTTTCAAAAAACAAGAGTCAAAAACCTCAATATAATTATTAAAATTAAATTGAATTTAAGTATCAAGCTCTGTTTCATCCTCAAGCGAAAGTTTTGGAATAACCAATCTTGAAATTTACGCATCTTTATAAGCATGTTCATTCGTAAAATTAATTACTATGGAAACGGTTAGAGTGACCATTTTGATAAGGGTCGTAAGAGTTAACAATTTGTATCAACATCTCAAACACCTTCGGAAAGAGATCAAGCCGAGGCAGGGCCGGGTGTCCATTTCAAAGCGAATAATTATAATTTAAGCTCTACTTCTGTATGGAGCACTGTTTTTAAAAAATAGCCCGTCTCGGTCATTTTCAAGTCAGAAACTTTGTCAATATCATAACCAAAGCTTTTATTAGCTATATATAGACATTTTTACACCTATAATAAAAAAAAATTAAATCTCAGTATTCCCGCTTTATAGATCCTTTCGAAGAACACGTTTTCTGTCTTGTTTTTCTTATCGTTTTCATTGGTTCTTTGATTTATTTTTTAGGGCTTATCAAACGTTTGCGGGTTATTTAAAGCCAGAAATTATTTTTTGATTGTAAGAATTTGTCGAAGATAATAATAATGGTTTTTACTGTTACATGTTCTACTAATTAAGCCCAAGAGTATTTGCGCCCAAGTGAATATAACGAATCCGACTGTAATTGGAACTCGGCACTCCGATTTCCAATTTCAACCTATTATCCATTACACCATCCGCACATCCTAGTTTGCAGAACCCGTTATTCCCAAGTGGTCACCCATCCAGTCAAGACGTTGCTTAACATCAGAGATGGTATGGAAACCGGTGTTTCAACGTGGTATAGCAGTAAGATATTATCTTTTCGGGAATACTTGCTACATGTGTGTTTTGCAGTTGTTTTTTTGGTGGGGGGTTCGATCCCTCACCATATTTTATTAAACCATTTCTTTTTTTTACACTTCTTTCTGTTTTTTTTGTTTTTGTTCAACTATTTTCTGCGCCATTTTCTATTGGTATCTGTTTCCTATCTTTCCTTAGAATGACTTTTACTGCAGTTGTTACTAGTGCTTTCCTTACGATTTTTCCTTCTTTGAGTCCTTGATTTGGTGAAAAGCTTTATATTTCTTCAGCGACTGTATATATTTTACTTTAGTAATGAAGTCCACGAGAGCACCACTTTGCGACTGCTCGGTCTCACATTGTCCGCTGACCTGAGATGGAACGAATACAATGAGTCAGTAGCTTCGTCCACCGCAAGGAAAGTCGGCTCCCTGTGCCGCGCCAGGAAATTTTTCTCGCCGGAGTCAATCCATCAAATCTACAAATCAACCATTCGCTATTGCATGGAGTATTGCTGCCATATATGGTCTGGAGCCCCTTCTGTTTGTCTCAAGGTCCTTGATAAAATCCAGAGACGAATATGCAATGTAATTAGCCCTGATCTGGCATCTCGTTTGCAGCCGCTCTCTCACAGACTCCCTCTGTCTTTTTTTTGCCTCCCCCTGTCTTTTTTTTACAAATACTTTCATTGTAACTGCTCCGATGAGCTGCTTTCGCTGGTTCCCAGATTTCATGAATTTAAGCGTTCAACTAGGCTGGCATCTCGCTCTCACCCTTTCACTGTCGAAACTGTTAAATGTAGCCGTCTCTTCTACTCCAATAGCTTCATGTCTCGCACTTGTCGCCTGTGGAACTCCCTCCCCATTTCTTGTTTTCCTGATAGATATAATCTCCAACTATTCAAATGTAATGTCAATCGACGTCTCCAGATGCTCTGATCTATCCCCTAACCTTCTCTTCATCCTTTCCTCTATCACTCCTCTTTGCTCTCACTCCTACTCTCTGTAACCCCTTGCGTGCTAGTGGCTTCCCGCCTTGTTTGGGGTTGAATGCTTAAAAAAAAGTCATCATTTAGTAAACATACCTTAGTTTGTTTCAAGACCATAAATATTGGACACCTTGTAAGGATCGAACTAACTACTTTGTTGCAATGGTCAGTCAGACTGAATCGTTAACTATTATCCTACGCAGAAGTCACCAGTTTTTGGCCAAATGGAAGAGTTGCTTTGAAGCATTACTTTTTTTTAATTTTTGTAATTTTAATTTGCATGTAAATGGGAGGTGATCACTCCCTCAGTCAGCGCTTGAGTATTATTTTTGCATTCAAGATTGTGTTTGCCGATATTCATGTAATTTGTCTGTTTTTTTAAAAATGTCTCCTGCTTCATTTTGTTTAATTAGCCATTCGTTGTATATTTTTATCTCTGCTCGTTACGTGATCCAAGTCGATACTCACTAAGTATTTCATTATATTGTTCTCTACCTAGTTTTGTATTTAGGTCCCTCTGCTATTGATAATTTCTTATGACTTGATCTGATATTTGATATTATATATGTCGCAAAACTTGTTTATTAAACTTCTTTATTGTCAGATTCTGACATGAGTGCATATAATATTATAATAGACATATTGAATAACTTTCCTTTCAGATTCACCAGACAGTTGCTAGTAGCCTAAAAAGGTTCTTCTTGTATTTATCTAATATTAATCCGACTCCTCTTTCATTCTTCACCGCCTGCGTATATGATTCTGTAACCGTTACATATAAAATTTCCATTGTTTTCCTATGTTGATTCAGATAATCCCTGAATGCAATCCATTTGTAGTTTTGTTTTGTAACTTTCCGCATTGGTGATGCGCCCCAAAATTCCATTAGAAGAAAATCAGGGAGACGAAACAAAAGGCTAACCATAGTCAGGTAGAAGTGGTATGTAGACATAAGTGGCGTCTTCTGATGCAAAGTCTACGATGAATTGCTGACGTAAAGTCAACGACGTCAGGAATGAGTGTTATATGGAAGCTCAGGGTGGGGCTTTCAGGTGCATCATTAGCTTCTTCCTCACCAGTAAATAGAGACATGCTACGATGCTAAGAGGCAATATCATCTAGCATGCCGTTTCGATGAATCAACAATCTCATGCATTTAGATAGGTGCGTATGAACGTAAGAATGCAGGCGTATATATATATATATATATATATATATATATATATATATATATATATATATATAGTACAGGTCATATATATACGCACACACACACACACACACATACATATATATATATATATATATATATATATATATATATATATATATGTATATAGTACAGGTGGATCCTAGTAATGTCAGATATTAAAACTGATTCACAGAAGGAGCTCAATGTTTTTATTATAAACAGACCATATATTTTATACAGCAAAAAATCACAAAATAGGGCTGAGGAAAACTGGCCTATGGTAGTGCTGATCGGAAATAGACTATACCTATATGAGGTAATTTTGCTGTATATAATATATGTGCTGTTATAATAAATACACCCACATGAGGTAATTTGTGTTTTTGCTGTATATATATATATATATATATATATGAGATAAAAATATACTTTTAAGGTATACTATATTTATATTTTAATCTACACAGTATCAGAGATAGAGTGTACATGAATATAAAAATGAACACTAAGGCCAACATGGAGTGACGATAATCCATTTCATACGTGACCGCAATCTTCAGGCCATGTGCGTTGTGTTTTGGCTCTACACTCTCTCTATATATATATGCTGATCAATTATGGGTATTAAGGTATATTGTATTATCCTAACTGTTATTGGGTGGGTGGTAACCTTTATGTTTCAAATTATTTTAAAGGCCATTGAATGGGAAAAATATCGATCATAATGCGGTTACTTGTTGTCATTTTATAGTTTTCTTTACGTGTTACTCGTTATATATTATTGATTATTTAATTATTTGTTGTTGTTTATTATTATTGCATTTACTTTTGTTTATGAGTTCATTGGTAGTTTGTTAATTTGATTATTATTTACTCACTTGGTTTATTTTTTTAGATGTTTGTTTGTCTTTTTTTCGGTGATTGGTTATTTTATTTGTTTAATTTAAAATATTGTTTTTTTTTTCGCATGTATGTTACATTATCTGCATTGCATATAGTGCATATTATCACATTTTTCATGGTGTTAATTTTACAAGGTATTCGTTTAATTTATATATATATATATATATATATATATATATATATATATATATATATATATATATTGATAACATTAGTAGTCAATATATATATATATATATATATATATATATATATATATATATATATATATATATATATATATAATTCCGAAGAGGATAGAATCCAGGGAGAACTCAATGTCCAGGACAGAGTAAGAATATAATATAAAAGGCTCAAATACTAATATTTAATGGTTATAATTTATTACATTGGAATCGTAATATAATAAATCGTAAAATAATAAATATTAAAAATGATTCACACATAGAGCTCAATGTTTTTATAATAAATAGAACAAAATATTAATTTTACAGGATTTTTCAAAAAGTCGATGCATGATAAATTTTTGAAATATCACTTCAAAAATTTATCATCCACTGACTGTTTGGAAAAGCTTGTAAAATTAATTTTATAAAGTGAGAATGATCATTTACATAATGGTATCTTAATTCCGATTGTATGAAATATTTTGTTCTATTATAAAAACACATGAGCTCTATGTGTGAAGCATTTTTAATATTTAATATTTTATATTGTCATAATAGGATTTACTTGGATTATATACCAACGGATTACTACCTATACATATATATATATAGGTTTTTTGTGGTACAAAATTTAACGATAGCTAGGAAAAGGCAAAATTTATATGGCATTTTTAAAAAGCTAAAATAGAACAATCGGTTTCGTTTCAGCTTTATCAAGTTTATTTTCTGGGATATAAAATATATATAAGCGTGTAAATTGAATTAACGAATGGAAGGAAAAAAAAGCTAAAAATAGAACAATATATATATATATATATATATAGGGTGTATCAAAAGTATTCTTACAAACTTTGGGCCGGGTTCTTGACACCATAACAAAGTAAAATGTTCATATAAACATATGTCCAAAAGGCCATCGTTGTACATCAATGCAGTAACTCATAAAAGATATTCAAAATATTCTACACTTGCTTCTACACAAGCATGCACCCGTCGCATCATTGACTTATGGACCCTTTCAAATAGTCTCACACAGTGTCGAATGGTTTCGCAGCCCAACAGCGACAAGTTGATGAAGCATGTCTGCATTATTAATATCTGTTGCATAAATCAATTGTTTTAGGTGTCCACACAGATAAAAAAAAATTCAAAGGATTGAGGTCGGGGGAACGTGAAGGCCATGGAACAGGCCATCCCCTACCTATCCATCTTTCAGGATAGATGTCAGCCAGTGCATTGCGAACCATGTGACTAAAATGTGCTGGATCCCCATCATGCATGAACCACATACTTCTTCGTATTAGCAGGAGTACATCCTCTAGCAGGTCTGGAAGTGTGTTTGAAATAAAATCCCTGTAGACACTCCTGTAAGATGTGCTAGGAGAACAGATGGATATACTAGACAGTCACTTACAATTCCAGCCCATACATTTAAGTAATCTTAAACTGATTCTGGTGTCTAGCCGGTATTGTACCATGGGGGTTCCGATTCGCCCACAATTAGTGGTTATGTAAATTTGTTATTCCAACTTGCCACATCCGTAAACAAGATTGAAGGACAAACAGCGGATCGACAGTCTGTGCCATAAACCATCAGCAAAAGTTTTCCTGTGGTAAGTGATCAGAGGGCGAAAGTTCCCGCACACGTTGCAAATGATACGTATACATGTGCTTCTCTTGAATTACCCTCCATGCGGTATAATGAGATGCGAAATGATAGGGCCACTTGATGTATGCTGATGCCTGGATCGTCTCCGACAGTCTTTAGAACGTTTTCTTCGTGATCAAGCGTCTTCTTTGATCCATAGTCTCAGGGACGCGACGATAAACAGCAAAAAAGGTTGGATGACTCGGCTGCCTTCGGTCTAAAAACGCAATCTGATACAGCGTGCAGCCTCCCGTCCATTACCATTCCCTCGACCGTATGTAAAAATCATATCTGTCGGCACACGATATGAATATCCTCCCATTGTTAAACGGAACACTTCTCAGTTAACTCCCTACGACACAAGTTATACGTTGAAGACAGACTAGCCACAAATGTACAAGAATGACAAATGTAACCTAGTCAACATACGCCATCTACCGTAAACTTTCGTTAAACTTAATAATTCAAAAACGAAGGATTTGAGGTCATATGGTTTGGTGTCAGGAACCCACCCCTAAAGATTGTAAAAGGTATTTTTGATACACCCTATATATATATATATATATATATATATATATATATATATATATAAAATCTGTCATCGTCACCACTAAGACCAAACCTAATAATTTTATTACCACTTATGCATAAATTCATTTTTGCCAACAGACCAAAAATGTGATCAAGGCTCACTACAACTACAGAAAATGAACAATGAAAAATTAAAAGAACATTGATTCCCTTCATTTGCCTGAAGAAGGTCACGAACCGGAAACACGTGTAGCAAAATATGAAGAATAAGATATAATATATACACTAAAACAAATCCACATTATAACCAAAAACGTTTGCGGTTTCTTCCTTTTTTTTAAATATACATTTTTATTTTATATATATATAAGGTTTGTCTCTCGGAACGCCACGACAGTGGGAAACTTCAATGAGAAACCGACTCGTCAGCAATAAACTACGAAATTAATTAGTCTTCGAATTTCTTAAAGGAACCATTGTCAATGATTTATTTTTATATATAAAGTTTATATTAACAACGTTTTTGTTTTTTTAAAATATTTCTGGTTATCGCGAGATATTTTATTGTAACCCTAAAGAAATATTTTAAAGAAACAAAAAACCTGTGTTAACAAAAATAATACCCACCTGAAGATTGGATAAACATGAAACTCCGAGTTATGCAACCAATGTAGGGTATTATGTATATATATATATATATATATATATATATATATATACTACTTCAAACGTTTTTAGTAGATACCCGTATCTGAGTCGGCGCTTTATTTTAAAACAATCTACCGGCCTACGTACTCGAGAAAACTTATTAGCGAAAATGTCCCCTCCGACAGGATTCGAACCTTCGTGCCCATTTCCAGGAGAAACCGCCGATTGATCCAGCGTGCATTCACCGATCGGCTACGAAAAGATTCATAAACAAGAAAGGTTCTATTTGCCATTGAAGCACACTCACAATCTGCCCATCAGACAGTGTCTCTCCTTTAAATCAGTCCACACCGAGTAGATTACTCAACTGGCTCGTATACCGCATTGTGTTAATACTGCTTTGGCAACGATACTGATATTATGTATTGTCCTGTTCTTGGGTTTATTGTGAAGAATTGCGAGATTAGCGCATGCGCAATGCCTTTTCTTTTCGCTGAATACTTTCCGAAGCCCGATATATATCTATGAAATGAAATATATATGTGAAATGTGTGTATATATATATATATATATATATATATATATATATATATATATATATATATATATATATGCAATTTATTATATATATTATTTATATATTATATATGCGCAGTACTTATTGGAAAGCGCTCAATATCAATGATAGAGCTAACATATTTAGTTATAGTTTTATATGTTTGCGTAAGTATCAGTGGCGTCACGACGACAATTTTTCCTCCCACTTCCATAAAAACACCAATATACGCAAAGCTACATTAATCCAAAATGATCACAAAAGCGTGAAACCCAGGGTCACAAACTCACATCCAACAATATATATATATATATATATATATATATATATATATATATATATATATATATATATATAGTCATCTACACTATGTCGAATTGTTTCCGGGGTTTTCTTATATGTCATTCTAAAGATTATAAATGCAACAAAATTCACGTTAAAGTTATCTATCTATCTGTCTATCTATCTATCTATCTCTTTCTCTTTATATATATATGTGTGTGTGTGTGTTTGTTTGTGTATGTGTGTGTATATATATATATAAAGAGAAAGAAAGAGAGAAAGAAAGTAAGAAATAGATAGATAGATAGATAGATAGGTAAATGTAACTTGAACTTTCTTGCATTAATAATCCTTAGAATGACATATAAGAAAACCTCGAAAACAATTCGACATAGTGACTAAAATAGCAACTACAAAAAAAATGTTAATATTTTTTCTTTATCAAGCGAGCAGAAGTTTATTCATATTTCGATACTGACTGAAGTGAATAAAATAAATAAATTATGACCTACCTGCAGTCAATTTTTTTGTTTAATACCTATCTGAAAAGCCATTTTCCTATACGTATAAACATATGTAATACAGTATATAGATTGATGCAAAAGTTAGCAGTAATGTTTGAAAAAATCTTTCAATCATGCCGTCATTTTTTTGCATTCTATGACAGTTTAAATCTTTCAGGTAAATTGTATATTCCGGAATAATATTTTAATAAGTGGAGGTAGATTGTATTGCGTCGGCATTCGTATTTTTAGTTCTTCCCATTTGGCCTCGTAAATTTAGTAAATATCATTACCAACCCTCAGAAAATGAAATCGGTTTGACGACAACATATTCGCTTTCAGGTGTAATAATTTATATAATTAAAGTATAAATGTCTCTCTCTTCCCTTACTTTTCCTATTCATATATATTAGGTTGGTGCAAAAATAATTTCGTTTTTTGACGTTCAACTTCATGTGAGAAAACGACATTATTTTTGCACCAACCTAATACTTATAATTAATATATTAAAAAAAAAACTATCAGGATTTTTATCGCGGTAGAGAAATCACATGTATAATAAAACAGCGGATAATAGCGGACATATATTTCTTCCCTCACCTCATTTTAAAAAATCGTTTTTTTTTTCTTCTACAAAGAATTTTTCGGTCTTTTGAACTTGTCAGAACTGCAGGTAAAAAGTAATTATTATATGAATCGAAAAAATGATACTTTGAATAAACCCAGAGCAGATAATACACGGCATTTGTTAGAATTTCATGTTCTTTTGATGAGTTGGAATTTTAAAACGAAAATGGAAGCTGTCAAACCGCAAACCAACAGTTGTCGTCCTTGTCCATAAATCTTTTACATTTTTTTCCTTCTCTACTTTCAAGTGTTCTAAATTTTTCAAGTTCTGGAGTTTTTCAGAGCGTTCGATGCCTTTGAGATGAAAATCACTTTCTTTTAAGCTTCGCCAACCTCTCCCAACACATACTTGGACTCACTGCATCCTTGCCATTATCTTCAGGGATTCATTTCTGATTTTCTAAGCCTAGCTTAGATGTGGCACAAGGCCGAAAATATGGGACCCCCGGTGAGAATCGACCTCATTTTTTTAAGCAAATCTTCCCAAGCAAGGCAGGAGTGTCACTAGCACACAAGGGGTTACAGAGAGTGAGAGTAAGAGTAAAGAGGAGTGTTTGGGAAAAGAATAAAGAGAAGAACAGGGATGAAGGTCAATGCATCAGAAGATGTCGATTGACATTACATTTGAATATTTGAAGATTATAGCTATCAGGGAAGCAAGTGATAAGAAGGGAGTTCCACTGACGGGAGGTGCGAGATAAGAAGTTGTTGGAGTAAAAGTGATAGCTACATTTAATCGTTTTGACAGTGAAAGTGTGGGACCGAGATGCCAACCTAGTAACACGCTTAAGTTATCCAGATTAAATATGAATAATAATATATTAGTAAAATATCAAGAAAATGGAGTTAACTACAAAGAAAAGAGAGCTGAACTGCTACGTAATATCAGTCCTCAATGAATAATAAATAATTTCATTACAGATGAAGAGGGAACTTCAGGTAACAGAGATATGGTTTTTATAGACGGGTACTGGGAATAATATGGACGTAATCAGCGAGGAATTCTTTTGTGGAAAATGGAAGCAAAAAGGACACTTGTACTTAAAATCAGAAAAAGTTGAAATTTTGGAACATATAATATGATAAGAGGGCTTGGAGAATTCAACACTCACAGGATATACTTACGGCAAGAGAGGACGGAGGAAACATTGAGTAACCTACTTAAGAAGCTTAGCAGAACAAGAACTGGGATGGATCGTAAAGGAACAATTATTACTTAGAGTTACAAAGTTGAAGTTGTGGAGAGCCTGAAACAATGTCGAATACGTACTTTAGATTCCGCCATGATTGTCAGCAAAATAAATTTATAAAAAAGATTGAACTCCAAAGACACTTCCAAGATTTCCCTTACATTGCACAAAAGATGGGGCTAGAAACGTTTACATGAAACCAATATATTCAAAGATTCACAGGTATATTGACATTACATTTGAATATTTGAAGATTATAGCTATCAGGGAAGCAAGTGATAGGAAGGGAGTTCCACTGATGGGAGGTGCGAGATAAAAGCTGTTGGAGTAGAAGAGATGGCTACATTTAGTCGTTTCGATAGTGAAAGTGTGGGACCGAGATGCCAACCTAGTAGCACGCTTAAATTATCCAGATTAAATATGAATAATAAAATATTAGTAAAATATCAAGAAAATGGAATTAACTACAAATATATATATATATATATATATATATATATATATATATATATATATATATATATATATTTTGAATAAGCTTGGCATTTTCAAGTGGGATTGGTAAACTTCTCAGTAACGACAAAAATAATAATCATAAGACTAAGACAAAATAATACAAGACAAAGCAAAGCAACTATAAGACAACAAAAAAATAAAAATTTTACAAAATAGAAATAGTGTTATCATGCAAAAGGAATACAGTCAAGTGGTTATCGCCTTCGAAAAAATGTGTGAATAAGACCGAGAATTGTCCATTTTTATTGGTTAGGAAGAAATCCCAGCATGCATCTGTAGGTGAGGGGGATTTTTTAGTAGTTATTCTCTGAGATTGAAACCGAGGAAAACAAATTTTCTTGCTGGCATCTTCTCCTTGTTTTACATCATAAAACTAGACTTTTCTTCCTTTAGCTGTTTGACTGTTAAGCCTGCTTGAGATTCTAGTCATCCGACATGAGTGTGTTGTCAACCACCTTGTTACATGGGAAGGAATTACTATATAGTTATTCCAGAGGCCACACACACTTAAGAACAAAAGCAGGGCAAAATAATACGAGACAAGACAATGTAATGCAAGGAAAAGCAAAGCAACTATGAGACAGTAACAAACTAAAAGTTCACAAAATAGAAATCGTGTCCACACACATACACACACACACACGCAGAGAGAGAGGGGAGAGAGAGAAGAGATACAGTCAAGTGGTTATAACCTTGGAACTTCATGACAAGAAAGAAGAAGATGTGTAGATAAAACCGAAAATTGTCTATTTTTATTGGCTAGGAAGAAATCCCAGCATGCATCTGTAGGATTTGTCTGTAAATTTGGGGAGCGGGGGGGGGGGGGTCATTAGCAGTCCTTCCAGACTGGAACCAACGCATACTAATATGCATATAGATATACGCATATGTCTTCTGAGGTCAAAAGTTCACCCATCCTCAAAGAAACTGAATACACACATACACACACATGCATATACACAGCCACATACACACGTATACGCAGACACACACACATTTAAGCATAAACATATAAGTGCCTAAGTACGTGAACACCAGTCTGCAATCTTTTATACTGTAAGAATTACGGCAAGGTAAAATGCTTTCTTGCATTCCTTTCTCATAAAACAAGGTAAAAAAAAATGTGAACAGTTGATGGCGGAGGTGGCTCGTAAACAAACATCTTGTAGTTCGTTACCCGAAACTTGAATGTTAGCCAATCATAATCAACGATCCGCTTCCATTCACACTACTTACCATTCATTTTGTCAGAGAAACGGAGTGTCTGTGGATGGAGAGAAGATAGATATGGCGATTTAGGGCAACCGCTTGTTTAATCTGCTCAGAAACCTATACGATAAGACCTGATACATATTCACAAAAATGCACATACACACACAAACACACGCGTAAGCACGAACACGCACACGCACACGAACGCGCTCACATATAAATATATGTGTGCACAAAGATATGCTATCTAACATACATAAAAAATTTTCTTATGTAATCCATATACCCATGTAGAAAGATCTACGGACACTCAAACTATACTAGTTTGTTTGTTTATCTATCTATCTATCTATCTATCTATCTATCTATCTATCTATCTATCTATCTATCTATCTCAGTCGGTTCATATCTGTCAGTCTGTTCATATCCATTTCATTCTGCTTCTATCTATCTATCTATATATATATATATATATATATATATATATATATATATATATATATACCAACATATATAGATAGATATATACATATATATATATATATATATATATATATATATATATATATATATATATATATGTCAGTTGATCATATCTATTTCATTTTATCTATCTATCTATCTATCTATCTATCTATCTATCTATCTATGTCAGTATGTTTATTTATCTATCTACCAGCCGATTCATATCTGTTCATATATATTATTTCATTCTAATTATAGATAGATAGATAGATAGATAGATAGATAGATAGATAGATCATATACTTTTTTGTTAGATATTTCTTTTCCCTTCGGACATTCAATGATTTTGTTAGATATTTTTATTATGAATAGGTACCTCAAAACTCGTGCCCCATGTGTCAATCTATTCAGTAAATTCTTCTCTCTCTCTCTCTCTCTCTCTCTCTCTCTCTCTCTCTCTCTCTTCCATCCACTCTTTCTTTTCTTTTCTTTTCTCACTTAAGTCACTGAAATTGCCAACAGTAACCGTTGATCGTAACTTGATAAAATCTATCAACATTTTACAGATAAAACCCACAATTAACCTCAGTTGTGAATATATTCAATATTTTTCAACATAGTATTTAATCTGTCTATCCATTCATTTTAGGTCCGTCTGTCTCATCTAGATGGAAAACCAAAACTGTTAATAGACAAAACATATAAGAGAAACCCCTCCATAAAGAAATCAATGCTCACCATTAAGAGTCTATTTGTCAAGTTGATGTGAGTGCGTATTTACCTGCGATGCCTGGGTTCCAATCTTTTCGGAAGAAATGAATAATACAGGCAACTGGTTGGTCGTTTTTGTTTAGCAGTATATCAACCTCTCTTGTTTTTTAATACCGAAATCTAAATATTTTGCACGCAATTTTATTTCATTTTCGTAGATAATAATGGTTTATTGATACAAGTCTTACTAATTAACCCATAGCTGGGGAAAGAGGCGGATTCATACCTTTCTTAACGGTATTTACGCGTAAGTGAATGTAACGACTGGAATTCGAACTCGGCTCTCCGATTGATAATTCTGAGCCATTCTCCATAAGACCAGTCGCAAATGCAAGCATGATATTTCTAAGCAGTCACACAATATAGGTATTGGCGAGGATTGATATTGCTTAACTGCGGTGATCATAGGAGAAGCGGTGGTTCAACGTGATGTGGTCGTAAGCCACAGACAACTGATGCGCAAAGAGTGCCACAAGGTCTCCAAACGACCGTCTTCGAAGTTTTGACATCAAAATTGACAACCCTTGTTCTGTGGAAGAAATCGGCGAGCAACACAAAAGTCAATCAGACTGGTCAGTATTAATTAATATAAAATATCACTTAAGCATGGAAAGCAGAAAAAACATCATAGTGGGTTGAATAAAGAGTTCGATCTGGAATTCCAAAATGTTTAACGAGTACAACTACAGGCGTCTGAATAATGCCGGAACGTATAAGGTAGGAGAGATGACAATGGTCCGCATGCTGGTACGAATAGCAAAACATATAATAGTGGTAATTCCTTATTACATTATTCGGACTATTGTCCTCATCTTTGTAACCATATTTATTACAACGTTTCGGTCGTTGTACGCTCCGGTCTTCTTCAGGCGGTTGGAATGTCGAACTAAACCCTTTATTTCGCTCACTGCGCTAGTCTGTTCTAGTTCTACGTGCCATGTCTAATGTATGTCTCTTATTAGTTATCTCCTGTTAATTCCCCTCTGTTAGTTCTCCACCGCCTTAACCCTAGAATACTAACCATGGGTATATAGTACCCAGGGCAAATTTTCCTATTTTTAATTACAATTTTCAGTACCTGATTTTCTTACCTAAATTTCAGTTCCTATGAATGTTAACTCAAAGTACAAAGTTTGAAGTGCCTGCATGTAAAATATTTCAAATAAAGATTTATATTTAATATTTTTTTGATATTTTCAAAATCGGGTATGATATACCCATGGTTAGTAGTGGTGTAACTTTAATTGATGGTTAGTGTTCTAGGATTAGCCAGCTACTGAAATCACGCTCTTTGGGTCCTGTCACTGGATCTAACTAATGCCTTTATCTACCGTGCCATGTGTCCTTGACGACATCTGTGTATGAATTTCTGGGTATTATAAACCTAATGTCTTCAGCAACCATTTTTTACCAGTGCTGAAGACATTAGATTTATAATACCCAGAAATTCATGCACAGAAGGACACATGGCACAGTGGACAAAGGCGTTAGTTAGATCTAGTGATAGGACCCAAAGAGTGTGAGTTCAATACCCGGTTAAGACAGTGGAGAACTTGGAGAGGGGAATTAACAGGAGATAACTGATAACTGACATCCATTAAACATGGTACGTGGAACTAGAACAGTCTACCCCAGTGAGCGAAATAAAGGGTTCAGTTCGACATTCCAACCACCTGAAGAAGGCCGGGGCGTACAAAGATGAGGACAATATTCCGAATAATGTAAATAGTGTACATAATACCTCATGTACAGAAATATAGACAGATACTGGCAATTCCTTATCTAAAAATTTCCGACCAAAAGAGTCTTTGTTTTTGTGAATATTTTATTGCCGATTCTCATCGTCTCCAGAATAAAGGTTATTTTTTATTTGGTTTCCTATAATGTTCTTAAATGGCGCCAAACTTGTTCAGAAATATCTGAACTGTCAGTTTTATACAACCACTCTCTGAAATCAATTGTTAAAATGGCTATGGGCGAATGAAGCCTGAAGGAGGATCATCCTTCTTCAAATTCCTAGACTGGCGCTACAGAATCATAAATAAATAAAAAAACTGCGCCAGATAGTAGAAATCATATCACTTGAGGACTTTCAACAACAGCAACAACTATAAAGGATATCTTCTGTAATTCGACGAAAAAATAATGACATAATTAAGATTTAAATTTCTACTTCAAACAAAAGAATAGCGTCTTGGGTAGGACGATAAACTACATCCAACAGCAAGACCTCTGATCAGGATGTTTTGAGGAGCGTGGACCCACCTCTTAATTGCTGGTGTTCCCAGGTCCACCCTGACCCGGGGTGGTAGCACCGGTTAATGTCCCAGGTATGGGTAAATAGTTGACCCCAAAACTGGGGTAAAACAAAAACTATGAAAGTGTAAAAATAGGTTTTAATACCAGCAATAACATTTTGAAAAAAATATTACCTTCAATAAAATTCTTGTTGGCATTAAATAACCCATAGAGGTCGATATGCGTAAAACAAACCAAACCAAAACAAAGGGTAGAAAGGTAGCTTCACTTAATACTAGAAAGTGCAATAACAGTTAGTGGAATTTAGATACCTATTTTTCTGAAAAAATGTTTTAAAAGTAAGATTTTATAAATTTCAACCGAAGGTAGCACTGGTCAATAAATACCGAATGTTTCCTTATAAGGAAACGGCTAATATTACTATTGCCATAACGTGAGTAAACAACAAAATATTAACAAAAACAACTAATGATTCTTGTTTGCTAATCTCTTAATAATTACTTTCAAACATGTTTATCGAAATTACTTTCATCCTTTACTTACGAATATAGAGCCTAGCAGGAAAATATTTTCAAGCAGATGCTTGCTGTGGGGAATCGAACCACGAGAAGCTATTTAAAAACAGTGCCATATCTTTACCTAGTAAGACTTTCCCCATTGCTGATACGCAAATAAATGATTAAGAGAGCGATTTTCAAGCGCTTCGAGAGTCACGATTAGGAAAGGAAAATAAAGAATGGCCCGAGGCGAGAGGATGTACAGAAACACAAATAAAGATGCACAATTGCGGGTATTGATTGAGCGCTGACGACGGAAAGGTAGAAAGAAACACGGTTGGTAAGTAGGTAGCCATGACAGTTTGGCTCTCAAGTTTTCTCACCGCCATCTTGGGGTGGCAGCTGTTTGATGAGATCAATGTTTTAGCACCTGAGGATAAAAGGAAAGCACTTTTACCCACAATGCATTCCATAGAAACGCACACGGATGGGAACGGGCGTACTAAAGCGCACAAATATAGACTTTCATTGTTACTCCCAGAGGCAAATATTTACACACACACACACACACACACACACACACACACACACACACACACACACACACACACACACACACATGTAGGTAGATCAATTAACGCAACCTAGTGCTGGAAAATGCATGTATTTTACATAACAAATGATTTTTCAGCATAATCTCCTTCCTTTGCACAGCACTTAATTCAGTGGTCATTATTAATCACATACATCTTGCTTATATAGTGATGATTTCATACTAAAATTCATCTATGCTACATGCTACGGAAATTTTGATCGCTCTCTCTCTCTCTCTCTCTCTCTCTCTTTCTCTCTCTCTCTCTCTCTCTTTCTTTACCTATATATATATATATATATATATATATATATATATATATATGAAGAAATATAGTTTTAATGTGTGCTATATTTATGGGATAAAGTGCTCAATATCAGAAATAGAGCGTATGTAAATATCCTGTAAAAGGTACACACACACACCTATATATATATAGGTGTGTGTGTGTGTGTGTTGTAGAGTAGCTAGCACCCCTTCAGCACTCTACCAGATGGCCTGGCTCATAGCCTTAAATAGTCTACGATTAAGGACTTCAACAGTTGATTAATAAGTTGATTAATAAGTTGATACTAAGCTGATTAATATTCCAACTGATCTCACTTCGTTTGGCTATGCAGCATTTGACCCACCTCTATTCCTTGTAAGTTGTCTTGTTAATTGTTTTGTAACTTATTGTTTTCTGTGTTTTTGTATGTATCCGTTACCGCCGGATACTGGTGCTAAATAAATATATTAAGCACTCATTTTTCTCGGTGTATCATTCACCTCGACGATACAACAATATGATTAAAACTGTATTAGAATCCGAAAGAATGGTAAATATTTTGTTTCGCATCTCTAACGTCGATTTTGTTCTTGTGAAATAAGTTTATTTTCCGGATGGCGCCGGATGATCGGTGAAACATGTCAAAGAGGAAAACAAAATTGACAATAAAGCCGGTACGACACAAGGGTTTACTGAGTGTGAAGGAATATGGCGGAAAAAAGAAAACATTATTAAGAAGAGAAATTACTGGAATTAAGAAGACAGAAGATAACGATTGACATTGCATTGAAATTTTTTGAATATCCAATTTGACTGGAAAGTAAAAAACCGGAATAGAGTCCCATAAGCGAGAAGTTTGCAAAAAATTGTTATTTTTATTTGGTTTCCTATAATGTTTCTGATGTTAAAAATGTTAGCATAAATAGCATAATAGTTTGTGTGTTTTATTGAAAAGTGAAGACATTATATAGCTATTAAATTGAAGCATCTCTTTCTGTAAATTTAAAATGATCTTTCGCTGTAGATGTACGAAGTCAATATAATTGCCGCGTCCGAGCTTTCGACTCACGTGAGTCATCATCAGCGGTGTGTAGGTAGTGAATTTAAGAACGTTATAAAAAATAGATACATAAGTAAAATAAGATAAAAAAAACACAAGTGGTGCATTTAATGTGCCGTGATATTTTCGAAGGATTCAGCTTTTAATAAGTCTTTTAATCCAGCAAGTATTGTTTGGTATTGGTTTCGTTTGTTTAACGGCATATCAACTCGTTATGGGTCATTTAATACTGAAATTTTATTTTCTTGTGTGCTTTAGTAATTTTTCCCTTCCGTTTCTAATAATATATTGCTGGTAAATTTTTTTTTAATATGAAAATGTATTGCTGGTATTCTTGCAATAAAAACGTATATCTATACATTCATTATCTTCTGACTCCAGTTTGGGGATTCCTTATTTAATAGCTGGTACCCTAACAGGTGCTACCAACCCGGGTCAGGGGGACCTGGGAATAGCAGCAATTAAGAGGTGGTTCCAAAGATATAAGATTATTTGCATGTTTTTTTTTATTTTTTTTATTTTTTTGTTTTCTTTAATCAAGGGTTTGTGTTTTTCTTAGGTTTTGTAAATTTAGCGGTGTCATTGAGGACAGACTGCAATTTTGTTTAGTATTCGTTTTTATAATAAAAAATATTCGATTTGTCAGGTTTCTTAATTATAATGTCTGGGTTTTCTCTAAGTTCGTGTGCGGGTTTTTTCAAATTGTGATTGTTATTTAAAAGAGGGGTTCGGGTTTTAATAAATCTTGTAATTGATGAAGTATGATTATCATCTTCCAAATTTAACATATTGTGGTATTGTATTTCAATTTCGTTTTTTTTTTTTGGCAATAATACTATTTTTCTCCTGTAAATGTATAGCTATGTGCCATGCATGATACACGCTTAGGCGATCATGTATCTTTTGATACATGACTTTTCAATAAAACGTTTAAAAGAACAATAACTGCCTAATTACACACACACATACACACACACACACACACACACACACACACACACACACATTTTCAAACAGGTTTGGTTAAGTAATTTCGACATATCATGCCGATTAGTTTTTGATGTGATCCTTTCAAATTCGGGGGTTCACTTTTTGGGTAAGTTTAGAAAATTGAGTAAAAAAAATACCAAAATAGTTTACTCCCCTTACACTGAAAAAAAAATCAAGAACACGTGAACTTTGAAATCTAGAACGCTGCAAAAGCAGTAAAAAAAATGACAGTTGAAATGTTTTAAATTCACAGAAACACGCATACATCCTCACAGACAACTTAATCCCCTGAAGATGGTCTCAGATGAGATGGAACGTACTTGGAGAAATAAAAACTATTTGAAAGAAAATTTTGGTATTTTCCTTACTAAATTATTTAAGCAAACCTGTTTGAATGAAAATATACTGCCTAAATATACACAATATATATATATGTGTGTATGCGTGTGTATGTTTGTGTGTGTGTTTGTGTGTGTGTAATATAAACTGTTAAAGATTCAACTCAAATACAATTCAGCAAAACTAAGTCTAACGTTGATTTTCTTTAATAAAGTGCTTGGAGACACATATATGGAATATTATGTTTTTTTCTGGATCTTATTTAAAAACGTAACAAGCAATAAATGTTTCAGACGCTCAGGATATGCTAGTTATATATAGGGTGCGGCAAAAGTAATGCCCTTTTTACGTATTAACTTTTATTGAACAAAAATAAATCAATGTAGTTTAACATGGCTCCAGATTAACTATGTCTTACACGTTCGGGAATGCTTAAATCTTAATGTCGAGCTGAGACGAATAGGACGACGTGGAGACCTGACGCCACCAGACTTTTGCGGCGGTGTACTGAAAAATCTTGTTTAGAAAACAATTCCTGAATTAAAACAATCAAATACTGATAAACCTTCTGAAATTAATGTAGAAATGTGTCAAATGGTTTGCAGAGCTATTGCTGATAGGATTCAGCATTGTATTGAACAAAAAAGGGAGAATTTTGAGCATGTTAAATAGTTTGTTAATCATAACAAATCATGTTGTTTTGATATGACAATACGTATGAATTTTCTTAAACTAATGTAATTTATTTTCATTCAATAAAAGTTCTTAAAAAAAGCGTTACTTTTGCCACACCCTGTATATGTAAAATGCCTAACTAACCGATTATTAACAAATATCTTGTTACAAAAAAGAAGACATTGTAATATTTATAATAATAAGTATAATAATAATAACCATAAATGTTAGTCATTGCTAGTCCACTGCAGGTGAAAAGGCCTTTGCCAAATTCTT
Source organism: Acanthosepion esculentum (assembly GCA_964036315.1). Taxonomy (NCBI): domain Eukaryota; kingdom Metazoa; phylum Mollusca; class Cephalopoda; order Sepiida; family Sepiidae; genus Acanthosepion; species Acanthosepion esculentum. The sequence continues at coordinate 60,372,832 of OZ038483.1, read as the reverse complement.
CTATAACAACAATGACTGTAGTATTCTGACATGTCTTAACAGCAAACATTAACTATCTCATCCCTATATCTTTTGCCTGGTTTTGTCCTACTTTGCTAACCATTGGCCACCAATCAAGCCACCTTTTGCTCCATCTGTTATCTTTTCTTTTTTCCAGGTGACCCATCCAGCTCCATTTTTGTTTTAATCCCTTACATAATACCTTGGTATATTCTCTGATGCATGTTGTTCATTAAAAGTTAATAAATAAAAAAGTGCGTTATTTTTGCCTCTCTCCAGTGACTATTTAAGCTAATATTGCACGCCTCTTCGGCAGAATCGAGTCACTGTCAGTCACTGTGTGTTTATCAAAATCCAAAAATAAACACGCTAAAATTCACCTGCATCCCTGCCGGCCGACGATGGCTTAGTGGAAGAAGTTCCGACTGACGCACATTCAGTCGGGTTTCGATCCTAGCTAGAGGCAGCCGGACGTCTAGCCACACTGATGAGCTGCGAAACAGTCTGTCTGTGGATGATATATATATATATATATATATATATATATATATATATTCTCACATAAATTTAATAATTGAAAATATGGTATGCTTATGAAGGAAGAATGCTCATTATCGAAAATAGAACATTTATTTATTTCTCACACATAAACTTTTTATATCTATATTTATATATGTGTGTGTTTGTGTGCGTATGTATGTGTGCCTTTACAGCAGTTTCAAAAAGACACATCAATGTTGTCGTTGTCACTTCTTGGCTTAAATATTATGAGATTCACACGTGTATTACTGCCGACCAGGAACTCCTTACATCCATTAGGGCCTTAATGACATCACATTTACTGCTAGCGTAGCAGCAGTTGCTGTGTCTGTGGCAAAATAGTCTGACAGAGCACATCCCTCTTCCGAGGATGAAAACACTTAAAATACTCTCCACACAAAATACAACAAAAGTAACGATATATTTACGTTATTTTATAGTTTTCCACACAAAACAGCGGTCTAAAAACACCTTCTTTAGTTTCATATTGCTCTTGAAATCTCTCTCTACGCTAGCACGCATGCGCACACAAACAGACCGACATCCTACGGGAAAATAATTAACAAATACGAACATCTATATATAGATATAGGCAAATAAGCGTTACTGATACGAATTAGAATGCATGTGTATTTATTTATTTATTTTTTTTTTTATCAATTTCAGACAATAAAGACACTAAGATGCAAGGGGTTACTGGGTGTGGAAAAATTGGAAAAACGGAACACCACTAATGTATAAGTATAGAAAAAGAGTAATCATGAGGACAGTAGATAGCGATTGACATTGCATTTATATTTTTGAAGATTAAAGTTGGCTGGAGAGCATGGAACCGGAAGGAAATTCCACAAGTGAGAAGTACGAGAAAAGAAACTGTTAGCATAGAACTTACGGTTATATCTAGCCAACTCAACTATAAATTGATGAGACCTCGTTGTCAGTCTAGTACTGCGCTTATATTCATAAAGTCTAGGTACCCTAGCGAAGAGCTCATCCGAATAATTACTATGACAGTATTTACAGAAAAAAGGCACGGAGACGGGAGGAAACTTTACGGCGGTGGGAAAGCGACTGAAGCCGAGATGCCATATCAGGACCAATGATATTACTGATTCGTCTTTTGGATTTTATCAAGGATCTCTAGATGTATAGCAGATACACCTGCATGTGTGCAGACACTTTCCAAGCTAAGCTTAATCTAACGAAACACACAAAGAGAGGATCACTTCGTTATGGGGCAAGGTTAACGAACGAGTCTGACAAATCATTATTACTGAGTGTTAAGTTCCATCCTCACTAGCCGACCTACAGTTGTAGCCTTGCGTCGAAACTTACAGTGAGTACTTTGGCGTGGGGTAACGGTCAACAAGCTACATTATTAAAACAAGCTACATTATTAAAACAAGCTACATTATTTAAACAAGCTACATTATTAAAACTAGCTATATTATTTAACCCTAGAACACTAACCATGGGTATATAGTCCTCAGCGCAAATTTTCCTATTTTTAATTGCAATTTTCAGTACCTGATTTTCATACCTAAATAATATGTTTTTCAGTTCCAATGAATGTTAACTCAAAGTACAAAGTTTGAAGTGCCTGTATGTAAAATATTTCAAATAAATATATATTTAATTTTTTTTTTTTTATATTTCCAAATTGGATATGATATACCCATGGTTAGTAGTGGTGTAACTTTAATTGATGGTTAGTATTCTAGGGTCAAACAAGCTACATTATTTGTCCTACTGAGTAGTGAATTCGGCCCTTACAGTGATTAACATCAGGATTGGCTAAACTTGCTTAATGTAAGAGCCATATACGATAAAGTTCAGATGTTTGAAAGCCGCAAGACATGAATAAAATTTACACACGTGACACATCGTAGATAAGGCACAAAGGTTTACCTCCTTTAATGGTGAAGGCAAAATCTTTCTCTCACACTGGCTTAAAATTTTCTGCTTCCATATTTATTTTCGTTTCTTACACTTTGAGAAGGCCGTCTTCCTTCACAAAATTTTTACAGACCCTTTTAAACAAAACTTGTATTCGAAGTGTACCAAATAGGTCTACGCTGTTCAAAGACTTGTGTTACATTGCATTAATGTACCTGACATGAGTACGGTCTTCTTAGTCCCATTCAACATAACCTTAGACTTGTCACATTCCTCTGTAGCCCTTGCTGACCGAAAATTTCTTTAATCCTCTGCCTCCCACCATTCCTACCTTCAGTACTAAAGAACAATGCCTCACCCAGATCTAGAATTAAAATTAGGATTTAAATTGTTAAATATTTTTACTAACCATCAACATTAAACTTAAGCTCTCAGTTATAAGTAAATAATTATAAAGTTTGAAATATTTCTTATTTACCTTTCATATTAAGTGTGATGAAAAAATGAGCTCAGCTAACATATTTCGACGAGCCGCATATTAAAGGTCAAAGAGCCGTATGTGGCTCGCGAGCAGCGTATTGGCCAGCCCTGATATATATAGCATCATCATTCGACGGTAGTCGGGATCATCGAGCCAATGCGAGCGATCCTTCCTTTAGCTGTATAGTATGTGCTACGCCAGGGCTACATGCAGTTTCCGAATTCAGATTTACTTTCTCCTAGACCAAGGCTATATAACCCAGTCTGTCCTGCTATTTACCCATAGCGGTGGTGGGGGAGAAGAATAGGATTCACAACTTTCCCAAAGGTATTAGCACGTAAATAAATGTCATAGATCCGAACTCGGCTCTCCGATTCCTCAACCTGAACTGGATATATATATATATATATATATATATATATATATGTGTGTGTGTGTGTGTGTGTGTGTGTGTGTGCATGCTTGTGTGTTTGCCTAAAAGGAATAAGAAATTCAATTAAGTTGACGCCAAAAATAATTATTTTAAGGAAATTATCATTTCTGAAATTAATCCCAATTTTACAATCAAGTCTCCAGAAGAGTAGATGTAAGTCGGCGAAAGTTAGAAGCAAGAGAAGTGGCCATTTAATTTAATTTTGTTTTATTATTATTATTATTATTATTATTATTATTATTATTATTATTATTATTAATGTTCTATATTTTCATATCGAACACTGTAATTTACAAAGATTGCTTGCGTTTAAAAATGGATTTTTCAGAAATGCCCTAGTTGACTATTTTTTAGGGTGAAATACAATCTTTGTTTTAAACATGCATACACAAAAAATATATATATATGCATGCATACACAAAATATATATATATATATATATATATATATATATATATATATATATATATATATATATATATATATATATATAATGTAAAATTACAATAACTCTTTTAACACGTACTCTTATCCGCGACTGACTGTTTCAAGTGGTAATACAATCTTCAGGCTGGGTGAGGAAGAAAGTAAAGAATTCTTTACAGTGTTCCTAAACCCCACTTGAAGATTGTATTACCACATAGAATAGTCACTTACGGAAAAGATAGGGGTACGTGTTTAAAGAGTTATTGCAATTTTACATTATATATATATATATATATATATATATATATATATATGTGTGTGTGTGTGTGTGTGTGTGTGTGTGTGTGTGTGTGTGTGCGTGCGTGTGTATTATATTTATTATTTTGTTTTACATTTTACGTTCTGTATTGTATTTTTTTACGCTGAGCCCTCTATATTTTATTATGTTCTCATCTCATGCATATTTTATATTTGACATATATATATATATATATATATATATATATATATATATATATATATAATCCGTTACATTGATTACCCCCAATCTTAACCACCTGATGTGATGTCTAAATTAAACATCGAAAAAAATATGCATTTTGTCGTGGTAACTTGCATGTACCAATGCAATAGTTTATAATAAATATTTATTGCTCTACTCTTGTATTGAGCCGTTTTTTAAATTAATCTCATGAATTTATATTCTTTTCGTTCTTGTACACTTGGAAATATATATATATATATATATATATATATATATATATATATATATATAT
>OZ038483.1:60325780-60363280 GCA_964036315.1 Acanthosepion esculentum | reverse complement strand
CACAGACATCGGTCAGTCTTTATTTATCTGGATTCCAACTCAGCCTTCTTTCGCCAGCTGGAAATAAGTAAGTAATTCAGCCACAGGTCTTCAGTCAATAAACTTTTTATCAAATTATTAACACATTTCAGCAATGCTGATAAACGTTGATCTCTGGAGCCGTTTCATTGAATAAACGATGAAAGCCACAGACAAGCAGACGTGTAATATACCGCTTATAATTAAGTTTGGAATTCATTAATTAAAAAAAAGCTGCTGCAATTAAACCAATAAAGATAGATATTTTCTTAAAGTATAAATATGTGCCATTATGATTTGACAACAGTTTCCGTTATTCCTCGAACTTCAGCTCCTAAAAGATACGATCCAACGATCCATCGCATATATTTCGTTTAGCAATACAAATACAATAAAGACGTATACCTATGTTTTATAGTTTATGCAAAAGAACTACTTGAACTATTAGGTAAGCTTGATTTATCTAAAAAGGATATTAGAATAATCCAGGACTTATACCGGGAGCAAACCGCTTACATATGGATAGAAACTGAATTCAGAAAAATAGAAAGGAACTAAGACAAGGAGGTGTCTTCTCACCGGACTTATTCAACCTTTACAGTAAAGCAATCCTGAGAGAATTAGAAATCCTACCAGGATTCATCATTGGCAGCCAGAATCTTAACAACATTATATATGCAGATGAGATCGTGTTGATAGCAAACACAGAAAGGAAGCTACAGGGACCCCTACAGAAGATAGTAAAGAAAAGAGAGAAGAAAGGACTAAACATCAATTGTAAGAAGATAGAATGTATAGCTGTCAGCAAAGGGAAAAGCCCGAATTGGAGATAGCAAAATCAAGCAAAGACAAAAATTTAAATATATGGGAAGTGTTTTAACAGAAAACGGAAGCTTAGCTTAGACTTTAGAATAACTTTCATATACCTATTGTCTTTATTTAAAAGGCTATTATGCAGATTAAAATTGTTATTATTGATAATATTCATTATATTACTTTCATCACGTTTAATATTAGTACTAAAATTTCACTAAAATTATATGTAATAAATTCAAATTATATATTTGTCAAATATATTTGTTTCATTAATATTTTTTTTTTTTGCGTTAACTTCCGGTTGAATTGTATAAATACACTCAGAATTTTTATATCCTAATTATTCCACTAAGACGTTTACAAAATGCAGGTTGTACAGATCATATAAAGGATATAATAAAGTTTTTATAGGCTGTTATTTTTCGTTTAATTGTAATCATGGCTTGTTTAACCAAAATAATACCTCATAAATATAGTCTAGGCTGGACCATTTACTACTAATTTTACTAATTTTATTAATTACTAATTTTTTCTTGATTTGCCCTGCTGAAATCGGGGCGTGTCTTATACACCCGTGCGTCTTACATGCCGTCAGTTACGGTAGTTTGCCGTAAATGTAGTACAGTTAGAGAAGTTCGAGCTCATTACACAATAGGAACATTAGAGTAATCAAACCCGTAAAACATTACAGCACGGCGAAGTACCCAAAGAGGATATATGAGGAGATTAGGTCCTAGAATATTTTGAACACATTCTTTGTAGTTATAACAGCCGACTGCTTCTTTCCCAGTATGCCCGTCGGCGAGGTTGGCTAGGTAATCCCAGTTGCAGACGGTTGCTCAGGTACATTTGTGTATTCGACGATCACAGAACAGAGCTTATACTGCGACTATGCTGAGAGGACAGTCGATGACCAATAGGTGAACAAGGTCAGTTCGCTCTCGATCCATCAGTCCCAATCACTTATGATTTGTACCTTTGTGCTCACAGAACCACTAACTGTTTCCAAACAGATTCGTCTACCTCATTCCACTCACAAATTTTGGGGGTCAACCCGTGGGTATGGTTTTCAGGAACTTCCCAACAGTACCTCACGCTAGAATCGTCTTTGGTATAATCAAGAAGTTAAATAAGTCACAGAAGGCAGTAAATAAGTCAAAGAGAAAGCCGTAAAATTGACCTGTAGTGTCGACAAAAGCAGCTCAAAAAATGACTTCTCTCGTCTGAACACCTCCTACAAGGCGAAGGACTCTCATCCAAATTATAGGAAATACTAGTATTATGAATAATCAAGAGTGATCTCCACTTGTTTTGTTACTCTCCTCTTTGAGAGAGCTATTTACTGGGATTATAAAACGACACTATACGCGAACCTGGTATTCTCAGTTCTCTTTCTTAAAGCCTACACCTGAGTACTTTTGTCATTACAATCAGCTTATTAAATATTACATAGGAGTTCATTAATCTTTTCTTTGTCTTAAAGAATTCTTTTCTGTTTCTTGATACTTTGTTTACTTTTGGAAGGCATCATTCGTTATTCCAATGCGCTGTCCGATTTCTGTACCACATGTTCCGTTGACTGTGGCAAAACACTTCCCAGATACTTAAATTTCTGTACTTGCTTGATTATGACGTATTCACTTCGTAGATCACATTTTAAGCAGTTCTCTTATTAACGGCTATACATTCTTTCTTCTTACAATTGATGGTTAGTCCTTTCTTCTCGCTTTCCCTTACGACTTGTTTATGAGTTCCTGCAGCTTTCTTTCTGTGTATGTCATCTACATAATAAGCGTGTCATGTGTTACTAAGATCGTATTCACCACTAATAGAGAACTTTTCGTAGTTTTTTTTACTTCTTTTAAGATCGTCTCGCTGTAAAAATTGAATAAATTCAGTGAGAAGACGCATGCTTATCTTACGCCCTTTTTTATTTTTGTGTTCTTGCTCAGTTTATTGTTATAGATTATAATATCAACCCGCTGAACAATGTCCTCACATATGAAGTGGAAAATTGAGACAAACCGAAATGTGGTTCTACAGAAGGATGCTGAGAATACCATGGATGGTACATGTGAGCATCGAGAAATGGTTATAGAAAATGAGAACAAAGAAGGACAATTTTTACTTAGAACCAGGAAGAAATGTGGTTCTACAGAAGGATGCTGAGAATACCATGGATGGTACATGTGAGCATCGAGAAATCGTTAAAGAAAATGAGAACAAAGAAGGACACATAATGAGAAAAGAGGGCTTGAAGAATTTGATATTCGCAGGACATTCAGGGATAGGGAGAAACAGCGAGCTTGACGAGCTTGTCTAAATGGATAGCAGAACAAGAACTGGAAGGGACATTAAAGAAACAAACATTACTTAGATCTACAAACGATAGGAACTTGTGGAGAATCATGGCCGTCAACATCCTCACGGGACACGGTACATAAAAGAAGTAGACGCACATCGTTTTCGAGTTTTTGCGATAAATCATTAGAAATATTCGTCTTGTAATCTATGCTTATTAATATAAGGGCAGAATGACACTTTATTAGGAAAAATAGCAAATATTTAAATGTTGAACATACAACTACTAAACTATCCTGAAGGTTAATCTGCTTCAGTTTTTTATGGATTGAGATTAGAGTCTGTCATAATAAAGAGGCAATATTAGGAGTTACCGAAAAATTATTGGCCCGACCCACTTCTCAAAATCTGGCTAAACGACTACCAAGAATTTGAATTTGTTTGTTATAAGTCCTCTTTGTCATACCAAAAAGATTTCATCACCCATTCAATAAGAACATATAGTTGAGAATAGATTCAATACTGTTATGCTAACCTTTATCATCATACCGAAGCATTGGTAATGGTGTTTTGAGGATTAATCGATTAATTTGAAGAGTGGAGACATATTTGCTCTCAAATGTGGGTCTTTAACTGTATCAAATAATTAAAACCACATCGTATTGAACAGACACACTTTTAGTTCTTTTCTCAATAATCCGGGCATCCCTCGGGCCTCTATCCTTACACCTACGTTGTTTCCTATCTTCATCAACGAACTTCCCAATGTCATCGGTTCCCAAGTAGGAATTTCCACTGATGGCACAACTATTTACTCCTGTCTTAGTAGCAAGTACGACATGTTCGACAAAGTAAAACTGGTAATTTCTCTTGAAAAGGATCTCTAATCACTAGTTAACTGGAGTAAAGGATGGCTTGTAAATTTTAACGTCTCCAAAGCAAAACTGCTTTTATTTAATCACCATAGAGAACCTTTTCTGCCTGCTACCAGCATGGCTGATTCTAACCTCCAGGAGGGCAATTAATTGCGCCTTCTTGGCCTCACATATTCTACTAACATGAAGTGGAGTGATTATATTGAATCCATTGCTAAATCTACTGCTAGGAAAGTTGGTTCACAGTGTTGTGCCAGATCATTTTTCTCAACAGAATCCTTCTTGCACATTTAGAAATCTACTAATAGTTCATGAATTGAATATTGCTGCCATATCTGGTCTGGTGCTCCCACTACATATCTCAATATTCTTGACAAAATTCAAAGAAGTGTCTGCAATGCAATAGATCCTGGCCTGGCATCTCGTCTTAAGCCTATTTCTCACCGACGTGACATGGCTTCCCTCTGTCTTTTCTACAAATGTTTTCATGGTAACTATTCTGATAAGTTTTCGTTTTTTGGTGCGTTGACTGTCTGCATTTAAGTGTGCCAATAGATTGGCAATTAGGTCTCACTGCTTTACTGTTGAACTCACAAGATGTAACCGTATGTTCTATTCTAATCGTTTCTTCACTCGCCTGTGGAACTCCCTTCCGATTTATTGTTTCCATACATCCTAAAATCTTCAAAAATTTAAATGCAACGACAATCGCTATCTTTTATCTGTCCGAATCCTATTCTTTTATTGTCCTTTCTTCTCATAAAAGTTTTCTCAATCTCTTCCCCTCCCGGCAACCTCTTGCGCCCTAATGGCATTATCGCCTTTTTGGGGGCGAAATGATTTTAAAAAAATCGAAAACTTTCAACAGCAGCAACAACTTGAATGGATATCATCATGTAACTCGAAGATAAATGTTGTGACGTACGGTGGCCGTTAATGATTAATTGTAACTAAAGTCTTCAATGTTAAGATAAAACGGTATTTAATTACAACTGCAAATAAATATTTAACAAGAACAAAGAAGTAAAAGTCAACAAAAAATAATTAACCATTCAGTGAATACATGTTAGTAGCGCGGATCGGTTTAACGTCTGGTAAATCCTAAATCAAATCCCAAATCATGGACGCACAATAATTCACACTAATTCGACTGGATAGTTCCACTCAATAATCACTGCAGTCAGTAGCCTGACACCGTTGATTATAAACATGTATTCATAAGTCCAGAGTGTCACAAGATATTTACTCATTTTCTTCCTATATAACAATGTGTGTGTGTGTGTGTGTGTGTGTGTGTGTGTGTGTGTGTGTGTGTGTGTGTGTGTGTGTGTGTGCTCATTATCATGCTATAATTACTTATATTATTCCTGAGTACTGCTAATTTGGGGCTAATGATGAATTTTCAGAAGCCTAAAGTTACTCAATTTTATTTCAGATCAATTATAGCCAACATAATTCAAAGAATGCAATCAGCCTGACACTAATATTTATACACCTGGCGGAAAACATATATTCCTAACTCCAGAATGTCACGCTCCAACCTCGGTGTCAGCAGTTATTCGTTTTTTCCCTATATGACAATAAAATAATGGCATAATTAAGATGTTGACGTTATGCATCACTTCAAACAAAAGATTGGGAAGGAAACTGCCATCAATATTGGAAAGAGCGATAGCACTTAGTGTACTTGAGAAACCTATTTTCCTGAAAAACTGTTTTTTAAATTTCAATCGCAAGTAGCACTTGCTGCTCGGTCAAGGAATGCTGAATGTTTCCTTATAAAGAAACGGCTAGTATTACCACTAGCAATATATTTGACACAATAAACGGCAACAAAAACTCGCAGGTGTAGTCTGTGGAAAGTTACAAAATAAAAGCAGTATATAATTAAATACAGTCGACCTAAGCTGGTCCGGTAGCCGCAAAGCTTTAGTCATAAAAACTTGTTCCAGCTTATCGTGAAATTGCTTCAGAAATTCTAGCCAATGTCTGCATTAGTAAAGAGCTTCGGAAAACCCAAGTCTCCCGTAAGAATGAGACTTTCAACGAAAATCTTGAATCTATTTATGGCTTTTGTTCCCACCTGCTTTGGAGTTTTTGTTCCCCGGTCATTATTTTAGTTTTATTTATTTATTCGCTTGTTTGTTTTTGTTTGTCTTCTTAATTCGTCGAGCCAGTATCTTTTGTACTGCAGACTTTCAAGCTAATTCAGGTGTTCGCCCTTCTCAGACTACAAAGGCAAATGACATGATTTATGAAGGTAGAAAAAGACATCCAGTCACGTACACAAGATACATATGCACAAATGCATACATACACTCGCTAATGTATTCATACCCGTATATCAGCTTATCCTCCGCACGCACACACATACATGCACACGCACACAGATACACATATGATAATCTGACTCATTATTAAAATAGCCCTAGTTTTCCTTCTTCCTTCGTCTCTTTTTTAATTTCCTCCCACTTCTTCCCACTCTCTCTCTCTTTCTTTTATCTCTTTCTCTCTCTCTCTCGTTTTCTCTCTCGTTCTCTCTCTCTTTCTCTCTTTCGCACACTCTTTTTCTCGCTTCCACCATCTATTTATTTGGGCTTGCGGCCGCATCACGTTGAAACACAGGTTCCTGCACGATCACCAAAGTTAAGCAATGTCGAGACTGGTCAGTACCTAGATGGGTAAACGACTGCGAATTGGATGTGCGGGTGGTGTAATGAATAGTGGCTTGGAATTGTTAATCGGAGAGCTGAGTTCCAATTCTTGTTGAGTTTGTTATATTCACTTACTCGCAATTACTTTTGGGGAAGGTATGAATTCACTTCTCTTACCCCTATATATGGGTTAATTAGCATGACTGGTATTATTAAATTATTATTATCTCAAAAAAAATATCTTACAATCTAAAAATATTTGATGGCTTTAAGTGATCTGCAAAGGGTAGATAAGCCGTAGAAAACGAATCAATCAACTCTTTCTTTTTCTTTCTTTTTTCTTTCTTTCCATGGTTGATTTATTAAGGAGATGACCTCTAGGTAATAACGACATAGAGAAACGATTCCAGTTTATTGTCGTAATACATCTGGCCACAATTTCAGCTTAATAAATGCCAGTCTGATCAAGAGAGAAAAGGAGTTACTAAGAAGAAAATGCTCTGAGCGTGCGCTAATCTCATAATGCTAGAGAATAAACTATCATTATTCATATTATCGGCGATCATCACAAGAACAATAGTAAAACAATAAAGAAAAATATTTTTTTTAATTAAAAAAAACAACTTGGTGTGAACTGATTTAAAATCTAACAAATGCGAACTGCTCTAATGGAAAATAAAATAAAATAAAAACAATTTCTGATCGTCTGATCCGATAAGGTAATTTAATTCATTGCTATTCTTAACCTAAAAAAATCTCAACGAATTTCCTGACACAGTTTTGCTTTTCATTCCGATGTGAAGACGCCAAACCTAGCACACGTTGGCAAATATATATATATTCAAACATTTTTATGTTTAACATTCTTTTTATAGATACAAATATTTCAGTAAATGCTCTGTTTATAATAAACAACATTTACCGGCCTGAATGTCCGAGAAATTTTCATAGAAAATATTCGTCCTCCGACAGGATTCGAACCTGTATCCTATACGGAACCGGCATAGAGGATCGTTCGGTTGGTATGGTCGAATTTACTGCTTATAAACTTCAATCTTCCATGAATCTTTCACGTACATTCATGTCTGCTCATGGCGTATCAAATGTAAACAAATGACGTCACACATTATGAAATGGACAAAGTCCGACAATTATTTTAAGACATTTTTATGTTTTACTTTCTTTTTATAGATATAAATATTTAAGTAAATGCTCGGTTTATAATAAACACACACACACACACACACACACACACACACACATATATGGACTTTTTCCTTTATATATATATATATATATATATATGTAAAATGTGTATGTATATATATATATATGTAAAATGTGTGTGTATATATATATATATATATATATATATATATATATATATATATATATATATATATATATGAATGAAGAAATATACTCTTAAGGTGTGCTATATTTATGGGATAAAGTGCTCAATATCAGAGAGAGCGTGTGTAAATATAAAAGTGAACATTGAAGTCAACACTTAGAGGTGACAGACTGTTTCATGCTAGACGCACTCGTCAGGCCACCTATATATATATATTGCATATATATATATATATATATATATATATATATATATATATATATATATATATATTATTTATGTTATATATGCGCGGTACTTATTGGAAAGCGCTGAATATCAGTGACAGAGCTAATATATTTAGTTGGATTCATGTGAGTTTGTGACCCTGGGTTTCACGCTATTTGCGATCGTCAAACTTTTTATCTGAAGATCGCAAATAGCGTGGAACCTAGGATCACACACTCACATCAATCCATCTCTCTCTCTCTCCCCATATATATATATATATATATATATATATATATATATATATATATATATATATATATATATATATATACAGTACGCTATAAGCATAAATACTCTAGAGAGACATATAAGAACTGTGGACACTGCAGTCAACACCGTATGACATCAATCTGTTTCATGCTTGAACGTAATTTTCAGCCTTGCGTTAAAGCACGAAACAAGCTACGGCTACTTGGTGTTGACATCAGTGTTCACGCTTCTTATATTTACACAGACTCTATCTGATTATCAACACTTTTTACAGTGTTCGGACTGATGTCCACATCTTTGTTGCTATATTCACGACGTTTCGGCCGTTGCACGCTCCGGCTTTTTTTCTCTCGGGTGATTGGAATTTCGAACTGAACCTTTTATTTCGCCCACCGGGACAGGTTTTTCTAGTTCCACGTGTCATGCCTCTTCCGGATGTCTCAGTTATCTCCCTTAAATTCAACTCTCCTAGTTGTTTTTTTCCCCCACTGCAGTAGCCAGGTATTGAATTCATATCTTTTTGGTTCAAGCCAGTTGATCCTATATTGAATTAATTTCTATGCTTGGCCTGCTTAGGGGATTTTTGTTGCTCCTTAAGTTTTCGTATTGTCCACCAATGTTCTCTGTCTATTACTTCAACTTCACTAGAAAATACGAAAACTTAGGGAGTCAGCATATATGCTAGGCCACAAAAATCTCCTAAGCTTGACAAGCATAGAAATGAATACAATATGGGGACCAATAATAAGCAATAATAACAACAAAAGTTGCAATATGAGCTCTGGTATAAAGGTTACTGAGACATGAAGTTTATAAGTCCTCAAGGACACATGGCCTCGTGCGTCAAAGCATTGGTTGGATCCAGTGACTCAATAAGTTTGTGTCAGATATTAAAAGATTATTAAATAATATTAATATATGTATGTATATATATATGTGTGTGTTGTGCCAGATAAAATGTGTGTGTGTGTGTCTCTCTCTCTCTCTCTATCTGTGTGTGTGTGTGTGTGTGTGTAATATTAAATGATTATCATATACTCCTACTGATTTATTCCCAGTTTTGTCCTCAGAATGATTTTATAATAACGGTTGTACTACGCTCCATCCGTCTTCACCCCTGAAAAAGGCTAGAGGGTACTACAGTAGAAACAGTTCGGACAAATTTGTTTATAATATCGATATTTTCTCAAGTTAGTAAATTCAAACTTCATTCTGAGAATTAGCGGATACATTAAGTTAATATCTAACGTTTTCCTGAAATCAACGTTCTTTACCGTGTTTTACCAAGAAGTAAGACTGATGATGGACATTTCCAAAACAGAAACTATGATCTGGAATTAGAAGGGAAGTGACTCTCAAATAGCCCCCTCACATATAGACCCTCATATGCATGTCATGGATGGCGTCCAACTGGTTAAAAGATCTCCAAACTATCAGCTATATACATAAACTCGTTCTCTCTGATTTTCTAAAAATGGCTTCAAGCGAATGAATCATCCATTTTCTTAAAGAAAACGATCCTGTTTCAAATCTTATGAACCAATGCTACAAAATCACAAAGAATTTACCAAACAACAAAAAACCCATCTCTCGAAAACTTCTAACAGCAGCAACAACTAAAATAGATAGCATATTTAACTAGAAGGGAAAACAACGATATAATCAAGATGTTGACTTACTATACTGTCAGGTACGAAACCATCATTAATGCTAGAAAGAACCATAACTGCTAGAGGACCTGAGAAATCTATTTTCCTGAGAATTTTTTAAGCGAAAGAGATTTATAAATTTTAATCGACAACAATGCTAACTGATCGATTAATGAATGCCGAATGTTTCCTGTATGGGAACGGCTAAACTCACCATTACTATCACCATTAACGTAAATATTAATGCACGAACAAAATATGTATACTGTTGAAGACAAATGTTCTACGGTCGAAAGAGGACAATATAGATTGAGAAAAACAGTCTGAGATATAACCTATTTTCGGTACTTTATCGTGCCACACACGACTAAACTTGACACATGCTAACACTTCGGTCCTAAACAGAAATATCATGTGGATCCCCTCTGTCATTTGCGTATTGTCTGTACAAAGAATAAATTATTGGAGTTGCTGTTTGATCACCTCAGCTATCATTCAGCAACAGATGCTCAGAAATGTTTTACCCAATCCATGTAATCTCTATTCATACAGTGTGGGGGTCGCTGTTCGCTGTTACTCTTCTAGTCAATGTTGTCATTACCTTTTTTTTCCCCTTCACAGTACCTTGTTCAACTCCAATCCTCACCACCATCGTCATCAGTTTTATAATGTTTTCTCCGCCTTTTTTATGTAGATTTCTTGAGGTTTCATGCCTTCTGGTCGCCTTAGATAGAAATTAAACAACGGCAAGTCTCCTAAATATTCCAGCGCTATTCTAATTTTTCTTGCTTATTTCGGATGATTTCAATTATTTATTGGATTTTTAGGCATTGTTCAACGCTCTTCTGGATTGTTCCGAGCGTGCAGATAATGATGGGTTCAACTGTTACCATATTTCAATTTTTTTCTTCACTTTTCTGTTGAAGTAGAAGTATTTTTCTTGGAGATTTTGACTATTTTGTTTCTCTCTTTCACTCAGTAACAGCGATGCCTGTAAAGGCACAAAACATGGAGACAGGCTCTACTTTTTGCAACTAGTTTTCAGTGAGAAGAATGCATCAACAATCGTCGAATTAAGACGTACGGCGGGAAAGAGAAATGATATTAACACTAATCTGACTCAATGGGTTGGTGAAGAATGTGACAATCTCTGATTATCACAAGCTGGGCGGAAAAGTGAGATTAGCGGCCATGTGCAGGGATATAAAATATAACTATAAATGCTACCGTCAACTGGAGGAGTTATTTTGTTCCTTGTGGCATACGTAGTGTAAAAACAAGTCTGGTCTTACTGTTTATAGAAAGGTATATACTATTAATGAACTTTGTTTTTCAAAGGTCTAATAACGATATATATATATATATATATATATATATATATATATATATATATATATATATATATATATGTATATTTATATATATATATATATATATACACACACATACATACACATAAATATGTATGTGTGTGCGACAATTTGAAAAATTTCTATTTCATGTTTCGCCAATAAATCAGTGTCATCAGAGAAATAATTTTATTCAAACAAAATCTACATTAGCGAGACAAAACGTGTATCACACGCAGAAATAAAACTGAGTTGAAGATAGTTATATTAAAATTACTATAACGATACAGTTAAAGTAAAAAAAAAGTTTTTATGTAGACCGTGTAGGCGAAACATGTCAAAACAGAAGTTTCCTTAATTGACATATATTTACTGTCCCGTTGGATTCTCATCTAATTTCATCTTGGTTGTTCCAGGGCCTCCTGTTCGTTTTGCCAGTCATACGCCGAAAGGTTGAGCAGGGACAGAGGGGTGGTAGGAAAGAAGAGTTGAACTGTAAGACTGTTATGGCAGAATTTACCACAAGTGTCCGCTAACTTCGTACCCAGATAGAACAAATGAACCTCTGAATTAAACACATAAATATATTCGAAACAGGGTCCGAGCTCTGATTTCACGACGTGGCATTTGTTTTCATCTATTATTTCCTTGTGAACGTGCAATGGACCTTTCCCAGTTTTTGGTGCACACCAACGTGAACAAGACCGGGGACGCAACATGGTGTAGTTACTGACCAGTCGAGAAATTAGTATGTTCACACACACACGCACATACACACACACGCATATATATATATATATATATATATATATATATATATATATATATATACATATATATTTATATATATGTATATATATATGTGTGTGTGTTCACATGTGCATTGCAAGACATCGTTCCGTGCATTGAATTCATTGCATTTTGATTCAGCTGTACCCACTTGAGAAAAATGATGAGAATTTTGCTCACCGGTCACACTTGCGACCAAGTGCGTCGAAACAGGTGAACAGGTGTGTTCATTTCCCTCAGTGCAGAATCAGGGCCATTTTTTCTGCGTGAGTGAGCGCGCCAACATGCAAGAATCTTTGAGTATATCAGAATATATATGAAAAACAAAACAAAAAATACACGCAAATAAACTCGTACATGGCTAACGTCGTTTCGGTGTTTATCACATCTGCTCGACATTCATTACCGTCTTACAATGCGCGCGTCTTATGACCTAACTTCAGGTGCGCCCGGGTCGCTTACATTCGCAACACAGACAAAAGCCAAACCTGAGCACCTT
Source organism: Acanthosepion esculentum (assembly GCA_964036315.1). Classification (NCBI taxonomy): domain Eukaryota; kingdom Metazoa; phylum Mollusca; class Cephalopoda; order Sepiida; family Sepiidae; genus Acanthosepion; species Acanthosepion esculentum. Next base: position 60,350,496 of record OZ038483.1, on the reverse strand, counting down.
TGCCAAGGGACTGAATTATACCACAAACAGCATATATACTCGCGTCTCCGTTAATACAGTTTCATTCCTCTCTAAAGCACCTATTTACGTTTTCAGCCGTGGTAGTTGCTCAGTGCGCATGCGTACCTATTCGTATATAATGATGTGAATGAATATAAGAATAAATACGCTTCATTCAATGTGGACGTGTGTCTAGCACTTTTAAGATGAACACGTTATAACTGAGCCGAATTTCGCTATAAAAAAAGGCCCCACCCCAAAGGATTCGCTCACTTTTCCAGATTATAAAACATCCGGGCATAACAACTCGAACGATCGAAGGTGGCATATCAAATCGTAACAAGTCATGTTTCATGTTTCTTTCTTTCTTTCTTTCTTTCTTTCTTTGGTTTGGTTTAATTTGTTTTACGGCATATCAACCTCAATGGGTTATTTAATGCCGACAAAATTTTTATTGCTGGTAATATGTTTTTCTTCAAAAATCTATATCTCGGAATATTTTTCCTTGAAGAAATCCATAGCTGATCATATTTTTTTCAATGAATGTATAACTGTATGTATTGCTGTTTTTGTTGTTGTTGTTGTTTTTTTTTTAAGTATTGCTGATAATAATTTTTCCTTCAAAAATAATTGCTAGTAATAAATTTTTTTATTACAAAGTATTTCTGGTGTTAAAACCCATTTTTACACAAGTTTGTGTATTAACTATTTGCTCATAGCTGGGACCCTAACAGGTGCTACCACCCCATGTCAGGGTGGACCTGGGAACACCGGCAATTAAGAGGTGGTTCCACGCTCATCAAAACCTCCTGATCAGAGACCTTGCTGTTGGACGTAGTTTATCGTCTTACCCAGGGCGCGGATGTAGTTTATCGTCATATCCAGGACGATTTCTTTCTTGGTCTTTCGCTTTATCCGACATTCTGAATAAAGGATTCTATTATGAAACAAAATAGACACGTCTTATCGTCATTATAATGCGTTTATATATTTTTATAGTAATGTCCACTGAATACAAGGCTCGAGAGCCGCTCAAGGTAGAGGATTACTCTTAAAACGGCTGCAGTTAATATATAATTGATCCTTGACTTGAAGGGGTTAAGATTGTCGTGTTCAGGGAAGCGTCCACAATGGAATCTGTTCCACAAAGTGAGAGTTCTTAGGGAGAAAAAGCTATTTGAGAGGAACTTTTCTTTCTTAAATTTGGCATACGGAGGAAATGAGCGTGATTCGACTCCGTGGTAGTAACACGGTGTGTCCTAGCTGTAAAGGTCTGAAATGGTGAAACTAAAGAATAAAATACGTATAGCGTACGTATTAACCTTCGTCTAGTCTGGCCTGTGAAGCTAAACCTCGCTCTACGACAAGAATTCTGATATATATATCTGAATTCTATATCTAGTTATCAGAATATATATATATATATATGTATATATATATATATATATATATATATATATATATATATATATATATATATATATATATATATATAGTGAATAGAAGCAGCAGATCATTGTTCAAACATATATTGTTAAATATAACAAACAACGAATGTTTATTATGTTTTATCATGAGCCTTTTCATTATACGACACTTGGAAAGGCTCATAATAAAACATAATAAATATTCATTGTCTGTTATATTTAATAATATAACAGACAATGAATGTCCATATATATATATATATATATATATATATATATATATATATATATATATATATATATATTAACCATTTTCCCCAAGGCAAGGCGATAATATCATTGACACAAGGGGTTACAGTATCTGGGTTGAGATTAAGTCCCAATAATCACTGAAGGCACGGGTCTTCCCCGAAGGAGCATCTGTTCACCGTGATTAGTGATAGTTCAGGATCCGATCGGCGATGATGGCATGTAACTAGTTTAGATTTCGAGGCGTTGAATGTAACCAGCAAGTTTTCCCGCGAATGTTCGGGCTAGAGCCGAAAAAAGACCAACTGCCAATCCCCGGTCATTCAGACTTTTTTCCGGGTGTACACACATACAGTTGTATGATCTGCATAGATATTCACAAATGATCGGAGTATTCACTCTATAAGCTGTTTTTTCTGCTTTTTAAAAAGTGGGGCTCTTATTTACGGCGGGTACAGAATTTTCGAAGCGTGCCCGAGCTTTTCAGCTCACTATAGGTGTGCATTTTTGGTGAATGCGCAAAGTGATTGAAGAGTATGTTCCTTGTCTTCCGTATTTATGTGCTTGCACCAGTATATGAGTGTGCAAACTCGACAGTATGTACACGTGCATATATGTAATCGCTTATGTGTGTATATGTGCGTTCGTGTGTGTACGAATGAAGGCTAACGTTAAAGTTGATGCGTTTTTGCCTGGTCAGGAATTTCTTTTCTTTGTGGCAAAGAGGGAAATTTCTGCGTATACACGTACTAGAAGGACTGTCATAAGAGTATGCAAGCAAATGAGCTATCAGTGAAAGAAAGAAAGAAAGAAAGAAAGAAAGAAAGAAAGAAAGAAGAGACATAGAGCAAGAGAGATAGAATATGTGAGCAAAGGCGATATTAGTTAAAGAAAGAAAGAATGAAAAAAGAAAGAGATATAGTATGCAAGCAAGGGCGATATCAGTGCAAGAAAGAAAGAAAGAAAGAAAGAAAAAAGCAAGAAAGAAAGAAAGAAAGAGAAAGAAAGAAAGAAAGAAAGAAAGAGATAGAGTATGCAATCAAGGGCGATATCAGTGAAAGAAAGAAAGAAAGAAAGAAAGAAAGAAAGAAAGAAAGAAAGAAAGAAAGAAAGAAAGAAAGAAAAAGAGTATGTAAGCAAGGGAGATATCAATGCAAGTGTCTTTCCAATTACCTTTCTTCTGCTTCGTTTTTCTCTTATTGCCAATGTCCCAAACCTATTTTCAGTTTTATTTCAATTTTTCTTGTGTTCCTGTTCTCCAGTTTCTCTAATATATCTAGATATCCCTATATATATCGATGAACGTAACTTTGTCGTAATAAAGTATTTTTACCCATCCACGAGAAAAAATATGGCACAAGGTTGTTTTTAGATCCAGGCCCCATCTGTTTTTACATGTTTATGTCTACAAAAACTTTACAGTTCCATTGGCTTTTACCGCAGTCGTCAGGGTGTAACACCTAGTCCTACCCCTTTTACTGCAACAGGAAGCTGCTGTCTAGAAGACGAGTCCCCAGGATCTAGGCTTTTGCATAAAGTTATTATTGGTTTCCGGTCACAAATGACCAGAAATCCCCGGCTGGGTCAGTTGGAACTAATGATATTTGTTTCTCTTTTTGATGTTCTCTTCTCGGCATCACTTCTTTTCTCTTCTCTCTTTTATTTATTTCTCTTTGTCATTATAGCTTGTCCTTCTTTCTCTTTTCGTTTTACCCTTTTTTTCTGCTTCTTAATTCTTTCCAGCCATCGTTTGATACCCTTTTTTCTCATTTTCTTTTTCTTTTCTCTCACTTTTCCACCATATTCTTTCTTTCTTTCTTTCTTTCTTTCTTTCTTGCTTTCTTTCTTTCTTGCTTTCTTGCTTTCTTTCTTTCTTGCTTTCTTTCTTTCTTGCTTTCTTTCTTGCTTTCTTGCTTTCTTTCTGTCTTTCTTTCCTTGTTTCTTTCTTTCTTCTATCGCATGTCTGATTTTTTCATGTGTTTTATGTTTTTTTATTTCTTTTCACCTCTTAAATTTTTTATTTCTTTTGGCTTCTTCCTTTCCATCGTCTTCTTGGTTTGTTTGTTTCTTTCTTTCTTTCTCTTCTTTCTTCCTTTCTTTCTTTTCGATTCATTCTTTCTCTTTTTTTAATTCTTTCTGTATTTCTTTTTTTACTGTTTCTTCTTTTTTTCTTTTTTATTCTTCCTTCCTTATTTCTTTTTGTTCTTTTTTATTCTTTCATTTTCTTTGCGACTTTTTTATTGTTTGTTTATTTTCTTTCACCTCCCCCCTTATTTCTTCCTGCTTTCCCTTATCTGCATATTTCTCCTTCTGTCTCACTTTTCTAGTGTTTTTCTTTTACTCTTGTCTTTCATAATTTTTTTCGCCACATCACATTTTGTTTTAGTCTTCCTCTCCCCTCTCTCTCTCTTTTATTGTTTTCACTTTCGTGTCACCATGAAGCGTTTCATCTTGTCCTTGATGTCTGATATGACATCAGGCATATCTTTTCGCTCTTCAGCCTATACCGACACGGAGCCACACACAAAGACACCGGAGGCTACACAAGGAGCATCGTAGCAGGCAGCTGTTTAGCCGCGTTGCCAAAGTAACGCCGCGACGTTCGGCAGCCGACAAAAATGCCGTACAGATTTACCGTTAACAATGGCCGACAGAAAATGTTATCCCGAAATGAAATACACAGCGCCTTGTGTTCTGCCTATTGTCGCTGTGACAAAAACTCCCAGCTCTTTACAATTCATCCTTTTTTTCTGCGTCAATGACAATTGTTGATTCTGTATGGCAAATCAAGCAATAAACATGGAACAGAGTTCACGGACATTAAACACTTGAGATTGGTTATCTACGGATACTTTGTCATTTGTCTCAAGGGGAATGACAACATACATCTTCTAAAGCTGTTTTTATTTTATTCAACAAGGCATGTCAGTATTATCACATTCTAGAGTATATACAAGCATAATAACTTCTTCAAAGCATGGTCACTTTAGTTATACATATATTTAAGAAGAAAACAATCTACATAGCATGTGTTATTTATAAAGGCTTGCTTTGTGGTCTTAAAACAAACAGGCATACAAAACGTACTGAATGCTGAGTGCATTGGCATCCATTTTGATGTCTTTCTGTGTTTCGTCCTTGGAACTTATTTTCTGCGTATTTCAAATTACCGAATATATTTCTGCTAATTTTTCCAATTAATGTCTAACACAAAAACCATAAGATTTGTAGAACTTTGGTTTTAATCTTGATCTTGGAAAATGGTTAATAAAACTATGGCCGAGCTATTAAAGCTTTATGAAGCTCTGGTTTTGAATCTCTCAATGGTCACTTAATGAAGAAATTTAATTTTTGATATCTTGTGGAGGGAACGTTCCGTTGAGTAGTACCAGAAGCCCATGCTACGTGTTGATGAGGGAGTGATTTTTAGGCCGTGTAAATGAAATCACTGCATAATGAGAATGTGACAAATCTCTAATTTTACACACAAATCTCACATTGTCAATATTCTCCAATATTCTTAAAATCATGTTGTTAAATTATCCAGATATGCTTTGTGGTTGCAAAACTATTGCATTCTTATCTGAACTTCTGGAATTAAGATTTATCATTATTCACATTATTATACTCATTTTTGTTGTCATTTCGTAGCAACAATTAAGAGAGAAATTGTTCAAGTGTAAATAAGTATTGCATCATTGCGAATCTTCTAATTTGGCGTAATTTATTAAACTGTTCTTACAAATTATATTTAAGATTTAGTCAAGTCTTTTGTTTTGGTTTAAGAAGATGAAATATTACGTAAACATAATATTCTCATTTCTTTAAAAATGTGCTTAGAGTGGTATTTGTAACTTATTCAGTATATTAAATACTTACTAAAAAGAATCAATACTACAAATACATAAGAAACAACTAAATCATTAAATCACATAAGTGTTGTGACCATGAGTCTCGAGTTTCAAATCTCACCATAGTCGATTAGTCAAGAATTATTTTTATAATATCGTCTTGTATCAAGAGGGGGGTATCCGAAAAGCATACCATAAATTGACCTAAGTTTTGTGAGCGAAATTTGGTATATGAAACTGTTTGGAAGCTATTGATGGCTTTTCTAATGAAAAGATACAAGCTCTTCAACCTTGGTTGGCAACAAGTCTAGGAGAAGAAAAACTCTGAATTTAAAACGGTTTGGTGTACTAATGGGCAGATAGAAGCTTTTCAACATTGGTTGGCGACCAGTCTAAGAGAAGGATAACTCTGAATTCAAAACTGTTTGGTGTACTAATGAGCAGATAGAATTCCTTCAAAGTTTTGTTGGCAATCTATCTAGACATATAAAAAACACGATTCGGCAATAACACCTAAATTATAACAGTCTTAGTCACTCATGCGGATGTGTTTTTTTTACAATAATGTTCACTCTGTACAAGGCCCAAGTGCCACTCGAGGTAGAGGGTTACAGAGTAAGAGGAAAGAGGCACGGTTAACTTGAAAAGGTTAAGATTGTAGTGGTGATTTTCTGAGCGTAGCTTAGATGTGGCACAAGGCCGAAAGTAAGGATCACCCAGTAAGGATCAAACTCACTATTCAGTCGTAATTGATTTAGTGAGACAAGCTTGCTAACCATTAACCACGTCGAGATTCCCCATGTTAAGATTGTAGAAGATTGGGGAAGCGTTTAATCGATCTGTCGGATTACTACAGGGTGCGGCTGGTATTTGAGGACATACAGATTTACGATTAATACTGCTTCCCTCTAACTTCTAATGCTTTTATTTTTCAGAAATCAAGAATGGCAAACCTTAGGATAACAAATGAAATGAGAAGGCTGATCATAGCGATTTGGATATTGCACGTCTCCTCAAAGTTGCAAGATCGTTTGTCCCCAAAATACGAAAATAGTTAGAAGACGCTGACAGTTCCCCAATGACTGTATCAAAACGTAAAAGACATTCTGCACATTCTGATAAAGTGAGGACATCAAAATTTATTCAGGAAGTCAAGCAGACAACTGATGAAAACTGAGGTCAATCAATGAGGGCAATTGCCAAAAAGCTGCATGTGTCTGAAAAAACAATCACAAGGAGTGTTCATGAAGACATTCGATATAAGTCCTACGTGATAAAGAGAGGTCAATTTGTGTCTGAAAAAAAAAAACAAAACAAAAGAAAACCGTTTAAACAGATCCAAAAGGCTTTTAAACAAACTTAAAAATCCTTCAGAAGCTGGTGTGATTTGGTTTTTCTGAGATGAGAAAGATTTTGCTCAAGGTCAAAAACTTAACCGAAGAAATGGCAGATGGCTTTGTTCAGTTCCTTCTGAGGTGCCAAGAGTGATGCGCACAAAATTTCCTTCAAGTGTTATGGTATTGGGTGTTGTTATCAATGAAGGACATGTTATGCCACCACTCTTTTTTCCACAAGAGTAAATGCTGCTGCTTATATAGAGGTTCTAGAAACAGTTGTCAAGCCCTGGATTGACAACCTATGCAACGGCAGGCCTTATATATTTCAGCAAGACTCGGCTCCATCCCACAAGGCTCTACGAACACAAGAATGGATGGCTGACCATTTGTACGACCACATCACGCCCAACATTTGGCCTCCTAACGCTCCAGATCTGAATCCACTAGACTATTATGTGTGGAGCGTTGTTGAGAAGGAGGTTAATAAACAGCCTCATAGCACTAAAGACGCTCTTAAAACTGCAATAGTTCAAGTAATATCTGATATAAATAAGGACCAATTAATCAGAGCCTGCAGCCGATTTCGACGTCGTGTAGAGGCTGTTATTGATGCTAGTGGTGGTTTTATTGAATAAAATTAAACAATAGTTAGCTAAATTTCATGTTTTACTTGTTTGTAATCAAATATAATTATAGTCATTTGTTCAGCAAGTTTTTTTTACTAATCCATAAAATCTGCCCTCAAATACCAGCCGCACCCTGTTTTTTTTGCAGCATCAACAGAACAAATGACAGTATCTAGATTCGAATAGCAAATATTTTTCCCGCATCAGCAATATTACAGTTTTGTGATGTGAACAACGAAAACATTTTAAAGTAAATGGAAACTACAAGGAAACTAATATACACAATCAGAAAGAGACAGCTGAAATTTATGGGTTATATAATGAGGAAAAGGAGTGTGAAGATTTAAAAACTTTAAATTAAACTTCACTTGCAAGGAAATTAAAGTTCATTATATCTTTGGCAATAACAAGCAATTTATTAAGTAATTAACCTTTGGCTAGTATTTCTTACATCTTAATTCCCATTGATTTTTATTCTATCTCCCAGATCGCCATGCTCTGAATGTCAAAGTAGCATTGGATAAACGGGTTTGAATTAGACGCCCCCATTTTTAAACAGTGTAAATTATGACTATCAGTCCTCGCTGGTAGTTTTAATAACATTTAATGTAATAAATAGTCATGTCTAATTGGAATTAAAATCTATTAAGTCCTTAGAAATTAAGTTAATTAGTGAAATTGTATCAGTAAAAATCATTATTATCTAATGAAAAAATCTTACAATCTAAAAATATTTTCTGGCTTTAAATAACCTGCAAAATGTTTATAAACCGTAGAAAGCAAAATCAATCAATCAGTTCGCATAGGTTCGCCTATCGTCCGGTTTACACTCCTCTCCGGTCTTTTGAACAGAAGTAGGTGAGTATCTCTTGTTTCCTGTTTAGGATTCGGTTTCCGGTTTCTTCTAAAGTTTTTTCATTCTCTTTCACTCCCAGTAGCCCCGTTGCGTCTTTGTGGCATTATCGCCTTGCTTGCGGTGAATTGATTATAAAAATAGATAAAGATAGTATATAGAGTAGAGCTGAACGAGAGATGTGTATTAGATAAAATGGTAATTGAATCTTGACGGGCTGTAAAGCTCTCCGTGGCTGAGCCGTCTAAACTCCATCGTGGTTCCGCCTACAAGAAGGACGCAGATTCGAACCCTAACGTACGACACGATTTCTTTATTTAAACTCTCGAATACGCAAGCCGGAACGTGTAATTTACATTATTAAAAAAATAGGACATCTACTCAAACACGTGTATCTACTAATTATAACATTTAGAATAGTATGTATCTGTGTTTGCATAAGGTTAGTGTTTCCGGAGATCTGCCCTAACTTTCAATCATTTGATAGAAAGAAGATGTCAGTTCTGCAGCTGTAGAACTGTTTTAAATGCAAACAATGCTGTTCATTTTATTTTACAAAATTCTGAAGGTATTTATTTTATTTTATTTTTTCCAAGAAAGCATTACCTCATTATTTTTCGACGTCGGAACATTTGCAAATTCGACTACAAATGCCAACTTTTATATTTTGGAAATATATAATCAACAAAGATTTTTTTAAAAAAAAAATATCGCAGGAAAACTTGGAAATGAATAAGTCCAAGAAATATCGAAAGTAAGAATTTCTCGATCAATGAAAGTAACGAACAGCTGCGCTCGGCTTTAGCGGGAAAGAACCTGCGCCTGCGTTCAGTTGAAGTGAGTGTATATTTTTTCCTTTGTTTCTATCAACGGTTTTGTATTGCAAACTTTGTAAACGCTAGACTGACCGCTACAAGAGGGGACCTTTTTTTTTTCTTTTTTTTTTTAGTCTTGCTGTGAAATTTAATTTTTGTTTTTTAAATTACTGTGCAAATAAATAGCAGTTTAAAAGGTATTTTGACATTTTCTCATAATTTCCTTCGCCGATTACCTGACGTCTTTAGAATTAATTTGGTTGGTTGATTTGTTTTTTATGGCCTATCAACTCTTTGCAGGTTATTTAAAGACAGAAAATATTTTCAGATTATAAGAATTTTTGGGACATAATAATGATTTAGTAATACAAATCTTACTAATTAACCCATAGCTAGGGGAATCTGAATTCATACCTTTCCCAAGCGTATTTGCGCATAAGTGAATATAACGGGAATTGAAACACGGCTCTCTGATTAACAATTCCGAACCTTTCTCCATTACTCCAGCCGCACATCCAAGCTTACAGCACCTGGTATTCCCAAGTGGTCACCCATCTAGGTACTGACCCAAATCGACATTGTTTAATTTCGTCCTGTGATCGTACGGGAACTGGTGTTTCAGCGTGATGCTGCCGTAAACCCTTTAGAATTGAATGATTACATAAATATTGTAAGGAAGATTGCAGCATCTATATTATTGTGATGAAGATAAGAATGTAAGAATACAGATATCTAACAATTGAATGTACTAGAGAGTCGTTAAATGTCCTAAGCTCGATTTAATTCTCATAACTTTCAAACAAATTTTTGGGATAGGACTTCTTAATTAATCTTGATTTCCCCACTCCTCCGTGTATATATATATATATATATATATATATATATATATATATATATATATATATATATATATATATACATGACATGAATCATTCATACAAAAAACAGATATTGAAGTTAATGATATAAATGGCGAGAATACATCTTCGCAAACAAATTTAATGAATGACATTAACCCCGAACCTGTAAATGAATGTTATGATCCCTGTTTATAAATTCCAGTTGCATGAGGTCTTTTTTTATTTTTTTACAAGCTTTCATCTGTTCCTACAGATATCATCAGGTATGAAAATATATTTGTTTTTTACATCCAGGTAATAACAGAACAACGAAAGAATAGGTGTAATCCGAAAGATGTTTTAAGAAATGTGTTATTGTTAATTGTGAGAAATTTTGGAGCGTGCGGTCGCAACGCTGAGGTTGAATTTTTAAATTTTAAGAATGATTCATGTCATGTAAATTGAACTGCACCACATACTTGATATATATATATATATATATATAGAGAGAGAGAGAGAGAGAGGGGGGGAGAGGGAGGGAGATAGATAGATAGATAGATAGATATAGATAGATAGATAGATAGATAGATAGATAGATAGATATTATAAGCAAATCAATCCATTACCACGCAATGGGTTACAGAGAGTGAGAGTAAGAGTAAAGAGGAGTGTTTGGAAAAATGATAAAGAGAAGAACAAGGTCAAGGCATCAGAAGATGTCGATTGACATTACATTTGAATATTTGAAGATTATAGATATCAGGGAAGCAAGTGATAGGAAGGGAGTTCCACTAAGGGGAGGTGCGAGATAAGCTGCTGGAGAAGAAAAGAGATGGCTACTGGTTCCCAAACTACATGAATTTAATCGTGCCACTAGGTTGGCATCTCGGTCTCACCCTTTCACTGATGAAACGGCTAAATGTAGCCATCTACAGAATTATTGAGTAGAACGCGTGCGGAAGTCCACCAGAGAATGAGATATGGAAAGAAATTCTGGTAGTTTTGTTTTTGTGTCGTTTGATCTTCATTGATTAAGCAGACTTCACGTGCATTTGACTTATCAAGCAGCGTTCGTGTGTACAATTTATGTATGTGTATCATAATTTTAGTATATCTATGCGGGATTCAGATGATAATGTATATCAGATGTATAATGTATGTGTGCGCGCATGTGTATTCTACATTAAACACCATCAATTGATAAGACACAAGAGGTGTTGCATTAAAATGGCTATCTTTGTAGCGATTTGATAAGATATTTATGTTATAATTTTCGAATACATTATATTTTCTCTACTCTGTATTGAGCACTCTTTTAAGAATAATATTTTTGGGTTATTGGAATTTATTCCGTATATAACAATCCTATACTTGTATATATATATATATGTGTGTGTTTGTGTGTGTGTGTGTGTGTAGAGAGAGAGATATGCATATGCGTATTTGTGTGTGCATTAATCCCCACGCATGAAGGCTCAGATTAAATATTGGCGGTTTATAAGATTACCCATATATAAATACCCTTACAAACATAGAGGCATAAAATTGGGCACTTGCCATAAAACGATAGAGATTAAGTGTGTCTGGTAATATGTCTGTCCGTATAGTAAGTTTGATTTTCACTGTGGTCTTCTGATAAACTAAGTAAATATTCATTGATACCAGCAGAATTCGATTATTTACTTGGCGGCCATGACTGACTCAAGTCAAGACCCTTAGAGCTCCCAGCTGCCTTGGTGTCTGATGTGAATTCCGTACAATGCCTATTCCAGCAGAATGATATAATATGCAACAGGGACAGTGAATGGGAGTGTCGTGATCTTGTTCAGCTAATGAACACGCCTGATTGTGCACTCTCTCGAAGAAACTGTAACTAAGATTCATAGGGCATAGCAAAAATTTAAATGCAAAGTCAATCGTTATTTACTATCCTCCTGATAACTCTTCTTCTGTAATCACTTCTTAGTGGTGTTTGTGTTTTTCTAATTCTTCCACATCCAGTAAACCTTTTGCGTCTCGGCGTGTTCTTTAATGCCTTACTTGGGCTGAAGTTGATTTTTAAAAAAGTGTGTGAATATCCTGACCTCAACAGGTGGACTTAGCCCAAACCATGAACTTCGAGGTCTAATGAATAGGATGATTATTAAACAAAAATTGAGTACAGAAATATTGCGCATTGTACAATAGGAAATATAGTATTTGTGGTTGATACTGAGTGAAGAACGTGTACTCTTTCTTAAAAGAATAATTTCGTTGAGTACATTTAAAGAAATACAACGAAATATACTTTTTGACAGTGTGGTGTTTCTCAGCCGGTGTTCCTCAGAAACCTAGGGTTTCGCAAGATGTCGCTAGGGGTTCCTCGAGAAAAAATACTAATACATTTTTGAGTAATTTTTGTTTAATTTTTTATATTCGTAATTTTACTATACACGTATGGCATATTGTTGGAAAATTCTTGGCTATTATAATAAACCTTCAACCTCTTATGCTATTTAAAATTATAATAATCATACAGAATGTATTTAGGAATATCTATATGGGGTCAGTATGAAACCGCCTTCATTAGTTGGTGGACAAGTTAGCTAAAAAAATATTTCCATTCACGTGTAAAGAAGAAAAGAAAGAAAATACAGAAAAAAAAAGAAAATGTGAGAATAAACAAGTGGGAAAGGAAAGAAATACAGAGAGAAAGAGATTAGGGAAGAAAGGAAGAAAAAAGATTTTTAAAAAATAAAGAAGAGAAAAATAAGAAAGACATGGAAGTAAGAAGGAAAGTGAATATGAAAGATAGAAAATAAAGACGAAGAAAGGAAAGAGAGATGAAAAAAGAATAGAATGAAGAGACAAAGAAAGAAAGAATATGAAAAAGGACGAAAGAATAAGTGGAAGAAAGAAAAAATAAGATGGAGGATGGAGGAAAAAGGAGGAAGAGGAGAAAAGTCAGAAGGTTATACAAGGGGTGAAGGGAGGAGTATATGGAGGCTTTGCAAATGCTTCAGTAGCTGCCGGTATTGATATGAATTTAGAAGACAAGAAAGAGAAGATATACTAAAAAAAGATCAAATCAAGGTAAATAAAAGAAATTATAAGAAGGAAACATGGCTTAAAGACAGGCAGGTATAGTAAAAGTTATACCAGAATTAAGCATCAGCATTGCAATCATGATGTCAGTTGATATTTCCGTCATTCCTTCTTTCTTTCTTTCTTTTTTCTTTCTTAGTTTTAATTCTCTTCCTTTTTCTCCTTCCAATTCTTTTTTTTTCTTTGTTCTTAATTATTAACCTTATCTATCTATCTATCTATCTATCTATCTATCTATCTATCTGTTTACCTGTCTGTCACTAAATTCTCATCTTCATCTTTCTTCGTTTCCCTCCTTTATTCATACGACATTCCTTCTCAGCCTCGTACCTCGCGACTTGTGTTTACTCTTTTTTTTTTTTCGTCTGCTCTCCTCTTCTCGATTCATTTCATTCGATTCCGCCCGCAAAGAGTACCGTCCCCACCCCCGACACCCAGACTGTAACTTCTCACTACTAGACCAAAAAAAGAAAGAAAGAAAGAGACTAATAGTATATAGACGCACTAATGATTTTGGCATATTGGCAGCCAGGTATTCCAAGAGAATCCAAAATATGTTCCAACATTCTTTGCTGGGTGCCGTCAAGTAAATAAAAAAAAAAATAGTTTCACCCTCAGTCAGAAATTTTTCCCTCGGAAAACTGAAAACTAAACGTAGTTGCTTACTGCAAGTGGTTATACCAAGAGAAATATTTACCAACACAGCCATCATATATTGGCGCAAAAGAGATAGTCTTGTTTTATCTCTCTTTTTCTTTTTTCTTTTTTACTTTCGTTCACCCATTACAAGGCTCAAGAGCCTACTGAGTGATATTCTTGTAAAAGCGTAAGGGATGGAAGAAGTAATATTTTGAGAATATGAAGGATAGAGGTTAAGAGTGTAGCTGTCGAGGAAACATCCTCTCTGTTCCGCAAAGTAACAGTCCTGGTGAAGAAGCTGTCTGAGTGGAACTTCCTACCAAAGAAATACGAAGAGAATGAGGATGATTTGACGCCGTTCACGTCATGGCTTGGCGGGTCCTAGTTGGGAAAGTCTGAACTGACGGATCTAAGGAATCTAGCTCGTTTGAACAATTGCCGTAGTAATCGCGCTAAAGTAGTGAGAAGCTAGCAAGGTATCGTCTGTGGGGTAGGAGTTCTCATTATATAATTTTCAAAATTTACCTCTCTCTTCTTTCTTCTTTTCTTAATATCTCTCTTTTTCGCAGGCTGTATCTCCTTACTATCTCGCTCGTCTTTCGTTATTGCAATTTTTTCTTGAATCATTCCACCCCAAATCATGGCGACAAAAGTCACTAAGATGCAAAGGGTTACTGAGAGTGAAAAAAAGAAAGAAACAGAGTGCAATAGGATTTAAGGACATAGAAGGAAACGTGACAAGGAATTTAGTAACCAATACAAATGATTATAGCCGCCAATCTAGTTGCCATATTGGTAACTATGTTGGCAATTCGGTCTCATTATTTTAATGTCGAAATTGCTAAATGTAACCGTAAGTTAAATTCTCTCGCACTTCTCGCCTGTGGAAATCTCTCCCTGCTTCTTGCTTTGCTGTCAATTCGTCATCATCATTAGGCTTCAGTCGTCGGGGGGGGGGGATGACCTAAGGGTTTGAAGAAAGAGATGATCTGTTGGCGGTGGCTCCCAGGAGTTCCGTTATTTTCATGTCCGTCAAGTCTGGCCAGCTCTTGCGTTGCCGTCATCCGTGCTTGCGCCCGCTTCAACAGTGCCTTGCATGATAGTCTTGCAGAGGCTGTTATGTCGTGTAACATGGACAAACCATGACATCTTCCGATGCTTGACAGTGACGAGGAGAGATTTGCGTTGGTCCACGAGACTTCCTGTCAATTACAATCTTTAAAAATGTAAATGCAGCATCAATTGCTATCTTCTGTCTACTTTAATCCTGTTCCTCTTATTGGCTTTTATCCTCAATCATGTTTTCTTAGTTTCTTTCGCCCTATTGTCTTTCACTCTCAGTAACCCATTACGTCTTAGTGGCTTTATCGCCTTGCTTGGGGCGAAAAGATAAAAAAAATGCTGTTATTGCTTCTAAAATCAATTCCATACGACTGCTACGTCTGCCATTCCAGTCAGTAAAATGGCCGTGGTTGTTACGAAAATTTAAGAGAAAGCAACAAAAGGAAAACGAATTTCTGACATTGCCAGGAACAATATTGTTATTGTGATATTTAAGCGACTTTCCCACTATGCAACCACTTCCCCACAGATGAAACATCGCAAGCCCATTGCTACTCTGACACTATTTCTATGACAAATATTCCGACAATGTATATTTCTTAGTTCCACCAGTTCAGACCTTCGCAGCTATGACTCGATATGTCACATACACTCAAACGAATCTTTCTCATTCTCTTCATATTTCATTAGTAAGAAGGAAGTCCTATTCAGACATCTTCTTTCCAAGAATCGCTACTTTGTGGAACAGACTCCTGCTGGGGTACTTCCCCGATCCCTTCGATTTTAACCTCTTCAAGTCTAGAGTTAATCCTTATTATTTCCTACATAGCTTCATAAACTGCACTTCTTATATCCATCTCTTATCTACATACAACTTTATTCAGTAACCCTCTACCTTGAGTGAATCTTGGGCCTTGTATCGGGTGAACAATTCGTAAAAACATATAAATATATATATCAGGATTCGAACTCAGGTTTACCAGTTCCTTTTTTTCAAGCTACGAGTAGTAACGCTAGTTTTAATATTCATCTCTTATCTACATACACCAACTTTATTCAGTAACCTTCTACCTTGAGTGACTCTTGAGTGACTCTTCGGTTTGTCAAGCTACGACTAGTAACATTATTTTTAAACTTTTTTTTCTCCAACTTACGTATTTGTAAATGAATGTCTTTAAAATAGAATATAAGAGAATGAACTTTACTAAGTGCTACATAGGAGAGGACGTTGCGGAGAGACATGATCACCCACGTTCTGAAGGTATACGGCAGATAGAATAAGAATGATCAATAAAAAAAAGCATTAAAGCGCAAAAAGAAAAGTATTCTCTAAAATCTAAGCAAATGGAAAACGGAAATGTTTTAAAATCGAGCCACAAACAACAGTAAATATACATACAAAAATATCATCTGCTCATAAAACGACTATCGCTTGTTTACCATAAATGTGTGATACTGAAGAAACGCTTTCCTATATTTGACGATAGAACTGAACCGTTATCACTTCAATAAATGAACTACGGGGATATAATTACACGATTCTCCATTCGGACCGTATCAAATGTTTCTTCTTCATTTATTTATTTGCGCCATGTGTCATCCAGGCAATAATTTTCGGAAGCGTACATGCGCAAACTTGTATAAACGAAACAGGCACGAGAGCTCAAACGTGATTTAACGTGATTTGAATCACTGGTATTGGCAAAAAGTCGAAATGAAATGTTATTTTATTTTATATTTTCGTTTTAATTTTTCCTGTAAATTTTTCTTTCTCTTTTAAGTTTTACTGCGTTGAGAACGTTGACTTTTAATAATAATAAAATATTTAAAAGTAAAAAAAAAAAAAAAAATGAATATAGAGAAACAATCTTTAATTTTATTCCTTGCTTTTAAAAAATCAGTTGCTAGAAACATGGCGTAAATGGGGAGGTTTAATTTCCTTAGTTTATTTATTTATTTAAAGAAGACAAATTTTATAGATAAATCATTTTTTCTCTCTTTCGGGTTGAATATTTTGGCATGAAAATCACTAAATTTCCTTTGATGTTATTTTATTCTGCTCTTGTTATTGAGGCAGTTCTTAAGCGGTATTAGTTTTACAGTCACATCACTGCGTATGGGAATGTGTCTGCCTTCATAGAGAGCATGAATAATTGCCAGCGTTCTACGATTATGCTCATTTATAACTTTTCTATGCCGATGCCAGTGCGATTTGCTTGCTTACGCATATTACCCAATAGTAGAACGTAAAACATCAACGCCAGGCTTCAATTCACCGAGGAGATCGAAAGCTAAAAAAATTCACCTAAGCAAAAAACAAAACAAAAAATCAACAAAAAAAACAACACTTTCTTTCAGTCTATAGCAGTTTAAATGTACAAAAAACAAAAAACAGAAATAAATATAAACTTGTCAAACGGCAAACGACCAGATGTTGGGTTCAATAATCCAATGACGCCGAATTGATTTTCATGAAGTCAGCTACATTTGAAGGAACATTTTGAATTCAAGTAAAAGTCGACTCCTCAAATTTAAATCTTCTACTTGTACTAAACAAAAATCTGCGATGCTGTTTCCGTGCAGATCAGGAGTTGTGTTGTTAATCCGAGATTATACGTTAAGATGAAAAGGCGGAATAATTTGATTCTTTCAAAATATTCTTGATTTATACCGTCTTGTAAGACTGGCCGCAGCCTCACCTACAATTTGACTTCCGGCGCAAGATGGTTAAATTGATGTGCCTAGCTATGGGTTAAATAGAAAGGCACGCTTAGCTCTCTAGCTGCGATTGGCAGCCAGTCTAGGAGAAGAATAACTCTGAATTCAAAACTGGTTATGTAGCCCTGGTGAGGCGATTACTAAACGGCCGTTGAAAAAGATTGGAAGTGGATTGGGTGGTAGACAGTCTAAGGAAATCTCTGAATTCCAAACAATGGAGAAGCCAATGGAAATGCATGGCAATTCACAGATATTAAAGTAATGGAAAATGTGGAGAGTCATGATCACGACATTAATTTTTTTTTAAAATGTGCCTCATTATTGAATAAATAAATCGTAATATTGTTTTCCTTGGTGATTTGCAGGGAAAATACAAATAATGTTGTACTAGTATTCTTCTATGTGTCGTGACCCTTGAGGACGTCGACGATCATGACTCTCCACAATGTTTTGTCTTTTGTACTTCTTAGTAATGTTAGTAAAGTCTTTTTTGCTATCTCTCCTAAACGCTGTTCTCCCAACCATATACACAAGCTCATTAGGTGACTTATGAGCTGTCGCCCCCACCCTCGTTCCTTTAATATGCCCTCTGAGTGTCAGATTTTCTAATCCTTCTTTCTTCATTATGTGTCAACGAGGAAGTCTTTCGTAAATAGAAACAAGGAAACTTATACATAAAATCAGAAAGAGGCAATTGGAATTTCTAGGGCACATAATGAAGAAAGACGGCTTAGAGAATTTAACACTCACAGGACATAATGAAAGGCAAGCGAAGCTGGAGGAAACATAGAGCAACCATCTTAACGAGTTTATGTGAACAGATGACAAAATACGGAAAACAAAGGCCTGTAAAGGGTTAAAAATGACATTCTTCTTCTGTGTGCCGTGTCTCTTCAGGACGTTGGCGTTCATGGCTCTCCATAACGTCCTGTCCTTTGCAACCCCTAGTAAAATTTGTCTTTTTTGCTATATTTCAAAATCCCTGTTCTGCTAACGATTTGCACAAGTTCGTTAGATAGGTTATGTGCTGTTTTCCCTCTGTCCCTCTTGCCTTCAATATATTCTGTGAGTGCCGAATTTTCCAAGCCCTCTTTCCTCATTATGTGCCTTAGACATTTCACTTATCTCTTACTGATGTTGAGTGTAAATGTCCTTTCTTGTTTTCATTTTCTCTAAAACAACGCCGTTGCTCATATGTTCAGCCCATTCTGCGTCCTTCTGTGGAACCCCATTTCTGTTGCTTCAAGTCTGTGTGGAGATTGTCCATTAATCTGTCAACTATTTACACAGGCTCATTAGGCGGGTTATTCTTCCTTTCTTCTGTTTCTCTTGCTTTCAATATGCCCTGTAAGTGTCAGATTCTCCAAGCCCTTTCTCCTCGTTGTGTGCCATAGAGATTTCAACTGTCACTTTCTGATTCTAAGTATAAACGTACATTTTAGCAGCGAATAACCTACCTAACGAGCCTGTATAGATAGTTGTCAGAAAAAGGAGAAGATAGTAAAAAGATAAAAACCTAAGAGCTACAAAGGATAGGAAGTTGTGGAGAGCCATGATCGTTCACGTCTCGAATGGACATAGCACATAGAAGAAGTTTGATATTATTAATGATTCGTTAACTGATACGACATTAGCTGTAAATATGGCAATTTATACGATTCTTGAGAAAATACAAGAATTTTGCATTAACCCAATTAAGTAATTGCATTACCGACCGTTCTGCAATTGTAAGGCCTGGCAACAACTTCATAAATCCACCGAGAATAAAGATCTCTCATTTACTGTTAGACTAAATAAAAAAAACGGGATGTAGTTTGTTGGCGCATCTCACGCCCTCGGAGACAAGGCCGGCTGGTGGAAGAGAAATTACGCGTGTTTTGGACTTGGTCCATATGAACTCGGGAACTATTCCGGCAATATTATTTCTGACCATATGAAGACATTGAGATAATCGATGATTTTTATAAGATCCAAACTAAATACTTAGAAATATATTTTCTCTTTAACTGCTTAAACCTCACCACCACATTTCACAAATGAATATCAGATAAGGAATATCCTTAAGCCATTACTTTAGGGGTAAGTCCTAACTATTTACGGAGGCACGGTGGGGTGACGGATAACTGCTCAAATTAAGATATTGGAGAGCCGAGTTCGAATACTAGTCGAATTCATTACATTCATTTACGTGCAAATTTAACTAATTCACATCTCTCATTCAGCTCGGATCTCCAGCTGCCTTGATCTATCCACTTCCCTTCTCCATATCCTTTCACCTTTCATTCCTATGTGCTCTCGCTCCAAATCTTCTGTAACCCCCTTGCCTTGATCGATCCACTATCTTTCTCCACATCCTCTCCTTTACCACTCCTATCTGCTCTTCCTCCAAACCTTCTGTAACCCCTTGCGTGCTAGTAGCTTCCAGCCTTGCTTGGGGTGATAAGCTTAAAAATATATATATATATATATATATATATATATATATATATATATATATATATATATATATATATATATACTAACTTGATTAGGTAACAATACTACGAACACGCAAGGCAATAATACCACTAACACTTAGGGAGCTAATGGGAGTGAAATAGAATAAGAAGACTTTATAAGGAACTGGGAACCCAGTCCTTAACGGAAAACAAGAGATAAACCTCTACTTCTGTTCAAAAGACCATGGAGGAGACTGAGTTGAACGATAGGCGAACCTATCTACTACTATACCTCGAGAAAGGTATGAATCCATCTCTTCCCCCTCAGCTACGAGTAAATAGTAGGTCAGACTGACTTGGGTGGGAACTGTTGTAGGATGAGTACAACAATGAATTCGAAACTATGGGTTAAATAAATTAACCTACGATTGGTCAAGCGTGGTGAGTACGGCTACACACCCTGAAGAGATGGTCAATTAGAGATAGGTTCCTCCAAAGTGTGAAAAAGCTCTGGATCTGGTCTAATGAGCTTTCCTCCTTGGTATCTAAATATTTGGACCTGCTGTCCGATATTTTGGCCCTGACACTTCCACTTGACCTCGGGTTCTAGCAGATTCTTGTCGTTGACTTTCATTGGTTGTGAGGTTAGATGAACACATCTTTCGCCCTTTAACGTTTCCGGTTCCGAACAAAAATAAAAGGATATTTGCTACACACAAGCACACGCAGACACACACAAATTGTTCGGCTATTCGTTTCCGAACACGCCCGCACGCTAGAACAGCGAGCCAATCCCTACTGCAGACGCCTACCTAGGCACATTTGTGTTTATTATGTTTCTACTGGCACTATACCGAACGGAACCTAACTACAGTTACTGTGAAAGAGCCCATCATATGGCCTGATCAACAGTTTGAACAAGGCTAGTATGCTTAAACCCTCGGTCACAATGACTTATGACTTTGTGCTAGCACAAATATTGACAGCATTCGAACGGTTCCGTTTAACCATTTTCACTTACAAGTCTTGGGTCAATCCGTGGTATGGTTATCAGGCACTTTCTAGATGTGCCATATACTGGCATTGTCTCCATTAACAGATGACATCAAGAAGTCACATACACACACGCACACATATATAGGTGTATTAAATAGGATCTGTGTGCAGGCGGATGTAGTTTGTATTCATTTTGAGAAAGCCATGAACCTACTTCTACCAATAGGATTATTTTCTTGTACTGGTGTTCTGGCCATATGTTATCTGGGCGGAAAAAGACATCTCCAAGTTACCCCTTTTTACCAAGAAGTGAAGAAGTATCCCACAGGGTAGCCCTATGGCCTACAGGAACATGCGATAATTCAATATAAATATATATACACTAAGTTATAACGTCTTCGTTCACTTCCGTTGTTTATCGTAGTGCTTGGAAGGAGAGTGTGTAGAGTGTGGTAGTCTCATCACACCACAGAGGTTCCATCATTCACCATTGCTTTCGTAGCAAAAACACAAAATTGGCAAGATTCGACCATCACTATATCCCCCAAATCTCGCCCCTTGTGACTTTTTCCTCTTTCCAAACATCATATCCCAATTGAAAAGAACAAGATTTCAAGAAGTCGAGGAAATCCAAGAAAACACGACAAGGCAGCTGTTCACGATCCCCCCAAAAGTAGTTTCAGGAATGTTTCCATCAATGAAAACGACACTGGATAAAGTGTGTGGCTTCAGAAGGGGCCACTTAGCAGGAGATTAAATGCCGATTTGATACGTGTTGTAGTTTCTTTTTATAGCACCAGTCCCGATACTTTATGATCAGTCCTTTCGATAAAAAAAAATAAATAAATAAAATGCTTAGCGTTTCCATCATGAAAGCCGACGTTCCCAAAACGAGTTATTTTCAATATTGTTTAATATGGACAGGTATTATACATTGTAAGTCAAACGACATATTCCCCACATAAACAGAAGTATACAATGAAAATCTCACTAACGGCGATTAGTTTTAATACTAAAATTATAAAAGATATTGACTTTAATAATAAAATCTGACAGTAAAATCAAAAGCCAGTTTAGAATAAGTATCGATTATCCAAGCGTAGCTCAGATGCGGCACGAGACCGAAAGTATGGGGGCACCCAGTAAGGATCGAACTCACTACTCAGCCGTAATTGTACTAGCGAGACAAGCTGGCTAACCATTACACGACCTCGAGGTGCCCACTTTAGAATAAGTATATCAGGTTATGATGACACATCCAATATCATTCCATTTGAAATGAACGGTTTATCATGTCACAGTGTACGCCTTTTTAACTTTGAACTGATTACAATGATAACTAAAATAATGATAATGAAGACAATATCTCCCGCTGTTGGGCCGTTGAAATAATTGAGGCTAATTAGCTTCAGCCATTCTGTTCTAAAAAAGCAAACAGCATTCTTTTTCTACCTCTTCAGTGGATCCGTGCTTTTCTTGGCCATGAAACAATTGTTGTACAACGGCAGTTGTTTAGCCTGACGATATTTGCCTTTTTATTTAGTATTTCTTTTTGTTGTTTTTCTTCTTCTTCTTTTATATCTTAAGATGGTTAAAGAACCGCGCCAACCTGATTTCCATCATTGGTTCATAGATCATAGAGCTTCTGTGATATGGTACTGAAAATCAGAAGCTGTGTTCTTCTTTTCCCATGTTTTAAAAATAGGTTATTCTGGTCTCTGTCGATGTTGGCAGTGGGCATAATAGCTTTTTTTTATAAAGAAAAGGGAGAGTGGTTTCTTCAGATTCTCACTTAAACTCTCTCGTCCTGGGTATGACGATGAGCTACATCCGACAAAAAGGCCTCTGACTGGGATGTTTTGATGAGCAAGGAACCCCCTCTTAATTGCTGCTGTTCCCAGGCCCACCCTGACCCGGAATGGTAGCACCAGTTAGGATCCAAGCTATGGGCAAATAGTTAACCCCCGAACTTAGGTCAAAACACCATGAAAGTATTAAAAAAAAAGTATAGTAAAAATACCAGTTTTCATAGCAATAAAAATTACCAGCAGTACATGTCTGCAAGAGAAAAAATATTATTTTGTAAAATTACTAATTCTCCCCCCAAAATTAAATTTCGGCATTAAATGATCCAATAGGTTGATAAATCGTAAACCAAACCAAACCAAACTTAAACTCTATCTTCTACATCAACCATAAACCAGAAATGATTTATTTTCAAGATATCTGGTGATAGGACAGAGTGTAGGGATTCCTACTTTAAGACTGTTCGTACTAAGCAAACCGTTGTATAGTTAAAGAAAGCATAATATTATCACTGGATGCTTGGATCAGATATCGGTTAGCGACACAGAAAGGAAAATGGGCGGCCCGAGTTCGAATTCTGGCAGAGTTCATTATACTCACGTTCGTACAAATACCCTCGTAACATTTATGAATCAATCTCTTTCCCCTCCTCTGTCCCCCTATTGTAATAGATAGAAGCTCGGAATGAGAAATTGGTGGGTCGAATTAAAATTCCAGTCGGGTTCGTTACAATCAAACACAAATACCCTTTGGAAAGGTATGGATCCATCTTCTTTCTCAGCTATAGGTTAAATAGTAGAACTTATATCTGGAAAAAAATCATTGTTATTCTCGAAAAAAAAATGTTAATACAATATTCACTAGCGAAAAAAAAAAAAGAATTATACTTACAATACAAACTTTTTTCGGCTTCAAATAACATACAATAAGTTGCTAAGCCGTATAAAATCTATCTAAAAACTATCCCCAGCTTTGGGTTTACTGACAGGACCGACTGTGCTCTCTTGCCTTAAGAGGTCACCAACATCAACCATTACCCATGTTTTCGGAGATACCTTATTATGATATTTTATATCAATTTATTACTTATTAAATAAATTATAAATATATTATAATTATTTTTTATATATTACAAATCACAATATATACAAAATTTCAAATAAGGATCTGTAATGTTATCAATCCTGACCTGGAATCTCGACCTCAGTCACTTTCCCACTACTGTGACGTGGCTTCCCTCTTTCTTATCTATAAATATTTTCATGGCAGTTGTTTTAATGAACTCTTCTCCTTCATACCTCAACCACATGAATTTAAGTGTACTACTAGATTGACTACTAAATCTTGTCGTTTTACTTTTGACCTAGTTAGATGTAACCATAAGTTCTATTCTAGTAGTTTCTTTTCTCGTACTTCTCGCCTGTGGAAATTTCATCCATTGTTTTGCATCCCTGTCGCCTAGAATCTTCAAAAAAGTAAATGTAACATCCATCGCTATCTTCTGTCTTCCCGAAAACTATTTCTTTTATTGTCCTTTCTCCTCACTAAAGTCTTCTCGTTCTCTTTCACTCCAAATAATCCTTTGCGACTTAGTGACACTCTCTCTTTCCTTGGGGTTAAATGATAAAAAAAAACTATTTAAAATTTCTTTGTTTAGCGGCATATCAACTCTTTATGTGTCATTCAATGCAAAAATTTAATTTTCTTGAGAGCAGTAATAATTTTCTTTATAAAAATGTTTTGTGGCATACGGTGGTCGTTAATAATTAAGTATAACTCAAGACTTCAATGTTAAAATAAAACAATATTTAATTACAACCACAAATAAATACTTAACAAGAACAAAGAAGCAAAAATCAACCAAAGATAATTAACCATTTCAGTAAATGCCTTCTTAGTAGCACGACTAGGCTTAACGTCCGGTAAATCCTAAATGAAAAACCCAAATCATCGACGCACAATAATTCACACTAATT
>OZ038483.1:60223280-60320780 GCA_964036315.1 Acanthosepion esculentum | reverse complement strand
AATATATTTCTAGATTTTCCAAAATATCTTTCTAGAATTCCTTCTATATATATTCTTAGATTTTTCTCTATATATTCCTAGATATTTCTCTATATTTCTAGATTTTTCTATATATATTTCTAGAATTGTCTGTACATATTTCCACATTTTCCTATACGCATTTCTAGAATTTTATATATATATATATATATATATATATATATATATATATATATATATATATATATATATATATATATATATATATATATATATATTTCTGGTGGAGTGAATTGCTATACTGTGCAATCGACAAATTAAAAAACAAACAACACGCATGCGCGAAATTAAAAATATAAAATGGCGACAATTTAGCAATCGCACACTGTATTTCTAGAATTATCTATGTATATTTTCCTCTCTATATATTTTCCTATATTTTGATTTGCGTCTGACTAGGAAGGCTGCAGTTTCTTTCTGCGGTATATTGGTTGCCAACCAAGCCTTTATAGGACTCAGTCTGTCCTGCTATTTAACCCATAGCATACATACCTTTCCCAAGGGTAATTGCGCGTAAGTGAATGTAACGAATTCGACTGGATTTTTGCTTTAGTTTTGTTTATTTTGCTTTAAGGCACGTCAACACCTCCATAGGTTATTTAATGCCGCCAAGATTTTGAGGATGGTTTCGTATGAATAGAAAATGTATTCCTTGTAATAAATCGGTTTGTAGATTACGTTTCTTTGACGTATTTCTGCAAAGATGGTTTTTGTCGAGTGTCGAATGTATTGCTGGTAATAACTCTTTTCATAAAAATGTATTCCTGGTAATGTTTTTTTTAAAATGTATTGCTGGTATTTTTACTATAAAAATCTCTTTTTATACTTTCATTATGTTTTAACCCCAGTTTGGGGGTTAACTATAACTGGAACAATAACAGGTGCTATCACGCGGGGCCCGGGTGGACCTAGGAACAGCAGCTATTTATGCATCTAACGGAAAACATATATTCATAAGTCCAGTGTCACGCTCGAACCTCGCTGTCAGTAGTTCCTGATTTTCTTCCTATATCACACAATGTAGGGGTCCTCGACGTGGTGTAATAGTTAGCAAGCTTGTCTCGCTAGAACACTTACGACTGAGTAGTGAGTTCGGTCCTTACTGGGTTCCCCCTACTTTCGGCCTTGTGCCACATCTAAACTACGCTTGGAAAATCAGTATATGACAGTATTGCTGAAATTTTTTTAATTTTTTTAAAAAAAATATTGCTGATAATTTTTTACTATGAAAATGCATTGCTGGTATTTTCACTATAATTTTTTTTTTTTTTAAGCTTAACACCCCAAGCAAGGCTGGAAGCCACTAGCACGCAAGGGGTTACAGAAGGTTTGGAGGAAGAGCAGATAGGAGTGGTAAAGGAGAGGATGTAGAGAAAGATAGTGGATCGATCAAGGCAAGGGGGTTACAGAAGATTTGGAGCGAGAGCAGATAGGAATGAAAGGTGAAAGGATGTGGAGAAGGGAAGTGGATAGATCAAGGCAACTGGAGATGTCGATTGACGTTACACGTAAATAGTTGGAGATTGTATTTGTCAGGGAAACAGGAATAAGGAAGGGAGTTCCACAGGCGAGATGTGCGAGACATGAAGCTATTGGAGTAGAAGAGACGTCTACATCTAACATTTTCAACGGTGAAGGGGTGGGAACGGGATGCCAGCCTCGTAGGACGTTTAAATTCATGAGGCCTAGGAACCAGCGAAAGCAGCTCCTCGGAGCAATTACCGTGAAAGTATTTTTAAAAAAGACAGAGCGAGGCAACGTCGCGTCTGTGAGAGAGCGACTGCAGACGAGATGACAGATCAGGGCCAATTACATTGCATATCCGTCTCTGGATCTTATCAAGAACCCTGAGGCAAACAGCAGGGGCTCCAGACCATATATGGCAGCAATACTCCATGCAAGGGCGATTTTTTAATACTTTCATAGTGTTTTGATCCCCGATTTGGGGTTAACTATTTTTCAATAGCTGGGACTCCAACAGGTGCGACCAGTCCAGGCCAGGCCAGGGAGGACCTAGCAATAACAACAATTAAGAGGTGGTTCCAAGCACGCTCAGAGGTCTTGTTGCAGGATGTAGTTTATCGTCATACCCACGACAGCACACGACTGGAATTCGAACTCGGCTCTCTGGTTTATATTTCTAGATGTCTCTCTAGATTTTTCTAGAAGTACGTATATTGATGTTAGTATTAGGGATATTTTCGCGTGGGATTGAAGCTGTACGAATATTTTAGTGCGTTTAACTAGCAATATTTGTCAGTAAAGTGTTTGTTTTTTTTAAACGCTTCCATCGGTGGTCATGTAAGTATATATGCGGGGGATCCAGAATTTCGTAAGTATTTACTTTATATATCCGTGGGACGTATGGACGCATGTGTGTATACAATGAGTGGGTGTGTTACAGAGAGTTTAGTAGCTGAGAAAGAAAGTAGATTTGTCTGTGTGTACGTATTCGTAAGCCACACATATGACCACTTATACGAGCGTAAAACGGGATAAAGGACACCAGTCGGTCTTTGTCGGGGCCTTTTTTTTTATTGTTACTTCTATCTAAGCGAGAAGCCATTTATGGGGGAGTGGTTTGCTCAAGTGTTTACTTAATCACCTCCTCCCTTTCTACGACGAACATTCGCTATAGCAACGATGAAACATTTTTCTTCCAAGTTACCTAGCGAGTGGACAAATACAGGGCATGCGGACTCGAACCTTTTTTCTGTATATCAGGAAAAGATATGATATTGATGCTGAATGAATGCTACCAGTCCCAGTCGAAATTAACTTCGATGATAATTGTTATATTTCCAGTGAGGATAATTGCTATACGGCAATATATATATATATATATATATATATATATATATATATATATATATATATATATATATATATATATATATATATATCAAAATTTGTGTATTTAGGCAGCAATCATTCTTTCATGCACATTTCATTAAAAACGACTGACAAGGTGCTTTTATTTAGTTTTTTTATATAATTTCTCGTGCGATCTAATAAAGTTTTTCTTTTCAGAGGATAAATTATATAAAAACTGTCCGAATGTTCTTTTTATCCGAGCGCTTTCGGCTATACATTTAGCCATGGACATAATATCTTGACCGTGTTTTGAAACAAAAAAACAAAAAATGAATCGCTTTATAAAACATACATATAACAAACTATTTCTATTTCTAATTCTAACAGTTGAAATATAATCCTTGAAAATGGCTAAATGTATAGCCGAAAGCGCTCGGATAAAAAGAACATTCGGACAATTTTTATATAATTTATCCTCTGAAAAGAAAAACTTTATTAGATCGCACGAGAAATTATATAAAAAACTAAATAAAAGCACTTTGTCAGTCGTTTTTAATGAAATGTGCATATATATATATATATATATATATATATATATATATATTATTTTTGTTATAAGAGATTATAATGAAAACATATTGAAATCGCTACACAAAAGCTTTCATGTTTTGATACTTTCATTGTACTTCTTCAGGCGATGGTAAGTTACTGGTGATTAAATAATTTTTAAAAAAAGTTAAAAACAAAGTGTTACTTCTTTTCCGAAAGGTGGAAAACATAAGGTCAGAATTAAAAATAGACTTGTGGGTATGTCTTGATTAACCAATCAAATGTCAGATCTACGCTAAATAGAAACGTAAGCTCAGAGGGTGGAGGTGGGTGAGTTATCTTTCATGCCATGATGAACCGGAACATAGACAATTGCGGAAAATATGTCAGCGACAAATGTATCGTAATTATAGAGAAATATGGCATGTTCAATTTTTTAATTAATATATATATAGTATAGCTGACCACTCGTATTCGAGGATACCCGTCTACTAGGGCGGCTAGCCAATCCCTATTGCAGACGTTTACTCAGGCGCATTTGTGTTTATTCAGTGGTTTGTACTGCAACTATGCTGTGCAGACCTTAGTTACAGTTTCTATCTAGCGTGATCAACGATTTGAAGAAGTCCAGCACGTTCAAGCCCTCGGCCACGATGACTTTTGACTTCGTGCTAGCACAGTTATCGATGGCACACAAGGGTTCCGTCTACTCAATTTCACTCACGAGGCTTTGAGTCAACCTGTGGTATGGTTTTCAGGCAAAGATGCCGCACGCTGGGATCGACCCCTCCAGTCCAATAACATCAGGAGGTGAGATTCGAACCCAGGTCTCATGGTCAAGCATGCGAACGGTCTAACCACTCGGCCACGTGCCCATTTTATATATTCGTATATACAAAACAAACTGTATAGACCACATATACGTGTGTGTGCGTGCTTTTTGGAATAGGCAGTTAAAATTGCCAGTGGGCGTAATTTTTTTTACATTAATTATTAGTGTGAATAATTGGGATGTAAACACTAAATATAATGTACATATGCATGAACATATATTTAGTAAGCATAGTCTGGTACAGGGACACGAAAAAAGGAGCATTCAGTGGCGTTCATGCTCACGATCCCCTCAATGTTCAAAGAAATAGATGTACAGTAAATAGAAACATTGTTATTCACTGAGCTTACTAACAATCCCACGGTATTGGTACCTTCTGTGATTTAAGTTTACTCTAACCAGCAAATCGGTTTGCGAGAAGACTTTGGTAAACATCACTTTACGATGGGCGCCATGTTTGTAAGAAAATCTATTTCGCTAACCTATACTGGCAGCAAACCGACTGCATGCGGATAGAAAGTGAATTCAGTAGATATACAAAAACAGAAAGGGATATAACGCAAGGGTGTGTCTTCTCTATTCAACCTATACAGTGAGGCGATTCTGAGAGAATTAGAAGGCCTACCAGGATTCATTACTGGCAGTCACAATCTTAACAACATAAGATATTGCAGATGACACGGTGTTGATAGCAGATACCGAAGGGAAACTACAAGAATTCCTACAGAAGTTAGTTAAGGAAAGCGAGAAGAAAGGACTAAAGAACAATTGCAAGAAGTTGCAGGGTTGTTAGCAAAATGAAGAGCCCAACATGCAAATTACAAATTACGTATACCAAAATCAAACTAGAACTATCTGGGAAGTGTTTTAACAGAAGACGGAAAGTGCGACACTGAAATTCGAAGTCGCATTGGGATAGCGAAAGGTGCCTTCCAGAAGCTAAGCAAAGTATTAAGAAACAGAAAAATTTCGTTAGGAACAAAGAAAAAGAGTACTGAACTGTTACGTAATATCAGTCCTCATATTGGACAGATGACTGGTGCTCCTGCTATACGTTTAGAGATTCCTGATAAAATACAAAGAAGAATCTGCAATATACCTAGACTATATGAATTTAAGCGCAGTACTAGATTGGCAGCAAGGTCTCATCATTTTACAATAGAAACGATAATATGTAACTGTAAGTTCTATGCTAACAGTTTCTTGTATCGCTCTTCTCGCTTGTAGAACTCGCTTTCGGCTTCTACCTTCCCAGGCTACATTGATATTCAAAAATTTAAATGCAATGTCAAACGCTATGTTATATCTTCTTAATTCTTATTGCCTTCTCTTCCTAATATTTTTTTCACATACTCCATAATACTTAGGAACTTTTCGCATCTTAATGGCTTTATTGCCTTGCTTGAGGTGAAATTATTTTTAAAAAAATAAGGACTAATCGATCCTTAATATTGACTTTTATTTGAAATGATACAAGGATAAATGGTAGGATAGTCAGTGGGTATTGCGCCAATAATTCAAATGGGAAGAGGCTTCCGGTCTGCCTTGAAAATCAGCATCAGGCCAAGAGCTAAGTAAACAATTTAGTTCTGCAATTACAGACCCCACTAGCAATCCACCATTCATTTTCTTTTGCTTCACTCTAAATTCACTCCCAAAGAGGCGGGACTGTGTTTATATTTCTGTCTAAATTCGTCTGAATTAACCGAAGCATCAAATCCGATGCGGGGGTGGAAAGCAGAGCTCGGTTTAGCCAGGGCGAAAGCTGGGTTGAAGAAAGAAAATCTCAGCTTTGAACTAACGTCTTGTTGAACTAACGCACAAAAGTCATAATTCTTCTTTTCTTTTTCATTTTTTTTTCTTTTTTTTTTATAAACGAAATAATAATCTATATACACCAAGTCAGACTTTACTGTGCAAGTCAATGTTTTCACAATAAATTTCGTAACATTTCCAGGATATATTTATATGGGCAAAACATTGTGTGAGTTTCAGCCGAAATCGGGTCTTATAAAAATATTGATAGCTACTTGTTTTGAGGATATTAGCAGTTATGATGAAAGAAAACTAAGTGAAACATAATTGTACTTGTAAATAATTCCAAAAGATAAAACCCAAAGAAAAGTATATTCTATTAACACAATTTATTCAAGGGTATGGGTTATTTTATCACTTTATAATGTTAATATTATCTTCTTTTTCTTCTTCTGTGTACCCTGTCTTTTTATGACGTTGGAGATGATGCCTTCCTACGATTTACTGCACTTTGTAAATCTTAATAAACTTTCTCTTTTTGCTATCTGCTCTAAACAGTTCTAAACCATCCATTTACTCAAGATCGCTCGGTAGGTCATGCGTTGTTTTCCTCTCTCCCTCTTGCCTTTAAATCTGTCCTGTAAGTATCAAACTTTTCAGGCCCTCTTTCCTCATTATATGCCCTAGAAATTTCAACTGTCTCTACTTGATATTAATTATAAGTTTTTTCTCTAAAACTTCGTCGTTGCTCATGTGTTCGGTCCATGATATTCTCAACATCCTTCTGTAGAATCAAACTTCTGTTACTTCAAGTCTCTTCTTCCCTGCGAGGAGATTGTGCAGCATCCACTGCCATATAGGTGGATCAATATTACATAGCCGTGCAGTACACTTTTCTTTGTTTCTAACGAATTTTTTCCTTTATTTTTAGCGAAATAATTCATTCCACATCCGTATCAACATTGGAAAAGGATAATAAAAAAATTAAACAGATAGACCTTGTCAGTATAATTTAATTAAACTTCATTCATTGGATTCTTTCGCTTAAATTAATTAACGCGTGCACACACATACACAGATACCCGGTTCACAGCACTTCCCCGGTTCTTTCTCCTAAAGTCTTCTAATTCTCTTTCACTCCCAATAACCGCTTGCGTACTAGAGGCATTATCGCCTTGCTTGGGGAGAAATGATTTTAAAAATATTAGGTTGGTGCAAAAATAATGTCGTTTTCTCACATGAAGTTGAACGTCAAAAAACGACATTATTTTTGCACCAACCTAATATGTAGATAGATATAGACCGTGTGGATATGAGAATCAAGGCTGCATGGCGAGTGGCACTTTTTACGCTTTAATCCGATATTCAGCCCAGGTTTCGGGATGTCATCAGCTGCAGAATGTTGTTCTTCCACTACGTGAATTGTCGTCAATGCAACGGTGAGGGCTTTACTAATATTCTTAATTCAGAATCTGCTCTTAAGCTATAGTTAATATGCTAATTTCCCAAACCTTTGTTCATAATTTCTTTACTCCTTACACAAC
Organism: Acanthosepion esculentum; assembly: GCA_964036315.1. Taxonomy (NCBI): domain Eukaryota; kingdom Metazoa; phylum Mollusca; class Cephalopoda; order Sepiida; family Sepiidae; genus Acanthosepion; species Acanthosepion esculentum. Next base: position 60,313,247 of record OZ038483.1, on the reverse strand, counting down.
TTATTAATCCATCCTTATAGCTAGCACAGCAAATGACTAATTTATATTATTTACATTTACATTCCCTTTCTTTTATACTAACTTCAAGGCGTGGCTCTCCAAAGCTTCCTATTCTTCGTAGCTCTAAATAATGTTTGTCCCCCTGCTATACTTTACAGACCCGATTCTGCCATCCATTTGCAAAAATGTGTTAGCTAGGAGCTCGCTGTTTTCTTTTGACCCTCTTGTATATCCTGAGAGAGTTACGTTCTCCAAGCCCTCTTTCCTCCTTATGTGCCCCAGAAATATCAACTGTCTCTTTCTGACTGCAAGTATAAGTGTCCTTTTAGTTCGCATTTTCCTTAAAATTTCATGTTCTATCCGTGACATTCTCGGCGTTCTTTCTGTTGCCTCAAGTCTCCTCTTCATCTGAGAGCAAAATGTCCTGCATTCACTGCCATATTGATACTACATAACAGTTCAGCACTTTTATCTTTGTTTCTAACGATATTTTCCTGCCTCTTAATACTGTCTCTTTCCCTATTCACATGCGCCTTCGGGTTACTGTGTCACGTGTCCAGTCTCTTATAACACTTCTCAGATAGTTAAACACTGTATCATTATTTCTGCCAGAACCATTGATACGCAGGTTAGAAATCTTGGCCAGCATTCAGAAAGAACAGTAAAAAAAAAAAGAAGAAAAGTCTTGAAAATTAATTACGTGATGGCGAGGGGTTTGCAAAATCTAGGACTGTCGACAAAAACAAAAGCCATAAGCACCAATACATATCGAGACAGTTGCTATGGCAACAGAGTTGAAATACGCAGAATGAAATCGTGTGACACAGATTGACCCTGGATTCTGTTGCGCATGCGCACTAAGTTCTAACTCTCTCACTGACTTCCATTGTTTATGACAAAGCTTGGAAGGGAAGTGTGTAGAGTGTGGCCGTCTCATCACAACATAGAAATTCCATCAGGGAACATGGCTTGTACAACAGTTTTTGGCATCCCCAGGTTCAACAGCAACTATATTCCCTAGATCTCGCCCCTTGCAACTTTTTTCTCTTTAAAAATTAAATCTCACTTGAAAGGAACAAGATTTCAAGACTTCGAGGAAATCCGAAAGAATTCGACGAGGAAGCTACTCTCTATCCCCAAAGAAGGTGTCCCGGCTTCTATCAATGCAAAAGACCCTGAATAAAGTTTATGACTTCAAAAGGGGACTACTTCGAAAGAGATTAAATACCGAATTGATATGGTGGTTTTCTAATCGTAGCTTAGATTTAGCACAAGGCTGAAAGCATGGGGACAGCCAGTAAGAATCGAACTCACTATTCAGTCGTATTTGTACAACCGAGACAAGCTTGCTAGCCAATAAATCACGGGCAATGGCTGGCAAGAATGTCCATAGTGATTTTCCTAAACTCTTCCTAAACTTGGGATAGATGTGGCAGTAGGCCGAATGTATGAAGCCCTCAGTGAGGATCGAACCCACAAATCAGTCGACAAGCTCGCTAACCATGCACCACGCCGAATTTCCCCAAATGCCGGATTGATATGTGTTTTCTTTTTTTAGCACCAGTACCGATACTTTGGGATCAGACCTCTTACTTGTCAGATAAAAGGAACGCGAATGCCATCTGCTAGAATTTCAGTAATAAATACTCAGAACACAACGCTTCGCAATCGTGTGTATGCATGTGTGTATGTATCTGTCAGTATACCTACATATGCAGTCGCCATTTTATATTTTTAATTTCACGCATGCGCGTTGTTTGTTTTTGATTTTGTCCATTGCACAGTATAGTAAGGTCAGTTGAGCACCGTATGTGAGAAAAAGAGCACTATGAACAAGCTCGCTCCACCAGAAATTTGGAAACGGCTTTCTGTACTGCTTAGCATTCGCGCTGAAAGTTCTAATACGTACATTTCAGAGAGTTTGGGTGTCAATCTGAGGACAGAGGATTTGGAAAGAGTTGGAAGAATCTAATGGTGATTACGAAGGTTTGGAGTGATCACTAGTGATGCCAACGTTATGCCCCCCATTCATCTTCACTCAGACTCAACACAGAGGCCTACATCAAGTGACTTGAGGAGGCAGTGCTGCCCTGGCTCAAGAAGGTGACTGCTGGCAGACCCTATGTTTGGCAACAGGATTCTGCACCATGCCACACAAGCAGGAGGACCCAGTCATGGCTGTCAGACAATTTCTGAGACCACATCCCCGCTTACATCAGGCCACCTAACTCCCCAAACTACAACCCCATTGATTATTATGTGTAGGGCGCAGTTGAGTGAGAGACCAACAAAACACCTTGTAACACCAAAGATGAACTGAAGGCAGCGGTTATGGCAGCATTCACTAACTTAAACAAGGAGACTGTCCAGAAGAGATGCAGGAGACTCCGTAGTCGTCTGGAAGCCGTGATTGAAGCCAGTGGCGATTTTATTGAATTTACTCCTTAGATATTTTTGTGTAATTTTGGTAAATATATGCGTTAACATGAGATGTCAGTGTTATTTTTTATTTTTGCGTAATTTAGACGATAATGTATCCATCGCATCATGCACTTGTGTGCGCATGCGTTTGTGGAAGTTTGTGGAAATATTTTTCACAGACATGCAAACCTCAAGCATTAGATGTTTAACAAAACACTAAATATATCATAAGCTTATATTGCTTTATATGCGACTATACGAGATGTTAACCTAAAAAGGAGTTAAAATGCATCACCCTATCACCTAGATAACACCGTCTAGAAGAGCATCGAAAAGCCGTAATTAGGAGTAAGGCAGTGAAATCAGGCATGGCTGATCATGTATGGAGGAAAAATGATGATCATCCACACCTGTGGAATGACGAAAAAGTACTTGATAGAACAGAACACTAGAGAAGCAGATCAGCGCATATGAAAGCCTCCTTAGTAGACCTTGCATCCTGTTATAATTGTGTTTGTTCCTTCGTTCGTTAGTTCGCACGACCGTTACCGTTACGCCCTGCCAATACCTCATAAATAATGGACTATTCCGTTTTGATCGCGGAAAAAGAGGGGAAAATACACTACTTGATTTCAGTGAGAAAATGAAAGAATGGAAAGAAAGAAAAAAGAAGGGAACATAGAAATGGGGGAGAATCAGATTAAGCTGATAAGAGCAGATACTAGACTTTGATCTTAGCCAAAAGGCCGAGAAGCGATTGTATTTTCCTCCCGCCCCACCCTAGGGGGATGTGACACACGGTCAATTTAATAGAGGAGAGCCCAAACGTGTGCCCTCGGGTCAGGTTCAAAAATAGTCCGCTTCCCGCATCTGTCGGTGGCAATAGTATCGGTATTTCTACTGATCTCTTAAGTGCAATGAGCGATGTACTGCCGAGGCCCGAGGGTAGCTGTTTTCCGAGACCGGGCACCTCTGAATAATCTTTTCAGTTGCGCTCTTTCCGCAGACAGAGACGCAAATGAGTTGCGCTCTATCAAGTCAGAAACACAACTGAGAGAAGAAATGTAGACTGATAAAAGCGGCATTTTTCAGATGTAGAGTGTCGAACGACGGAAACTGAGTAAGATAATCGCCAAAAATGCAGTTACCATAAATAAAATAACATCATCTACTGAATTCTTTTAAAATTATTATTAAGAGAAATGTTCGTAAGACGAGGATTTTAATTGCGTGTTAAGGGAAAAGACATTTGTTTTCAGTGAGAAAAAGAAAGAAAGAATGTTTTCATTGTGTGGAAAAAGGGAAAAACACTACGCCGTTTCAGTGAAAGAGAAAAAGAATGAATAAATGAATAAAAGAAAGAAAAAAGAAAGAAAGAAAGAAAAATGTTTAACGGTTTTTTCGGTGAAATGGAAAAAGTTGTCAATTTCAAATTTTTTTTTCATTTGTACCCCCTTACTTCTTAAAATAACAACCAGCATCCACGTTTATGATTGTTACTGCAATATTTTGTTAACGTTAAGCTCAAATATTTAACAATGCGATAGGCGAATTTTTACGGATATTTTATTGTCAGTGAATTCGCCATGAGCCTATTCAATCATTAACTTAAAAATTAAGAATCATCAGAAATTTAAAATAGAAAATCCGTGAAATTTTCACGGGTTAAAAGTAATAGAAATAAAGGCTACGTGAGAGGAATAAATAAATAAATAAATAAATAAATAAAGAGAATGACAGCAAACGTTAAGCAGCAGCACTCAAAAAAAGAGCAGCAGTGAAAACTGGGGCAAATTGGGACAGCAGTATAGGAGCCGCAGAAGCAGACAGGAAAGGGAAAAATCCTGAGCTAGAGACTTTAAATGAAGTCTCAAACTCAGGCTTTTCCTCATGAAACAATAGCCTAGTGGATTAAACCATTGATTTGTGAATTTGGTGACATGGTAATTTTGAGTTCAATCCCTGGGCCGGGTAGTACTGATTTAGACTTAACAGAAATAGCAATACCTGCAATATTATTGGTCATAACCTGGCATCATTTACCCACCGCCGTAATGTAGCTTCCCTGTGCCTTTTCTGTAAATACTGTCATGGTAATTATTCTGATGAATATTTCTTCTATGTTACCTCGGCTTCTTTTCTCCTACAGAAGGTAGCGACGGAGAGCGAGAAGAAGGGACTAAGTATAAACTACAAGATGACAGAATGCATGGTCATCAGTAAAAGAATGAGCCCGAAATGCGATTTGCAGGTCGGGAACACTAGAATCAAACAGACGCGGAAGTTTAAATATCTGGGAAGCGTCTTGACAGAGGACGATACGTGCGACACTGAGATCCGTAGACGTATTGGGATGGCCCAAGACGCATTCCAAAAGCTGGGCAGAGTATTGCGAAACTGCGGGATTTCTTTGGTAATAAAGAAAAGAATACTGAGCTGTTACATGACATCTCTCCTTCTTTACGGCAGCGAATTTTGGACGATTTCCTCAAAGATAAAGAAGAGACGACGGAGATGTGGTTCTACAGAAGGATGCTAAGGATATCATGGACCAAGCGTGTGAGCAACGATGGTGTCTTAGAGAGGTTGCGAGCAAGGAGGAGGCTTATACTTAACACCAGGAAGAGACGGCTGAAGTTTCTGGAACACATGATGAGGAAGCAGGGCCTGAATAATCTGATACTCACGAGTTGAATAGAAGGAGAGAGAGACAAGGGAAAACAACGCGTGACATACCTGGCGGGCTTAAGCAAGTGGATGACAGAACGTGGTGTTGGGGAGAAAGCAGAGGGAATGAACTTGTTGAGAGCTGCAAGGGATAGAGAGAGGTGGAAAGCCATGATCGCCAATGCCATGAAAGGACATGGCACAGAAAAAAAGACAAAATTGACGGAATAGTCTCATTATTTTACAGTTGAAATGGCTAAATGTAACCGTAAGTTCTATGCTAAGAGTTTCTTCTATCGCACTTCTTGTTTGTGGAACTCTCTTCCGGCATCTTGCTTCCCAGTCAACTTTGATCTTCAAAAATTTATATGCAATGCCAATCGTTATATTATGTCTTCTTAATTCTTGTTCTTTTATTGTTATCTCTCCTTAGCGGTTTTTCTCATATTCTCAGTAACCCCTTGCGTCTTAGTGACTTTTTAGCCTTGCTTGGGTGAAATGATTAGAATAATATTGTGCAACATTAAAAAAGAACAAAACGACATATTCCTTGACATGTACAAAGGAACGAGAACAAATTTCCTCTGTAGATTAAATAAACTATCCAGTATGGCTAATTTATTTAAAATAGTATGAGCTAACGAACGAAATCTCGGGATAACAGCAACAAAGATGAGGATATTAGTCCGAATGTAACTAGTGTAAATAAGGATAACCCCTCAGAAAAAAAAGAACCATACAGTTTTTATTGCTTTTTCTTAACGATCTGCCAGTGAACATTCTCAGATTATAAATAAATATATAATAATACAATTTCACTGAATGATCGACAGCATTGCTACACAGAAGATGTCACTAAACATATCATACAGCGTTTTCTAATAACTGAAAGTGTACATAACTTGTAACCAAATCCTGTTAGATAAGTTAGTGTCAACGCCATCACTTGTATAATATCTTCAGTGGCACGTTCTGTGCAGCAGTGCTGTCGATCAATAAATATGTATTTAAAGATAATAGCACAGTTTATGGAACAACTTTCACAATCAAGTTGATCAGAGCCTAATAGCTGATCTCTACACCAATCTAGCTCTAACAGCTCAATGAATGAAAAAAACAAAAAAACAAGCTAGTATCGTGCCATCTTGGGTGAACATTAATTAGTATATAAAAATTATATTTGTACACAAATCAAACTGAACTTGAAATTGAGGAAACAAACACCACTGATTGACTTACTGCTGTTTTATTAAACATATGATTTAGACGCAGTCTAAATAATATCAGGATTACATGCACGTAATTAATAGATATAGTACAGATGTTCTGAACTTTTATTTCTGTAAAGCGAAAACAATGTTTAAACGATATATAAATTACAGTTCAGATCGGAGCATAAAAAATGGAATGCGTGGTATTTTCAAGCTCTTTCAAAGCGGTACTCATGTGTAAAAACTCCACGCATACAGCTTGATGACTCATTTCTTGTCTAAGTTAACAATGCTTTCATTTTGTTTTTAATATACGAAGATCATTAAGATATACGGAACATTTAAATTATAAAGGATAAATATAGAATCGACCCGTCCTTCAGAGAAATGAACGCTCAACAAAACTGATAAATATCAGGATGAAAGTTTGATTCATCAAAAGGTTTTAAAAAAAGAGGGATGAAACATTTCCTGGTGTCGTTTCACAGTTAACATATGTGTCTATGCATCTAAATATATATTTCATTGTTTGTAAGTTAGTGTTTTTCATATATATATATATATATATATATATATATATATATATATATATATATATATATATATATATAGTCAAACCTAATGAGCCAGACACACCTACCAAGGTTTCACTTAGGCAGATCGTTTCACTTAGACGATCTGCCTAAGTGAAACCTTGGTAGGTGTGTCTGGCTCATTAGGTTTGACTAGGTTTGCTCTACGCTTGTATTGAGCTCTTTAGTTAGTTGTTTACTCGTATCGGGGTTTTTTCTTTGGGCCTTGAACCTGTATCTGTGCGATTATTTTCAACAGACTTTCATGTTCCTGGCTCTTTCTTTTTTTAAAACCTTTTTTTCCTTCGTGATTGATTTGGCTGTTGTTAAATCAAGAGTTCGAAGGTTTTTCGACACGAGTATAGTTACCTATATTTATATTTATATATATATATATATATATATATATATATATATATATATATACTGTTGATATGTTTCTTTTATGGATACACTTATTTAAGTAAATACTGTGTTTCTTAATTTAACAGTATTAATTACGTTTACCGGCCTAGGAGTTCGAGAAATTTTGTAGAAAATATGCGTCGAATTAATTTGATTTAATATGTTGTCATTGTTTACATACATTAGGCTACAATTTCAGAGTAGATATGATAAATTGAGAAAAATCGGCGACCGTGTGTGTTTAAAAGCAGTAATTCGAGCTTTGCTAAGACTCAATTTATCTGTGGCCGAACACTCATAGCACGTCAGGCTTAATTACGGTTCCGTATAGGATACAGGTTCGATTACTGTCGGAAGACACATATTTTCTACTAAAATAAGTGTATCGTTAAAAAAAACTATAAACAGAAAATACATTAAGTCTCGTTTAAGACAACAGATAGGTACTGCGATTAAGCTTTTAATTATTTTTCTTGCGTTCAGACAAGTGTGTCCTTTTCTAGACAAAAAACGTGTAAAAACTGTCAAAATTTCTCCACATCCGACCGCTTTCGTTTATTCTTTCAGCCATTATCAAGGACGATTTTTTAACTCAATGTGTGGGGGTTTATGTATGTGTTTGAAGTTATAGGAATGCTTTATTTTACAAGAACAGACAAAGTTAACAATGGCTTTCCTAACCATCTTATAGACTACCAAATTAGACTATTTATTCCCAAAGTAACTAATAATGATAGTGAACACAGTAAAAAATAAATATTTTCTACAAAAGCCAAATGCACGTCAACTATAAACAAGATCAATTTTAACATAGAAATATCACAAAGAAATACACTACCCCAATTAACACGAAGAAATAATCAAATTAATTATCTACTAAAAAAAATTAAAACAGCTAATGTTATCCTCAAAAATAATAACACACCAGCAAAATCAAAATTATAACGAACGAACATTATTTATGAATTCAAATGAGCCTTAAGAAACTGTTTCTGATCAAAGCGAATTCATAAATAATTACATCAGTCATACTACTACATGCCTATCCAGACGCCTTATGTTACACCGATCTGACCACAGCTCTATTAGAACCCATTTAAACACACACACCAATTTAACAGACTCCATCTAAAACATACTAGTAGAAAATACAAACATAATAATCTCATCCACGTGTAAAAACGATTTAAAATAATGGAAGCCTTAAGACTTGCATTATTTTAAATCTTTTTTAAAAGTATACAATAAAATAGAAAAAGCCAACACTCGGAAAATAAAACATCCCTATAACTCTAGAAGCATAGAAACAACTCATACACCCAGTTAAAAAGTAAAAAAAAAAAAAAAGTAGAAAGCCGAAAGCGCTCAGAATTGCAGAACATCTTTTCTACACATTCTCTGTCCAGAAAAGAAAACACTTGTTCGAACACAAGAAAAATTAAATAAAAGTTTAATCACAGTACCTTGTCTGTCATCTTTAATGAAACACGGATAAATATATGGATTTGTAGATACGAACTGTAATTTGGATTCAGAATACTCTATATAACACACAGACACACACACACACAAATATATATATATATATATATATTATTAATGCACGCCAACGCATCCAAACACACGTACAACCCCCACCTCCACCCCATATACATATATATATATATAGGACTATATATATATATATATATATATATATATAGTCCTAACTCTGGTACTACTTGTTTAGATTTTTTATGTATTGATATGTTTATGTGCGTAGGTATAAGTGTGCATAAGAAACACTTTCTCTTCTGGTTGGTATTGTCCCCATTATTGTTCGTGTTGTCGACTATCCATTTGATTGACTCCTGAGGTCATGAGGGACAAACACATTTACAAACTCCAAAATGAATGCATCGTTTCTTCAAAGGCCCTGAATATAATGAATTCAGCTAACAACAGATTATATTATAGGACAGACTGAAAGAATACTAAACGTCCGTCTTTTTTTTATATCCCTAACTCTCTAGGTACATACTCGCACAAGTTTTCGGAGCTTGATTGAGATATAAATTCCTTATTTCTTTGGATCTATTCAAATTGAAAAGAAAAATAGAAAAGCCATCAATGATCGTTTTTTTTTTTCTGTCAGTTTGTTCGTTCCTTATTATTACGTTCATGCACGCGGCTTTTAATTATAATCTGTTCTTTTAAGGAAATTCCTTTCTGTTTGGTGATCCAGCAGCATAAAATGTTCAAATATTCATATAAGTTTATTTTCCAGTTCTTTCTTCCGATTCGTTCCCATGAAGCAGGGAACAAGGAAAAAGAAAATTATTGTCATGTCACGACTCCCTTAATCTATCAGAATTGTAGGGTCACCACATATATCACAGCTATAGCAACAGTCTAGAACAAGATAGCTTGAAAGAGTCTATCCCTAGTCGGGCTACTTTTGAAAATTTCCTGAGTTCTTCTTTTCCTAGAGAAGTTACCACCTCAATGAAAGAGAACCTAGCCAGTCTTACTATTTAACACCCAGGTGGAGGCAGGTGAGATAGATTCGTATTCGAACTCGACTCTCCGATTTCTCATTCCGAGCAGTTATCAGTTACACCACACGCCCATCCAAGCTTACAACAACTGGTGTGTCCAAGTGGCTACCCATCTAAGGTGTGGTTAACGTCCCTGTGCTGTAAGTGGAGCTATGAATCTCCTCATTTTAGATGGGAGAAGTGGCTCAGACCCGGGGATTCTAACCCAGCGGCAGCACCTTCCCGCTAAAGAGGTTGGATCGGTGTGATACCGACGTGATAGCGGTCGTGGAGGCTGGACAAAAATTCATTTTTGTTCTTGGCTCATATGCATAAGTACGTGTACGGTGATCCCCACGTTAAAACAACCTTAATACCCAGCCTTGGTTAGGAGGCCGGGTAAATATACCTGGCCAGGCTCGCCGTTGATCGGATGAGAATCGGTGATCGCACGAGAATCAGTGTTTCAACGTGATATGGCTGTACGCCAGTCTATATTTTTTTGGGGGGGATCTTATTTCATGTTAGTACCTTCCGGAATTGAAACTACTTTGCCGGTCATTGCGATGTTGCTGCTGCATCGCTATATGAGATATGGGTCGTGTGAGTATAAAATGATACGGTGGGTGAACCTTTCTCACCATAGCCCAGTACATCAAGTAATCTTTCATTTTCTATTAGTGACATTCACATAGAGCCAAGAGATACATAACACACACATACACACACTCGCGCGCAAGATAGATGATTAAAAATAAAGAATCTATTCGTGGATAATAATAAAGAAATCTAACCGGTATTTGAAATCTAAATTAGATTCCATTGGGTATTTTGATGCAGCAAAACACTCTTATGCACGTCTGATGAGAAGCGACGTTTAACCAGCCAGTCACGCAGGCCATTGACAGTGAGTTTGGTAAACAGTGGCAACTTTGCTCTCATTGCCTTATATTACACGATAATGTCTATTATTCATGACTGACTAGGCAGAAGATATTCCCACAGTAGGCGGTAGATCAGTTGCCAGACCAAGGTTTAGGGCACCAGTTTGTCCTGCTATTGTCCTGCTATTCAAGGTAGAAGCGAAGACGAATTCATTTCTTTCGCAGAGATATTTGTGAATGCTGCAAACCCGACTGAAACTCGAACTCGGATCTCCGATTTCTCATTCCGAGACATTATTATTACCGCACATCCAAGAATAAAATAGCTACAGTAAATATCTATTCGGGGTTCTTTTAGTTTTTCTCTTGAAGTGTTAGCAATATTTCTACAGTTGAATCCTTTAGCTAAAACTGTTTCTCAGCTGTTGGAACTGGCTGATTTACGTCCACCTTGACAAAAAAATAGATAAATAAACGATATCGATACAGCTTCCATAAGAAAAGATGCGACACAATTATATATTGCAGGGATAAAAAGATCTTAACGTTTTGTCAGCAACTAAAGAAACAAGACCTGCAATGGGAATGATCACAAGGAAAGACAATCAAAATGACGCTAAATATTGATACAGAAAGTTACGCTCTCCCCATTTTCTCTCCCTTGCTCTCTCTCTCACACGATCTATCTTAAATATATATATATATATATATATATATATATATATATATATATATAACCGAATGGGTAAATATAGGAAGATATACGAGCGAGCGATCGTATACAAATACACACACACACACACACACACACACACACACACACACACACACACATATATATATATATATATATATATATATACTACAGACAAAAATGTTTGGGGTAAGTATGTCTTTCTGTAAAGAACACATTATTTGTAAAGCTGTAATTGGGGCAGTTGGTGGTTTTATTGAAGAAAACAAAATATGATGGTGTTGTATGATAATTTTTTTATAATCAAGTGCTTATTTTTGGCCAACAATAAACACACACACACACACACACACACACATATATATATATATATATATATATATATATATATATATGATAAATCTATGTATATTTGAGTAAATTTAAACAGTTATTTCGTCTATCGCCCTGCGTACTTAATAAAGGAAATAGAACCTTGCTTGATTGTGAAACTCATCATCACTATCATCACCACCACCATCAACATTATCATCAACTATTATTAATATTATCGTTATTATTAATGTACACATTGAAAATATTTTATGTCCAGGGCAGGATATTTAAGTGGAATTTGCATAATGACAAAAAAAAAAGTATATAAAATCTGATGTCTTGCTGAAAATCTTATTTATGCAGAAGTTTCAAAGAGTCAGGAGAACTTCTATTACAGCTGAACTTTTCTCTGTTCGTAGGACGGTTATTTGGCTAGTGATTATAAAAAAAGGGTAATCTATGGAGAGCCATGATTGCCTTTGTCCTGAATAGACATGGCAAAAGTAAAAAAAAAATTGGGGGGAAAGAATTATACTTCTTTATCATTACCATGTTTTTAAATCATTTCTTCTAAAAATTTCACATTATATAATATTGTTTCTTTTCTTTTTTCTTTTTCCTTTTTTTTTTTTGAATTCGTATTAATTCAGAGCTTGATCGGCTGAACGAATCGGCTTACATAAGACAAGATGGCGACACACGTCAACAAAAATCTCAGCGTTATCGCAATATCCCAACATGTTATTCGCTTTTCTCGAACTAACGTCTCTTCCAAACCATCTTATTGTCAGCCTGTTCTTTCACCAACAGATTAAATCTCATTTCTACCGTCACTGGCTTTACTATTTTTGTGTGTTGGTGAAGGAAACAAGGCCGGCGGTCGGCCCTTATGAATTAAAGATGCGATCTTTCAAAAAAAAAACTTTGTGCATTCAGCATTCATCGGAGACAGAGACTACACGATAAGCAACTGAATCGTTATACTGGAACCACATTTAACCCGCCACGCGTCGGTCCGTGTTCAGAATTAATAACCCTTGTTGATGAATTCAAAATCCACCCACGGTTTGCATTCAGGGTTGGTTCAAATGGTTTTACGCCAGCAATTTCGATCTGATAAAATTTTATATAAACAGGGACATTAATAAACAAACATTATAAAAATGTTGTTGAAGAGAACGCAATCCTCTTGAAGTTAATTTTGTTTTTAATTCATTATATATACTTTTAAAAAGAACTGTTGCTACAACTATCGTGTTTTTTCAGACATAATTTTAACTGGACAAGTTTTATCATAAACCAGGTTATTTTAGGGCCTATTCTTTATTTAAAAACATTTTTATGGAGATTACACTAAATTTAAATCTTTTAACATAAACAATTTTTTAGGGCCGATTCTTTAACTGAAATAAAGTATTTTTCGAGATTACCCTAAATTTAAATGTTTCCATTTTGGGTGAAGTTTTTTATCTGCTAAATGTAATTAAACAACGTTCCAAGTTTAAGAATTTAGTTTAAACCTTTTCGTTGTATAATTATGTGCGTAAGTCTCTTGGCTTTAGTTTGTTGAAATCAACCAATCTAATTATTTCCGTCGTTTCTGGGCATGTTTCTGTCAGTTTATGAATTAGTGATGTTGAAAGTATGACATCTGTTTTCATGAGATTGCAGTATTTGTCTTATACATACATACATACATATATATATATATATATATATATATATATATATATATATATATATATATATATATATATATATATATATATATGTATAGCTATATATATATATATATATATATATATATATATATATATATATATATATATTTACTATTTTATAAAATTTCACACTAATATTATGCCTGGCATACTGGCTGTAGACTCACAATAATTTCCTCCCCCACTTACAATATATATTTATTGTCTTAGACTATTCACGTGTGCAGTCGTGTAGGTGGAAACAATATGAGCTTTGGTCGTCATTTGTTTCTGATCTAATTAAAGTTCTAGAAATTTGTTTAAAAACTTACTTGATAGGAGTCATTGTCTTAAAGGGAATCATTATTAGCATTATATTAAAATGACTATAAATTGTGTGTTGAGATTTGTATTCTCGGTTGGATGTTATTCTTTTTTAATTAGAAAAGAACTTGCATTGCAAATATCCAGCTCGTAATTTTAAAGGATTTAAGAATATTCAGTGATACTTCACGGTAACTGGTCTTACGGAAGGTTGTATGACAAATTATTAAGTAAACAATGTGTGTGTGTGGAGAGAGAGTGAAAGTGTCAGAGTTAACTCTTCCTTAAGTTGTTCACTAGCGCACGCTTTCCCTACACTATAATTACTGGGCGATTTCTTGCCTCGTTCTCTTTTTACTTTGCATTTCAGCGGACACATTTAAAAAATGTAATCTCTCGCAGAGATCTGCGTTTTGCCCACTTGTGGAAAGACGCCATGAAACACACACGCACACATACATGTACGTACGAATATTCATCAAAATACGAACTCTTTACGTTCACGCACAAACACAAATGTTGATGTCTTTATCCATTGTAAATTTTGTTGTTTAATACATATTCTTGTTGTATATATATATCGGTCTATTTTGTTTCTTTACATCTTCGGTTAGATTCAACTTGAGTCCGCCATATTCTTGTAGTGGACCTCTTAACATTTTATCAAGAGTTACACACATGTTCCTAATTTAACAACACGTAAACCCACGGCCCGCTACAAAAGAAAGAGAAAGGAGATATGGATAGATAGATTGTAGACATAAAAATCACCACTATTTGAAGACTGTTAACATGCGATGTTGATCCCTATGTCCACAATCTCTATATTTATAAATGCTCTGTTTCCGATATTGTTTTTCAACTTTAAGCATAGCCAATTATATATATATATATATATATATATATATATATATATATATATATATATATATATATATATATATAATTTGCAGATCTGACACCAGTCTGGAGAGGCACATAAGAATGCACGAGGGTAAAGGCACATTCACGACTCTCCAAAAGTCTTTTTTTGTGCCACATATGTAAGGAAAACTTTCCCAGGAGCAAGGCTGGTTTGCAAAGTCATCTGCGGGCCCATGGACTCACAGTTCAGTCTTGAAAGGATGGCCTTCTGTAAAGAAGTGCCAGTTATCATATATACATATATATATATATATACATGTGTGTGTGTGTGTTTGTGTGTGTGTGTGTATGTGTGCGTGTGTATCGATTTAGATATAAAAATATCTGTAAAAGACAATATGATTAAATACAAAAGTTCAAAAGTTTCTTTCCTTGAGGGACTTTATCAAGGTCCTTGATAAAGTGCTTCAGAGTATGAAACTCATTGGTAAATAGGTTTTTCCTTTTCTCATTGTATATATATATATTGTAATCTAGGGAAGGTTACTGAGCAGAATAATCAAACGGAGGTTGGTAAGGAACAAGGATACTTAGGACAAGAACAACACATATAACATTCGCCAGCGGCGCGTAGGAGTAGTCAACTGCTAAAAGTGAGTCCAGTGAATTCCACAATGAATCTCCAACTGCAGGATATCTACCAACCGCACCACGCGGTCAGATGTGGCGCAAGGCCGAATTTAATGTGGCGCATCCGAGCCCATAGGCTCGGCCAAAAATTCCCCGTAGACCCCGTATAAAACGGGATCGGGAAGCTGTTTCCAGAGACTCTGCCCTTCAACATAGATTCATCTGGGGATCCTCTTTGCCCGGAGGTAAAGAGTTTACTCAGCACAGCTGGAGACCAATCTCCGACTGTAGACCAACATAGAGTATTGACTACTGTATTTATGTGAATGGGGACATACCCATTATCGTCCATAGGTATGCTACAACAATATATATATATATATATATATATATATATATATATATATATATATATTGCTTGAAATTTACCCTTGGTTATATTTATCGGGGATACAATATTCTTTTTTATATATAGACAGTGTGGCAGAGAAATCAAAACTACAACTTGACTGTCAGTTTCACGCCTTAAGGGAACATCAGATATGGTCTCATGATCCCTTAAAGCCTGTAACTAACATTCATCTCTCTTTTTCATCCCTCTTTACACGTAGATATATACATATATATATATATATATATATATATATATATATATATATATATATATATATATATATATAGTGAGAGAGAGAGGGAAAGATAGGTAACACTAAAGAGATAGTGAAAGAATAGGCTAGGAACAGACTATTTTTTTAATCGAGTATGTGAATGGGTCTCATGGGCTAAATTGCCAAATATTCCCAAAATCAATCCCGTATTCGTCGTTGATGAGTGAGATATTATCAGTGAAATCTTATACAGATAATGTCAACAAAACTGCCAGACATACGTTGGCAATATGAAAGGACTGCATTCGCGACGTCAATGAAACGAGCCCCGCAGTACATGCCAACCGCGGGCGACATTCAAATGAATAGAAGGAGAAAATAATCAGGAAGATTGAAAAGCTTCAAACACACAAAGACGAAAAATAAGAAAAGCTGAAGAAAAGAAAAAAAGGAAATTGTAACAGTATCTTTAGTTATATAATATGCTTGACGCCCCCTGTCGGCAGAGCTGGGTGTCATATTCCTCTGAGTTGCATACCAAACGATAAGCGGGTATATCACGGCTATGCACTGGGTACTAGGTCATGACAGCTTCCGCCATTAGAACTATCCTAGCACTGTAAGCACAATAGTAAATTAATAATGCGACCAATAGAAACATTGGCAATAATTTTAAAGTTCATGAAGGAATTTTATTGTTTGCGTTGCCATTTAGAGATTTTGCATCAAGAATCTATGAATGCTGTTCCTTTTAACTGTCTCTCATTAAAGCTTACTTTTGATAATATGATTCATACATTCATACTCCGCTTTTCCAAACGACTGTGAAATAGAATTTAATCATTTATTTTTCAAAACGTTTTTTGTATATTATTATCAATTAAGCACTCCAGGTTATGAATTACAAAAACAAAAAATTCAAATTTTAAGAAATGCCGTGGTAAACATCCTGTTATAATATTATATAATTGAATAACTATATCACCAACAAAAACAGCAAATTTACAAAAAATTAATGTATCTGCCGAAAATATACGATCTATCCCTTAAACATTATGACTGAAATTATTGTGTATATTCAGATAGCGATAACAAATTTTATATTGGCTCCACTGAAAATCCTTAGAAATTTCGTTTTTATCATCATCGAATGACTTTAGTCAATGTAAGATACATGAATATAACGACTTTCTTCAAATATTTCTGGCAATTAAAGAATAGTAGTAATACAACCATAATTACGTGGGATATTATAGCTAAAACCGGACCTTACAATAGGAAAGGCGATAGATGTAATTTATGCCTTGTAGAAAAATTAGCTATCTTAAAACACTTAAATAACCCTTATATAAACTTAAATAACCCTCATAGCTTAATAAACAAGAGAAATAGTCGCATGTAGGCATAAATAAATATCTGTTGAAATACGTTGATCTAAATTAATTTCTACTGTAGATTATAACCTTTCCTTTCCTAATTTTCTTCTGATTATTTATCTTCTGTCGAGTATATATAATTTTTATAGTTATAGGTACATTTATAAATACGTTTTAAAAACTATTAATCCCAGTTTATTTAAATATACAATTTTTTTAACCATTAATTCCCGCATAATATATGCACTGTACAAGATTGCACTAACCAGATATTTTTTATTAAGATTTGAATTATATAACGGTCAGACTCTACTAAGCACCTGAAGATTGCGTTGTGTATGAAACTGCGATTCGTGCGATCGGTGAGGAAAATAATATTTATTAATATATATTTAATAGCTCTGTTATATTACATAGAGCACTATTATTAACACAAGCACTCAATGTGTGATATCTTATAGATAGATGGATAATATCAAATCCGCAAGTGGTAAGAATAATCCAATTAGGTCGTTTTAATATAAAATATTAAAAAGATAGATCCATGAAGAGAACTCAATATACAGACCAATATATATATATATATATATATATATATATATATATATATATATATATATATTTGGGGGAACTGGTTTCCTGATATACAGAATAACATAATATGGTAGGTAGAATAATAAAATAACTTCTTTCGATAGATAGATAGATAGATAGATAGATAGATAGATAGATAGGAATGTGGACTGAGTCACATAGATATGAATATAGACGAAAAACTAGCTAGGAAGAAACTGAAGGCTATTAGTCTGAGATATACTAAGAAGTAGTAAGACTGATATAAAGATATACAACCTGAGGGAGAGGGATATGAATCAAAGGATTGGTGTACAACACTAGTAACTTCTCAGTACCATGGCGGAGACAGTTATATTGAAAGTGTTCATATCAATTAATTTATAAAGATATATTAATTATGGATAGATAAATTACATTTCGACGTGCGAGTTAAAGGAATAACGCACATGATCTTCTCAATTAGTGGAAGTACTAAATCTAATATAGATATTATATATAAGTAATGAAACAGATTAGTTCTGTAGGGAGACCACTGACTAAATTATTGTACGCTTAACCATATCGGTATGGATGTATTTCACACTAGATACAATTATATCAAACTAATTACGATAAACATGAATATATATATATATATATATATATATATATATATATATATATATATATATATATATATGGGTGTGTGTGTGTGTGTGTGTGTGTGTGTGTGTGTGTGTGTGACGAGAGTAACTGTGTGCGTGCGTGTGTTAAAATTGAAGATGGAATGAATACGGGTAGGTCTTGTTACGTGCAGGTCTCAGTGAATGTATATTATTTAATTTCGGAATATTAGTCTTTTGAAATGTTTATTCATATAGTATATACATATACTGTACAAAATTCCAATATATACATATATATATATATATAACTCCTTATTGTAAGATAATTTTTATAACAGACATTCGTAATGATTAGGCTATTGCCGTAACGCCTATATAGTTAGTATGAAGACTGACTCCAATACGATCGGTGTCTATTCAGTCCCCCACTGAGGTTAGTTGTGACACAAGATCATGCCCAACATGTTCTTCTTTCGAAAGACTCTTAACCAAAATATCGTCCAGATACGCCACTGCGAAATTTGTAAATATACTTCAGCGAGATCCAGCTTTGAAAATATTTTTCGCCATTTAACTTCGAAAAAATTTCTTCTGAACTTGGTAATGGATAATTGTGTATTTCGAGACAACTATTTAATCCAGTTGATAAATCTGTGCAAACACGAATTTTGTCATTTCTTTTCTTTGCGTACAACGCTGGTGCATCCCATTTCGAATGGTTTATTTTCTGGAATATGGTTCACTCCGTCTCAGTTTAAATACTGGCGTCGAACTTCTTTTTTTTTACTTGAAAATTGGCCTTGAATTTTGAGCACCAACCCAGTTCATCAGTTCGTCAGGAAAATATTTTTTAAATCTTCCTTCAGATTTTCGTTCTGACTTTTTAAATTGGTCTCTTGTACACTTGCATTTTTACAATAAACAACAAATCCCACAGTTCGAATAGTTCCATCCACTCCATACCTAATAGATTCGTCGCATTTCTTAGAACATTTGCTTTTGTTTTTACCTGCTTATTTCGAAAATAAAACATCACATGTTAATTCTCCTCAAAAAATGATTTCTACTCAGAAACTGAAGTTGCGACTTTGTAAGTCCTTCTTAATAAAGGTTTTTCAATTTCTTTCCATGTGGTTTCATTTACTATTGAAATATCACTACAAGTATCTTGTAACATTTTTACTCCCACATTATTGATTTACACGTTAACAAATATTCTTTTGTTTCGTGTACCTATTTTTTCCATCACGATATTGTGTATTAATTTCTTCCTGCGAAAATTTTTTCTTGGTTTAGATCTGCAGTGTGATGTGATGTATCCTTTTTTATCATACATAGTATTCTGCATTTTTCCATGGACAGTCTTTCCCAAAATGCAATTTTCCACATCTGAAACAAGGTTTTATATTCCTTGTTGTGTTTTTTTTTCCTTAGTTTTTACCAATACACATTCTCTATTCTGAATTTTTTCAGAATCATGCTTCAGACTTAGCATTGTTTGGTAATCGTCCACTATTTCCTGTATTGTTACGTTATTATTATGTTCAATCTTAATGCTAAAATTTTCGTTCGCACTTCAACATCTTTTTCAGCTGTTAGTACTTGCACGAAAATTAATCCCTTGAACTGGAGTCATTTTCTTTAGTATACGTTGACGGTTTCCGCATACGTGATAATATCTTCATACTTTTTTTTTTTTTGTTAAATTTATGCACCTCCAGCAAAAAACATTTGTCACTAAAAAATTTCGTCAGAATGTGTACTGTGTTTTCAAACCCTATTCCACCTAGCTTTCTCGATAAAATATAATTGCAGTACTTTTCAAACTCTATTGGAGATATTTTTCTGAACAAAAACTTGGGGTTTTATCTTTTTCCCAGCCACTCCATTCTTGATTAAATATTTCTTCATGTCTGCGAAAATACGCAAATAAGTCAGTCCGTCATCGGGATTGTATACGAATTCTGATACGGTGTTTTCGCTGCGTCTGGCGTAAGAGACGTTGAAGACTTTTTCTTCAAAATTATTTCCAACAACTCCTATTGTTTTTGCAACTGTTGGGTATTTTGTTGTTGTTGCTTCTGCTGTAGTTGTTGAATTTCAACTATTGAAGCCAAATTTTTTCCTATCTGCAAGCAAATATTTTTTTAAAAACTGACGGGTTTGAAATTCTTGTAACTCTTGTTGCACACGTATAATCTGGTCGCCCACTATTATAACTCCAGTTATAATGTGGGGCTGGTTATACCGAGCTTGAGTTCAATTTCCTCATCGTCTATTGTTATAACTCCAGCTATAATGTTGCGCTTGAATTAGAGATCATCGACGCCAACTATGAAAACCCCCTATTGTAAGGTTGTTATAACACACACTCATAATTGGTATAGCGTAATTGGTTAAGTATTCTCTATACGTATATATATATATATATATATATATATATATATATATATATATATATATATTTATATATATATATATTGGAATCAACCCCAAAATTGAATGAATAGCTTTAATTATCTTCTCAAACCAAAACAAATCTATTAAATAAGCGATATAAACAAATTTTTACTACGTTAAAAAAACACCGATTAAAATAAAAATAAATATATAAGATAAGAAATAAAAAAGAAGTAAGAAGTAAAAATAAAAATAAATAAAAACAAGCAAAATTATTTAACCAAAATGAATAAATAAATAAACAAATAAACGACTTCCGGCAAAATAACCGCCAAAATAGACTAACACAATGCACCACAGACCCGAATATTTAAGTAGCTGAGAAAAAAACAACACTCGTGGCCAGACGATTGTGTCTAGCATGAAACAGTCTGTTGCCTCTAAGTGTTGACTTCAATGTTCACTTTTATATATATATATATATATATATATATATATATATATATATATATGAAGATGATGAGATAAAAGGATGAGACCTCGATGGCAATATACTAGCCCGCTTAAATTCGTGTATTCGGGGCACCACGGAAATAAAGCTCGTAGGAGCAGTTGCCATGAAAATATTTGTAGAAGACAGAGAAACCACGTCACGTCAGTGAGGAAGTGACTAAAGTCAAGATGTCGGTTCAGGATCAATTTGATATATTCTTAGAGTAACTGGATTCAATCGCCAGTTTCCTGGTTATCTACTTCAAAAACATAATGTCCGATCAGAACCAGATCTCCGAAAAATGTTATCTTCTGCGCCAAAAAATAAACTACAAAACATGTAGGTTTTAAATAAACAAATGTTAATCTGGATAGAATGTGCAAAGACAAGTAGAGAAATAAATTCTTGAACAGAAAGGAAAACTAAAAGAAAAAAAATGGGTAGGAGAGTAAGAATAACGGAACAAAGGTAGAATTTTTTAATTCATTGTCGGCATGGGCCGCCTGGGAATCGTAACAGTACAGCATAAAAGTTACAAGATTGGTTTGTCTATGTACGTTGTTCTATTCATGTACCCACCCAGGGGATCGGTGATTAGCTAAATACAACTTGTAAATGACAGGTACAATTTGCATTTAAATAAAAGTTCACTGAGTGCTTTGACTGAAAAATGAAAAAACATCAATTCTGTTTTTTGTTTGTTCGTTTTATTTTTATAAAGACCCGTTTGTATCATGCGTTGCAAATTTAAATTCACTATTTGAAAGCTTTACCTGCTCTATGATGCTCGAAACTGAATTTTTCACCAGATAAAAAAAAATACACACGTCACACCTCGCCTATGTCACAACACTCACTAGTTGTACGATACAAAATAATTGTCTCTACCTACCCTGATAATGAATAAAGAAAGTCAAAATCTTACACCATATTTCTTTCTTCCGAAAAGAACTTTGGGCAACTTTTGACGGAATTGCATGTGTGTGTGAATAAGGTATATTTAGGCAGCAGGTCTTCATCCAAACAAGCTTGATTAATAAGAACTGACAGGGCCTTTCTGCTTCATTTTTATTGTATTTTTTACAGGATGTTGAGTATTGTGCATATACATACATACACACACATACATACATACACACACATACATGCATACACACACACGCATATATATATATATATATATATATATATATAGAGAGAGAGAGAGAGAGAGAGAGATAATACTATCCAATCCGTAAAGGATAACCCAAGTAGTTATTTTTTAATATAACATTAAAACGATGAATCCATAAAGAGAGCTATTTGCCTTATATATATATATATATATATATATATATACACACACACACATATATATATATATATATATATATATATATATATATATATATATATATATATATATATATATATATATATATATATATATAGTTGGTTCTATTTGTTTAGCGGCATATCAGCCTCTATGGGTTATTTAATACCAAAATCTAAACATTTGTATGTAATTTTAATTTCTTTTTTTTAGATAATAATGGTTTTAGTGATATAAGTCTTACTAATTAACCCATAGTTGGGGGAAGAGGTGGATCCATACTTTTCCCGACGCCATTTGTATGTGAGTGAATATAACGAATTCAACGGGAATTGGAACTCGGCACTCCAGTGAACAATTCCGAGCCATTATCCATTACACCACCAGAACATCCAAGCTCACAGCACCTGGTATTCCCAAGCGGTCACCGATGGTCAATACTTAGATGGATGACCTCTTTAAAATTTTCTACCTAACATCAAACGACTTATTCGACACCTGGAGAAATTCACGAAAAGGCTTAACACCCACACACACACACACATTTCATGACATGAAATAAGCATAGTGCATTTTAACTAGATTAAATGCGCTTTGTCATCTGGGGAAAGTACTGAGGAAGGAGGGCTTGGAAAATCTGATACTCGCAGGACAAATAAAGGGACAGAGGAAAGCAGCGCGTAACATACTTGATGAACTTCAGCAAATGGATAGCAGAACCGGGTTTGTGAGAAATAACAAAAAGACAAGACTTATTAAGAGCTACAAGTCACAGGAAAATGTGGAGGGCTATGACTGGTTACGTCCTTAAGGGCCACGGCACATGAAAGAAAAATAGCGCTTTGAGATATAAATTCAGGAGTGAAGTTTTTGTATTATAAATTCTTGTTTCTGGAGTATTTTTTTTTTCGCGTAAATCTCATAACCTTATGCATATCAAAACGATTCCTGTTTGAATAACTGCACCAATTCTAGGTCTATAAATATAAATTTAATTTATTCTCTTCTTCATTTCTTCTGTTTTTCTTTTTATATATATATTCATTCTTTTATTTTTGTTACTACTTTATTAATACTTATAAAATAACTATACTTTATTTGTGAGAAAAAATATTGAAGGTAATTTTTCACCTGAGAAATTTCTCTTTACTGACTTCTCTTCGACGAATATTTTCGGACTTTGACAGACGCAAGACGAAAGACTTAAATAGCACTATTGATCAGAAGAAAATACCTTTGTTAATTTCGGATTGCGTACGTTTTGCTGTATGTTCGGCTAGAAGCGCATGCGTATTGTGAAGGTGGATAAATGTCCAACCAGGCAACCGCCCACATTATATTCAGTGGCAACGAAAAGAAGACTAACTTTTCTCTGGTAGTTATATAATCACATGTGACGCGTACCTTCCAGACGTGGACGATCGTGGCTCTCCACAACATTCTACACTTTAGTTTTGAGATCTTGCCAAGATTAGCAAACCCAACATTTCCAAGTAAAGAAAATCGAACCCAGTTATCCTCCATGTCAAGAATAGCGTACACTTGACAAAATATGTTCTATTTATTAGAAGCAAAGTTGGAAATATAAATGAATACGTTTGATTAAACACACAGTAAATCGTACGCAATCCGAAATAAATATAGGTATTTTCTTCTGATCAACGGTATTGAGTTCGTTATATTCACTTACATGCAAATGGCGTTGGGAAAAGTATGGATCCACCTCTTCCCCCAACTATGGGTTAATTAGTAAGACGTGTATCACTATAACCATTATTATCTAAAAAAAAGAAATTAAAATTACATACAAATGTTTAGATTTTGGTATTAAATAACCCATAGAGGTTCATATGCCGCTAAACAAATACAACCAACCATATATATATATATATATATATATATATATATATATATATATATATATATATATATATATATATATATATATGAAGAAATATAGTCTTAAAGTGTGCTATATTTATGGGATAAAGTGCTCAATATCAGAGATAGAGCGTGTGTAAATATAAAAGTGGACATGGAAGTCAGCACTTAGAGGCGACAGTCTGTTTCATGCTAGTGCAATCGTATATATATATATATATATATATATATATATACACACGCATATATTTATATATATATATATATACACACACAAGCATATATATATATATATATATATATATATATATATATATATATATATATATATATACTTTTAAGACAAATATCTGTCTTTATGGATTCATCGTTTTAATATTTTATATTAAAAAAGAACTACTTGGGTTATCCTTTACGGGTTGGATAGTATTATCTCTCTCTTTCTCTCTCTCTCTCTCTCTCTCTCTCTCTCTCTCTCTATATATATATATATATATATATATATATATATATATATATATATATATATATATATATATATATGGGGGGTGTATATGTGTGTGTGTGTATGTATGTATATGCACAATACTCAGCATCTTGTAAAAAATACAATACAAATTAAGCAGAAAGACCCTGTCATTTCTTTTTAATCAAGCTTGTTTGGATGAAGATCTGCTGCCTAAATATGCCTTAAGTCTTTCGCCTGTCAAAGTCCACTGAGCAATTAAAATAACATATTATTTACTTCCCATTAAAAAACAGTTAAAACTAAGTTATTGAAAAGATATTGTATTGTAATTGCATTACAGAACCCCATTAAAAGTATTTCGTTTTGTTTTAACAAAAAAATGAGTCTTTTCTTATTGCTACATTTCGTTTGTACCGTGAACAGTGTTTCCTTTGGCATTTCCACGCATAACCGTCGAGAGAGACACACTGCACTTTGCCCAATTTATGAATGTCTTACATGATTCATATTTTAATTCCCATTGAATAAGTGATTTGTTCTTCATCCAGTCAATCAATGGTAAGCTATCCTTCCCAAATGATGGCTTCACAAGCTCCGTGAACGTAAGTCTATCCATCTTGAGGGTTCCTGGCTATTTTGATGAATAGATTAAAACCAGTATATGAAAACAGGTATTGAACCTTAAAGTTACTTGTACTAAAATATTCATGTCCAGAACAGCGAACCCGATTATTCTTATGTAAAGAATGACGAACCCAATTACCTTCTTGTAAAGAATAGAAAACTCTGCCGTGAGTGGGTTCGCTAATCTTGATAAGATCCGAGTCTTCTCTTCACATTCTGGGCGGATGTTTCCACGACGGAGTTTAAAATAAAATAAAATAAAATAATTTTACTGAACAATATTTTAGAGCAAGCCAGCAAAAATCAGATGTCATCATGATTGTTTTAATAAAGTTTTAAATAATAATAAAAAAAAAAGTATTAATTTGTTTATAAATTAATTATTATAAATTAATCATTATGTAATTGAAATAATTGCATTTCAATTATACAATAATTAATGTATATTCTTATTTTATCTTTTTTACATTCGGACTAATGTCTCGATCTTTTTTGCTAGTATCACGTTTCGGCCTTCCTCAGGTGTCTGTTGATCCGGGAAACCTTTAGACACCCGAAGAAGACAAGAAGGCGTAAATGCTGATACATTGTGATAATAACAACAAAGATGAGTGATATAATAATTGGGAGTTCAATCCCTGGGCCGAGTAGTACAGACTCAGAGTGAAAACAGGGCGAGTAAAAACTGTGCATTGCTAAATATGTAGAAGACGACATATATCTAGACACCAAGATCAAAACGTGTGCAAATAGATTAAATAAATGATTCAGTTCAAAATTTCTTGATGGTTATTGTTGTAACCTAGAAAAGGGTTACTGAATGAGGAATAATCAAAACGGAGATTGGAAATGCAATGGTAATCTTTATAACATCAACAAAATACAATACTCGCCAGCGGCGTGAAGTACGTAAACCACTGCTAGCGGTGGACTACTTAGACAGCATATTACGATATTTACCTGCATCCCCAAGGGGTAGAATGCGACACAAGGCCAAATTTAATGTGAGGAGATCCGAGCCATTGGGCCCGGGGCAAAAATTGCCCGTAGACCCTCGCATACGCGGGATCGGGTATCTGTCTACCTACCCGGACGAGACTCTGCCCTTCCGCATAGCATCGTCCAGGTTCCTCTCTGCCCGAAGGCAGAGAGTTCGACACCGGACGAACTTCTCAGGCTGACAGCTCACGCTGCTAGCTTAGGCAGCATATTGCCCCCACTTGCAATAGTGCCCAACGTACTTATAAGGATTGGGACATACCCATTAGTGTTCACATATACGGTATATAACAGTTATAATAATAACAACAAAGATGAAGATATTAGCTCGAATATAAATAATGTAAATAACGATAACTCCTCATCCCAGAGATTCAGACAAGCATAATTTATAAACTCAACAACTTTTTTTTAATATTTAAAACTATGTTAAAAAAAGTAATGTTAGCATCTGATTTTTTTTGGGAGGTGGGGATTGCTCCAGAATATTTTTATTGTCATTATTATTTTTTTAATTTAATTTTAAACTCCAGCCTTTCCTAAGAAGGTGAAGAAAAAAACTATTGCGCATTCTTTATTGTGTTCAGTTCGTATTGGTATTTTTCAGTGCGCCCACGTGGAGGTTTAAAGTGGATTTAACGGCAATACCGTGGATTAATTGCCCAAGCCCCATCGGCACTTCCCCTTTAGTTCTGTTCGTATGAAGTCTAAAAAATTATTCATTAGAAATTATTTCTTCTGGCGTGTTGTTAACGCCGAGGGACAAAACCCAAATCATTTGCCGTCTAAGTGGAAATATGTCTTTTATGGAATTATTTTCCGCCACCTTCTGTAAATTTGAATAATAATAAATATTGTCTCTATCATTTTTTTAAATATTTTTTTTTTAATTGCTGATTCACTGGAAACGTTTTATTAGAAAGGAGTTTTCTTTTTTTCAGCCGAATATTTTAACAGTTAAAATCAACTGCTAAATATTAATGAGACTATGCGGGAGACTGCATGGACATTGACAAAACGATTGGAAACGAAACTTGATTGCATTTATACAATAGGGCAAATCGATTTGTGAACTTTGATATTGCACTCAATTTAAAAGTTGCGGTTTGACATGATAAATGAAAACGCAAAATATTTTTGTCCAAATCATTACCGTTTTTTGAGGAGATGAGTTTAAAGATTAAGTTTAGTTTCAAAATCGTAATGTTGGAATTTCATTCCGGTCATCAGTGAACGCCCTATAGCACAGCCCTATAAAACGTATAATTTACTGAAGCTTTATAAATTGTATATGAACAAGATGTATAGCACAAGCACATTATTACTAAATCATTGTTCCATCAAATAAGACATTCATTTACTCCACAGGAAAATTATACTGAACAATTTAGCTATATTATGATGTAATATGCTATACAGTATAGTAGTTCTAGCGCGATTTTCAATAAATAATGCAAATTTAAAACATTTTGTCTTATAATGTATGCCCAGCAGTATTATGGTGTTATATACACTTTTATCTATTTTTAGTTTTATTAATTATGATCTAACAAATGATCTAACAAATCTTATTCATCGAGTAACCTATTGTAATCTTTTGCAGTTTTTACTTAACGGATACAGTAAAAAAGATCGCATACTGTTGTATCCTTAAAGAGGTTACAAACAAAGGTGGTACTCGAGTGAAGGAACAGCAACACGCGCGTAGATGAAAGAAAGAGAGGCTTATTGTAAAAGAGAATACACTACTGAAAGACAGGGATTCGGGTAACAGACTAGTAATTACCGAAGCAAGGTTATTTACCACACCTCCCCACGAGACAGGATGTGGCACAAGAACGTTTTTAATGCGGGGTTAAAACCGAGCCCGTCGGCTCGGGCAAAATTTCCCCGTAGATCCCATAAAAACGGGGTCGGGTAGCTGTCTACCACCCCAGACGAGACTCTGCCCTTCGGCATAGCCTCGTCTGGGTTCCTCTGCGCCCGAAAGCAGAGTTCGACTAGCTTAGCTGGAGATGAATCTCCAACTAATTGCCGAAGCAAAGATATTTGCCAACCGCCCCACGCGGTCAGATGCGACAGAAGGCCGAATTTAACGTGGGGTATCCGATCCCGTAGGTTCGGGCAAAAAATTCCCCGTAGACCCCGTATACACGGGGTCGGGTAGCTGTCTACCACCCCAGACGAGACTCTGCCCTTCGGTATAGCCTCGTCTGGGTTTCTCTCCGCCCGAAGGCAGATAGTTCGACTAGCTTAGTTGGAGACAAATCTCCAACTAATTGCAGAAGTAAATTCCCAGGTATATGCTGTGCTCACTATATATATATATATCAACTGATATAGTCTGTCAGTCCACACAGGCGATAGGGAGTGTGGGACATTCCATCACAACACATGTTTGTTGTTCATAATTAGAATTCCGATCTGAATATATTTTTCATTCAATGTATCTAATACAAAAAAATCAGTTTTATTCTTGAAATAGTAAAATTTTGAAGCCAGTTTGTAAGCAAAAACCGGAGCAGAATTAGATATTTCTGGAAATCTTTTTATACGATCTTTAAAACTAAATGCTCAAAAATTGGTAAAAGCTATAAATCTAATTTTTGATGACCTTATTTATCATATCCAACTCCAGCTTTCAAACTAAAAGCAATGCTGATTTTATAAAAATTTGAAAATCAACCTGCCCTAACATACAAAGATGTTATGTGTTTCTTTGAATCTATCTTCGAGACAGCACCCTACAAAAAAAGGTAGTTTGATGGCCCCCTACTTTCCATCCCACAAGTCATTCGGAAGAGAACAAGATTTGCAGAGCTTCCTCTGTAAGTAAGTGTTGTGGTAGGATCCACCTAATTTGCATAGTGGAGTACCGACCATATAAATAGGGTTGGTACCGGGAAGAGAGATTCAACCAGAGACTCTGCCAGACTGCGACTCAGTCAACACATTTTCCAGGAACGGTCTTCCCAGGAATATACAAAAGACTATATGTAAATATTGTGTACACTTTCTTGTTTCAATACATTTTGTTCTAAGTACATTTTGTGTTGCATTATTATTCCATGCATTAGTCAAGTTTCAACAGTAAGGATATGCTTATCAGTGACATTCTATTGTGGACCCCAAAACATGGACACACTGATATAAGTCACCAAATAAAAACATTCTTCTTTTTTATGTGCTGTATCTCCTCGGGACGTAGGCGATCATGTCTCTCCACAACTTTCTGCCTCTTGTAGCACTTAATAAACTTTGTCTTTCTGTTATTTCTCCTAAGCCCTGTCCCACCTTCTACTTACTGAAGTTCACCAAGTATGTTATGCGTTGCTTTCCTCTGTCACTCTTTCTCTCTATCTGTCCCCTGAATATCAGATTTTTCAAGCCCTCCATCCTCATTACGTGCCCCAGAAACCTCAACTGCTTGTTTCCATTCTCTCTAAAACTTTTGTTGTTGCTCACATGTTCGGTGCCCGGTATCTTCAGCATCCTTGTGTAGAAACACATTTCTGCTGTTTCAAGTTTCCTCTTCATCTCCGAGGAGATCGTCCAGCACTCACTGCCATACAGGATGACATTTCTGCGTCTAGCAAATATGTGAAGACACAAGATGCCAACCTGAAGATCTACCAGGTGCGATCGATAATCGAGAACACTCGAGCGAAAGAGTCGGGAGGATCTGCGCATTTTGGCACGCATTGATGATGATGATGATGATGATGATGATCATCATCATCATCATCATCAAAGGGATATATTTTATTAACTAGCAATACATTTATACACCTGGTTCATTTTCATCAGGTCTTACTCCTAGACGACTGCCACAGAGCGACATCTGATAATCTAGGAGACGATTAACACAATTTTCGCTGGGAACCCCACAATTGTAGCCGTGGACCACTCTAGACTACATTTTGTAAATATCCAGTGCATTTCCCATTCTTTCTCCCTGTGTCCGTTACTAAAATCTCATGATTGATTGATTTGTTTTCTACGGATTATCAACCCTTTGCAGGTTATTAAAAGCCAGGGAATATTTTTAGATTGTAAGAATTTTACATATGATCTGCAGATAGAATGAATCATGAAACTTAAAGTCATAATGCTGTATATTTAACAAAAAATATTAATCACTTTATCCGATAGATATAGCAGACTTTATACAACATTTTATATATATGGGCGTGTGTGTGGATTTATTTGTTTTTCACGGTTTGTCAACTTTTTTAAAGGTTATTTAAAGCCAGAAAATATTTTTAGTTTGTAAAATTTTTTTTTTGGGGGGGGGATAATAACGCATTAGCGATACAAATAATTAACCCATAGCTGGGGTAGAAGAGGTGGATTCATACGTTTCCCAAGAGTATTTGCGTGTAAGTGAATATAACGAACCCAACGGGAATTGGAACTCTGATCAACAATTCTGATCCATTATCCATTACACCACCCGCACATCCAAGCTTACAGCACCTAGAAATCCCAAAGGGTCACCCAACTAGGTACTAACCAGGTTTGACGTAATTTAACTTCGCTGATCATACGAGAACTGGTGTTTCAACGTAATATGGCCGTAAGAGACCTAAAAGCTCAAAGAAGTTTTTCTTTAAAAAAGTTATCAGTAAAGTATTATCAAGATGTTCTTTCTGAATTTTAAAAATATTTTCAGTGTTTTGTTGTTTGTTTTTAAACGGCATATCAACTGATCATGAGTCATTTAACGCCGAAATTTAATTTTCTTGGGAACATTAGTAATTACTTTTATAAATATGTATTGCTGGTAATATCTTTTTGTTGTTGTTGTTGGTAATATTTTTTTTCTTACAAAAATGTATAGCTGGTAATATTTTTACTTTGAAAATGTATTACTAGCACCTTCACTATAAAAACGTATTTCTAAACTTTCATAGTGTTTTGACCCCAGTTTGGGAGTTAATTATTTGCCCATAGTTGGCATCCTAACAGCTACTACCACTCCAGGTCAGGGTGAATCTGGGAACAGCAGGAATTAAGAGGTGATTCCATGCTCCTCAAAACCTCCCGATCAAAGGTCTTCCTACCAGATGTAGTTTATCGTCATACTCAGGACGGTGTCTTTTTCTTCTTTTTTTCTTTTTTTTTTGCAAAAGCAATAAAGAGCTAAAGGCAAAGGTACAAAGTGAGAAATAAAGACTGTAGAATTTGTTCAGCTTCCTAGAGCCAGGGGAAAAAGGACATGGCATTACAATGGACGAAGCATTAAATAATTAATAAAGAAAAGGGAACTGCAATCGCTTTGTTTCTTTTTAGGCTTTTGCTTCAAACCTTCTTTTTTTATTTTGACACATTATCTTTTATAATAGAACTAAAACACGGTTCATGTTAAAAGTATGGAAATATTTAGGGGAAAAAGAAGGACACGGCTTTACAATGGACGAAGCATTCATAAGACAAATCAATAAGGAAAAGAGAACTGCAATCGCTTTGTTGCTTTTTAGGCTTTTGCTTCAAACCTTCTTTTTTTATTTTGACACATTATCTTTCATAATAGAACTAAAACACGGTTCATACTAACAATAGCGTAAAAATGAAAGATAATGATCGAAATGTTAGACTAAAGGTATTCAGAATAAACATTGGAATTCAGTTAAAATATTCACAACAGGAAACGTTTATTGAAGGAAAACGTAAAATACTTCAATATGTCATATGTCGAAAAGCTAAGCATAATGGATGCATGAATAGAATTATGTTGGCAATTCTAGAATATATATATATATATATATATATATATATATATATATATATATATATATATATTAATCAATTCACCCGCAAGAAATAATGCCACTAAGACGCAAGGTGTCTACTGGAATCGAAAGAGACAGAAAAGACTTTAGAAGTAACTGGAAACCCAATCTTAAACAGAAAACAAAAGATAAACATCAACACCTGTTGAAAAGACCGGGGAAGAGTGTCAGTAGGATCATAGGTGTTCCTATTTACTCTTATTGATGACAATAATATAAAAGATAAATAATAAAATTTCAGAGTTTTGGCAGATTGTTATAAATATAAATTTGCAGTAGACTTTAGAAGGAAACCGAAACCCAATCCTAAACAGGAAAAAAATGAAACTCCCTTTCAAAAAACTTGGGAGAGTGTGAACCCTTGTTATTTGAAATAGACCCAACATTTTTATTTATTAAACAGTGTGTAATACATCTACTAGCCTGCGCATTCGATAAAGAAATTGTGTCCTTGAACAGTAAACTAAATTCTATTTACTCTATTTTAAAAAGAGCTTTGCTTAAATGCCTTCGAGGAAGAGTGATAAAGCTCGCCGGATCAAAAGGGGGTTTCTCCTATAAAGGGGAACGCAAGTTCTATCCCATCGGGATGATAGATTTTCTTAGCTAAAATTTATTGAATGCGCAGTGGGTAATATATACTGTTAAATAAATAAAAATGGGGCGTTTATTTCAAATAAAAAGTGGCTACTATAATAACGTTTGACGTAAAATAAATGCCGGATTGAAAATAAAATCCCCTTAAATTCTTTAAATCTTTAGACATAATCAACAAAATACAATACTCGCCAGCGGAGTGAAGTACGTAAACCACTGCTAATGGTGGGTTACTTAGACAGCATATTACGATATTTACCTGCCTCCTCACGAGGTAGGATACGGCATAAGGCCAAATTTAATGTGGGGAGATCCGAGCCCTTGGGCTCGGGCAAAAATTGCCCGTAGACCCCCGCATACGCAGGATCGGGTATCTGTCTACCTCCCCGGACGAGACTCTGCCCTTCCGCATATTATCGTCCAGTTTAATCTCTGCCCGAAGCCAGAGAGTTCGACACGGCACAAGCTTACCAGGCTGACAGCTCATGCTGCTAGCTTAGGCAGCATATTGATATTTATTATGTATTTAATACATAATTATGGCGAAAGACCGAAAAAGGGGAGGCGTTGAGGCTGGTCATCACTATCTTATACCTAACTAATCCGACTCATGACCCATTCACTCTTTACAATTTTCGCATTCACCATAAAAACTCCGTCACCAATCAATCACTCCATACACCATAATACCGCATCTTCTCAAGGGGGACATACAAAAACGCGGCCCATGCCATAAAAACCTGATGATTATAAAATTTATATATAAAAATTTATGGATTTTTAAAATGAGAGGGGAGGGAATAAACCCCCAAAACAAACAAAACATGAACACAAAGTAAATTAAACATAACTGATGTTAGTAGGGTCCGTCCAACCCTCAAAAAAGAGAGGCCGCTGTATTCTGCCCATCGAACAAAATCAAGAGGCTCTCTCACTAAGGGAGTGGAAAAGCTGACCCAGTCGAGATAAAAAAAAAAGACCCAAAACAAACTGGGGAGGTTGGGAATCTCAACTTGGATCATAACCAAAGATGCAGCCGGGAACGGGCCAGGAACAATACTTACATTAACTAGGTACACAAAGCTTGTCTAACCTAACTAAGGGGAGGGCTCGACAGGAAAGCACCCCGATGTGACGTAGGTAGCTTAGGCAGCATATTGAGATTTATTGTGTGAAGTCACACAATTATGGCACAAGGCCTAAAGAGGGGAGGGGTTGAGGCTGGCCATCACTAACTATCTTATACCTAGCTAATCCGACTCACCCATTCACACATTACAATTTCCACATCCACCATAAAAACTCGTCCGTCACCAATCAATCCTCCATACGCCATAATACTTTTTTAATATTTAAAACTATGTTAAAAAATTAATCATAAATATATAAATATATAATATATATATATATGTGTGTGTGTGTGTTTGTGTGTGCGCGCGCACGCGCGTGCGCTTGCGTGTGTGTGTGCATATACGTTCGTGCATGCTTAAACAGGTATATACGCTTCCATATCCATTAATTAGGTGTATATTAAAAAAAGAATCTCACAACATTCCTCCGGGGTTGTGTGCACATTGCGACGACAAAAAAAATAAAACAACGAGCGTGGGAAGTAATATAAAATCTTTCAGGTGCAACTGACCTAACCTTTGCAGACTGGCGGACAAATAAGCAATGTACACTGTAATATATATAGTGTATATAGTATAGTCTGAGTGTTGACTTCAATGTTCACTTTTACACACACACACACACACACACACACACACACACACATATATATATATATATATATATATATATATATATATTCATTTGTATGGATATAAGTTTCTGACTTTGGCTTTCACGCTGCACATACAAAATAATATATATATATATGTGTGTGTGTGTGTGTGTGTGTGTGTGTGCATGGATGTATGTGTGTGTGCGTGTAAATATATATTCATTTCTTCAACATAATATTCATACATGTGTATATATATGCTTACGTAAGTATGTGTGCATATATACAATTATTTTTTTTAAGTACATATACATAGAAAATTTAATTGTACATGCAAACACATTCACTATCTGACACACACACAGAGACACACACGCAGACATATATGTATATATATATATATATATATATATACATATATATATATATATATATATATATATATATATATCTTAACTGAATTTTCCTTGTCCCCTTCTCCATCATATTTAATGAAAGATGTTATATATATATATATATATATATATATATATATATAGAGAGAGAGAGAGAGAGAGAGAGAGAGAAAAAAACAGAGAGAGAGAGAGAGAGAGAGAAATTATATACAATTACATTTTCTATGTACTTAAATATATTATGAAATGGATTAAGTCCGACAGTTATTTAATATATTTTCTGTTTTTACGCTATTTTTAATGAATACAATTTATTTAAAAAATCAGAACATTTACTTAAATAAATTGTATCTATTAGAAATATCATCTTAGCAGAAAATAGTATATATATATATATATATATATATATATATATATATATATATATATATATATATATATATATATATATGTATATGTATGTGTGTATGTATATATGAAGAAATATAGTCTTAAAGTGTGCTATATTTATGGGATAAAGTGCTCAATATCAGAGATAGAGCGTGTGTAAATATAAAAGTGAACATAGAAGTCAACACTTAGAGGCAACAGTCTGTTTCATGCTAGATGCAATCGTCAGGCAACTAGTGCTGTTATTTTTCTCGGCTATTTATATATACGGGTCAGTAGTGCATTGTGTATATAGATGCACCACTGACCCGTATATATAAATAGCCGAGAAAAATAACGATCAACAATTTTGCACCGGAGACCGAAATAAAGAACTACATGGAAATACATGTATTAATAAATTAAAAAAGTGTTAAGCATCAGTATAAACACTATGTCCCTTCAGGATGTGAGCGACCATGGCTCTCCACATCTTCCCGTCTTTTGTTGCGCGAAGTAATCCTTTTTCATTTACTATCTTTGTATTTGTAATACTTATCCAGTCATCCATGTAGTTAATTTTTTCACAGCTTCTCTTGCATTTCATGTGCCTTGTGAGTGTTAAATTATTCAAGCTTTCTTTCCTCATTATAAATCTCAAAGCATTCAGATATCTCTTTTCTGATTGTTGTAGTTTCTAATCTCCTTAAAACTTCCAAATTGCTTAATTATCCTGTCTAGGATATCCCCAACATTCGTCAGTAGAACTACAATTTTGTCACTGAATAGATTGGTAGAAACAAACTTCATTATTGACTAAGTCTCAGTTTCACTTATAATAATAATGGTGCGAAGAAGTACCGTGTTTGACAGCGTATAAAACGCAATTTAAAAGAAAATTACTTTTAAAAATCACTTAATTGATTATATGCAAACTTGACGTTTTACGAAGTCTAATTTTATTCTCCGACGCTTACTACCGTAGGCTATAATTTTACCCCAGAAGGTCATATCTACCTAACCTGACTTCATACGACAAACACATATTTGATAAAACATGTAAATGTTAACACCCCCACCCAAGTAGTTAAGAGCGGAAGCCATGAGAACTATACATGGTTCTTCTTCTTCTTCTTCTTCTTCTTCTTCTTATTATTATTATTATTATTATTATTATTATTATTATTATTATTATTGTTGATTTAATTTAATGTTGAAACTTACACAAACGTTTATAAATCTAACATGATTCAGCTTTATTTTTTTTTATTATTTTTTTTATTTTTATTTTTTTCAAAATCGGAAGGAACCGAATAATTTATTACGTAAAAATATAAATATATATTACTATATAAAAATAACAAAACAAAAGTCATTGAAACAAAGCAAGTTCAGTCGACCAATGATGACAATTCCAGAACAACGTAACTATAAACATTTTTTTTCTATCCTCTGCCAGCCGCTATGATGGAGAAAGCATTACCTCGAACCGTCGCCAGTGAGACACGCTGCAAAAGCCACTCCGTTTCGCGAGGCTCGTTCCTTAATCGAGACGCAATCGCGCCAATCCTCCGAAGGAACACC
Source organism: Acanthosepion esculentum (assembly GCA_964036315.1). Taxonomy (NCBI): domain Eukaryota; kingdom Metazoa; phylum Mollusca; class Cephalopoda; order Sepiida; family Sepiidae; genus Acanthosepion; species Acanthosepion esculentum. The sequence continues at coordinate 60,276,238 of OZ038483.1, read as the reverse complement.
ATCGAACGAGGGCCAATAACCCCTGAAGTCTCCACTGCCACAGGAGTAAAAAAAAATCTATCAGCAAGAGAAGAATATTTAGCTATTTTTTTTTTTTATCTCTGCGTCTCGGGCGACGAAATTATTATTATGATGTTAGTGTTGCACATTGATGTAGTCAATGGAGATTCTGTTCTTGAGGCATGGTGTCAACAATATTCCTCACAAGTCAAGAACTTTTCTGAGAATCCTCGCAGAGTAAATGATGATAGTTTTCTGGGGTTCGCCAATATTGGTTTCACTTCCAATTTTCCCTGAAAGCCTTTTTAAGTTTCTAGATGGTGTTCCATATGTACCCATTACTACAGGAATTACTAAAAAGGCCGATAGGTATTTACTTGACCTCCCACAGAGTCAGGTTGTGACACAAGGTCGGTTTTTAATGTGGGAAGGGAGGTGGAGACCCGAGTGTTTCCACCCAGGCCGCTGGACTTTGCTGGTCATAGCTTGTCCAAGCTGGTCAGAGCTGGTCATAGCTGGTCTTGGCTGGTCTTAGCTTGTCCAAGCTGGTCATAGCTAGACGTAGCCGCGATACTACCAGCGCAGGGACGAATCCCTGCGACCTGTATCAGCGATCGAATCTCAGCCAAAAGGCGATCATTCAGCGAGTAATCTGAGAACAGATACTACACTTTGATCTTAGACAAAAGGCCGTGGATTTACTTGACCTCCCACACGGTCAGGTTGTGACACAAGGTCGGGGTTTAACGTGGGACGGGAGGGGGAGTGGACCCGAGCTTTCACCCGGGCCGCAGTGCTTTAGCTGGTCTTAGCTTTGCCAAGCTGGTCAGAGCTGGTCTTAGCTAGTCATAGCTGGTCATGGCTGGTCTTAGCTAGTCAGACGTAGCCCCGATACTACCAGCGCAGGGACGAATCCCTGCGACCGGCCTGTATCAGTGATCGCTCCCGGCCTAAAGGCGATCATTCAGCGAGTAATCTGCGAACAGATACTACACTTTGATCTTAGCCAAAAGGCCGTGGATTTACTTGACCTCCCACACGGTCAGGTTGTGACACAAGGTCGGGGTTTAACGTGGGACGGGAGGGGGAGTGGACCCGAGTTTTCACCCGGGCTGCAGTGCTTTAGCTGGTCTTAGCTTGTCCAAGCTGGTCAGAACTGGTCTTAGCTAGTCATAGCTGATCATGGCTGGTCTTAGCTTGTCATACGTAGCCCCAATACTACCAGCGCAGGGACGAATCCCTGCGACCGGCCTGTATCAGTGATCGCTCCCGGCCTAAAGGCGATCATTCAGCGAGTAATCTGCGAACAGATACTACACTTTGATCTTAGCCAAAAGGCCGGGGATTTACTTGACCTCCCACACGGTCAGGTTGTGACACAAGGTCGGGGTTTAACGTGGGACGGGAGGGGGAGTGGACCCGAGTTTTCACCCGGGCCGCAGTGCTTTGGCTTTAGCTGGTCATAGCTTGTCCAAGCTGGTCTTTAGCTTTGGCTTTAGCTAATCTAGCTATGATACTACCAGCGCAGGGACGAATCCCTGCGACCGGCCTGTATCGGTGACCGCTCCCAGCCTAAAGGCGATCATTCAGCGAGTAATCTGAGAACAGATACTACACTTTGATCTTAGCCAAAAGGCCGTGGATTTACTTGACCTCCCACACGGTCAGGTTGTGACACAAGGTCGGGGTTTAACGTGGGACGGGAGGGGGAGTGGACCCGAGTTTTCACCCGGGCCGCAGTGCTTTAGCTGGTCTTAGCTTGTCCAAGCTGGTCAGAGCTGGTCTTAGCTAGTCATGGCTGGTCTTAGCTTGTCATAGCTAGTCAGACGTAGCCCCGATACTACCAGCGCAGGGACGAATCCCCGCGACCGGCCTGTATCAGTGATCGCTCCCGGCCTAAAGGCGATCATTCAGCGAGTAATCTGCGAACAGATACTACACTTTGATCTTAGCCAAAAGGCCGTGGATTTACTTGACCTCCCACACGGTCAGGTTGTGACACAAGGTCGGGGTTTAACGTGGGACGGGAGGGGGAGTGGACCCGAGCTTTCACCCGGGCCGCAGTGCTTTAGCTGGTCTTAGCTTGTCCAAGCTGGTCAGAGCTGGTCTTAGCTAGTCATAGCTGGTCATGGCTGGTCTTAGCTTGTCATAGCTAGTCAGACGTAGCCCCCGATACTACCAGCGCAGGGACGAATCCCTGCGACCGGCCTGTATCAGTGATCGCTCCCGGCCTAAAGGCGATCATTCAGCGAGTAATCTGCGAACAGATACTACACTTTGATCTTAGCCAAAAGGCCGAGAAGCGATAATAATAATAATAAGGGATAATTGTAGTTTTACGTTTTCGATTTGAAGATTCTTATAATTTGACATTTTTTTAAATGCTTTTTTAGAAATAATAAATACTGTAGGCAAGTCATATCAATTAGTTGGCAGGTTCTTTTTTTGAAATCTTTGATGACTATGCCTGATTAGAAAATTCCCCGGTATAGTCACTCTCTTACCATTTATGATATCATTCTAGTGGTGTTTGTATAATGTATCCAAGATTCAAAACCATCGTTCGAACAGATATGCCAAAGAATATATTGCCCTAGCCAGTCTTGGCTAATAATATATTCTTTCTCTGCAAGGACTGGGCATCCTGATACTATGTGGTCAACAGTTTCTTCAAATTTATGGCATCAACAACTGGAGGTATTTCAGCTATCTTTGTTAATTTTAGCCTTTTAGGCATTAGTTGGATGACATTGATCTTGAGCTGCTACGCTAAGGCCTTCTGTCTCCACCTTAAGACTACTGCTTCGAAGGCATTGAAGGGTTTGGCGAACATCGATGTTCGGTCCTTCCAGACAGATACTTTCCATACAAGGGTTTAGATCTTCATTTTTGCTCAAGAGTCTTCATATAAACCGCTTTCGTCAGTAACTTAATTTTCTTTGCTCTTGCAAAGATATTTGTCGTCTTGAGTATGTTACATCTAAGGAGTTTCGTATTTTTTGGCTTTGTTTAATAGTCGAAGTATTCTTAGCCCTCTCAAGCTTAAGTTCAGCCTTCAGATATTTATCTCGTGTCGTTTCTAAGTATTTTACTAGGCCTGTTATTGATGTTTTAAAAGATAGTTCTAATTGAATGAGTCCTTGTCCACCAGAATTCGTTGGGAGATATATTCTGTCAACATCAGATTTAGGGTGGCGCATGCGATGTTTAGGCAGTAGCTTACGTATTTGTAAATCAATGTATACTATATCAATAACGCTCCATTTTTTAACGCTAAGGCTGTATGTAACAACGGGTATTGCCATCGAATTTTGCGTCTATTCTATTCGGTGTATTAAGCTCTAACTGAAGTACCAAACGCACTTTACGGCAGCATTCTTTTCTTCTATTTCCCTTCTTTTTTAATGTTGTATGCCATTTCCTTCTTGAATAACTTGTAAACTTTCTGATGGAGGTGTTGATGTCTACCACGAAATTACTAGATTTGACAAATTTCCCTGCATTAACCGTTGCCTTGGCACACTTGTCCAAGCCAAATTCCACTCCGAGATCATCACTGAAATATTTTATTATCTCCTACTAGGGATTTGAGATCGTTGTCATTTCTCGTATAATGCTTGAGGTCATACGTCTAGGAGAGATAGCTAATGTTATGTTTGTGGATGTTGTAGCCTCTGTTTGAATCGTTGAACAATATCGACAAAGAGAAAAGAGCAATAGAAGAGTGGGGAAAATGAATTCCCTTTGTATATCCCGAGGTTGATGCTTATATTATTTATTTTAATATCACCGTTTTTGTGGTTAAGTGTGAGAAATGTCTTACATGCATACATATTGGTCTTAATAAATGCAATGATCTTGGGTGAAATCTTACAGATCTGTAGAGCTTTAATAATTCAGTAATGGGGCACATCATTGAAAGCTTTTTTGTAATTTATTCAAGAAATGGTTAGGTTTTAATGAATGCTTACAGTTTTCTAGTATTATCTTGTTAATCAGGAATTATTCCTTGCATCAATATGACTCTTTTTTTTTTTTCTTTGGTTTCTGTTGTATACATATTTCCTTCCGGGTCCCAACCAGTGACCTAAGGTCAAAAATGGCTTTTATGACATCTTCCACCGATCATTTTTTGTAAAAAAATAAAAATAAAAACACTAAGATCACACACATTTTAGAGATAAAGCTCTTCGTAATCTGTGAGATGTACTTTTAAATACAATTTTTTGTATTTCTTTAAGGCATAAGCTACCAGAGGTCCCTTCGTTGATTCTATCGGACCCTTTTCCAATCAGTCCGAGGGCACAAAACTACAACTGGAATTATTGATGTCCTCATGTGCCACATTTTTGCGATTTCCTTTTCAAGATCCTTGTATTTTGATAGTTTATTAAAGATCTTCAAAGATACATTACAATCTACAGGGATTGTCATGTCAATCAAAAAGCACATTTTGGTAGTAGTAGTAGTAGTAGTAGTAGTAGTAGTAGTAGAGTCTCTTCTTCCGCATAGTTTTCCTTTTCAACTGGGGATCTTGCATTATAGACCTCAAAGAGATAGTACCTTTCACCGTATATTTGCAGAGTCAAGTAACGCAGACTTCTTAAGCGATGGTATACTGGGCTTTATTCCGATTATTATTATTATTATTATTATTATTATTATTGGAACTGTAAATGGAATTATAATAAAAATGCACCGGCGACATTTGTAGGTACGAGCCAATTCATCGTACCTAAATATGATTAACTACACACCTTTTCGTTAACCAGCTGGAAACAACAGAAGAAAAGACACGTCACTGAAAGGAAACACAGGTAACGGTAAACCTGCGAGAAATTGCATTAAAGTCACAGAGAAATACGTTCGCATTACGAAGCAATCAAAGAAGAATGATTGGCAAAAGGTTGGGTTTATTTTATCTTTACTTCTACTGATAGCTTGCGTTTTATGTAGAGTTATGTTTTCTGCTGCAGTTTGAAACCTTTTTTAACGTTTGACTTTACTTGATTAAATACTCTAAAAAAGTTTCTTCAATACGCCCTGCTGAAATGGGGACAAGACTGATATTCATGAGCGTTTTTTACACAGTCAAAGGAAACGGTAAGTTGTCTGCCCTTGATGGCTTCTCTTCCCAAGTGAAGTCATCCAGTCTTCTTTCTTCGTAGCATTTCATTTCGTTCCTCGCATTGTTTACTTGCAGATAAATTGCTCGACATTATTACTGAAATGTTGCAGCCAACTGACATTCAATTTATCAGCAGACGACAGCTTTTTTTGCGCGCGCACAAATTTTGGTAGATCACGGCAAGTCACGGATGGAGCTAAAAGCGAGGCGCACAGCTGCTTTGAAGTCTTATTTATTTATTATTTCTTAGCAATAATCAGTTGCGGCCATATAATAATATGGTTATAAGTAATTATACCTAACAATACTGAAGAACAGACATTGAAGAAATGCCCTTAGTGCATTGTTTTATGTGTGTGCTAATATTTGTTGTTTTGGTGCAACTATTAGTTTGAAACATAATTTCCGTATTTGTTTATCAACCTTATTTTTGAAAAAGATTACATTTTATTCAACAATATATTCGCCATTATTTGCTGTGTTTTTTTTTACACTTATCAGGCAGCCCTTCGATGCCTTTTGAGTAAAATTCTGCAGATTTTTATTTGAAAAACCTTTCGACAAATTTTTGAATCTGGTTTTCATTCGATAGATATTACCGCAATAAAAACTTTTCCAGCGATTGAAAAAAAGTAATAATAGGTTGGTGCAAAGTTAGGTGAATATGGCTGGTAGGGTAGAACAGACTAAACGAGTTCCAAATGTTTTTTATTTGTTATTCTTGCTATAAACGGCCTTACGTTTTAATATAGACGAGAGCAGAACACTTTTCGATCAAACCTTTGTAGTCACGTTGCAGCTCCTGTGCATATAAATATGCATTTAGTGTTTCATTGCGCTTTAAGAACTCTAAATGATTAATACCCTGACGATTCCACCAGACGCACAAGGTTATTTTTCTTCCAAGAGATTCAGGTTTTGGTGCTGGTTGTGGGGATTTATCCTTGTCAATCCACTGCATTTTGCGTTGAACATTGTCGTCTGTAAACAATGGTGGCATCCAAAATTTCCAGGAACCGCTTCTATAAAGGTAGGTAATCTTTAGGAACCTATTCTGCTTATTTCCATTTCAATACGAAAATGGAAACAAATCACTTTAGAGTATCAAAAATTTGATAATGTAATAAAAAACATTTATTTATTAAGATATTTCTAAATTGAAATTCTGTTCTCATCATATTCCTATTCAGATGTATGATGCTTTTTGACTTTAGTGTCTACTATGGTTTCTTAGCCACATTCGAACTAAATCGCTGCAATCCCAAAGATCCAATAGAAGACCTATAAAATTTATGACTAGAAGATTTTTAAGCTACATTTTTTAAATTTCAAAACTGTAGGGGGGCGTGTGTCACGAGGTGCGTGCACGAGCGTAGCGTAAATAACATTTTATCTCGACCATCGGTTATTAATATATAAGATTATTTTCGGATAATTAAACAACCGGGTCGCTAAGTTTTTATAATTTTAAGAATCGGTTCACGCGAACCAACACTGGATGTAACCCATTTTTATCACCCGTTAGGATATATTAAAGGAACATTTATTTAGTATGAAAAATTCGATATTACAATTCATTCTGAAAAATTGAAGTTATTTAAGATTCAAGATAATATATATTTTTCCTCGATTCATTGGACTGTAGGTTGGTGTCCACATCAGGGATAATAACGGAGTAGTCGTATGACCCTGTTTGATGCTTTAACTTTTTTTGGCGTCGAACATAATTATTTGTTGGTGGGCAATTTCGTATTGATTCCTTATTAACCCTTTGAGTTCTGCGTTCCTGAACAATTTTAACCCTTCCGCCTGAGCTCCTGAGTCAAAATTCGCAAATAATTGGTATGTAATGTTTCACGGTAGATATAAATATATCGGAAGAGAGGGGATATAGACGTGTCCTTTCACATAGCCCAATAAAAAATCACAAGGTGTCAAATCGAATGAACGTGGTTGCCATTTCAACAGCACAGTGTCATTATCATTGGTACGCCCGATCCATCTTCCTGGTGGATTCTCATTTTGATAAGTCAACATAGATTTTACACATTTTGGTAAAATGTGGGATCATTTGAGAGACACTACAAAATGATGTCAATTTATTTTAGACACCTTATACTATGGTAAACACTGTATCTCTCCCTGAATTAAGTTATGCTAAGTAAATACTCAGGCATTTCGTTCACACAAGCAAGCATCCAAACTCTTCTCTATGTGTGTACATTTTTTCATGGTTCAATAATATGGTTTCCGTTCAAGACCTCTGTGTATGTAAGCCGTGGGATCTTAATTCACCACAAATAATGTAAAGTTACTGTTGTGGCCTTGTTGGGGCCAGAAATAAAGACACAAAGAGAGGAATTGCGTTAAATATATTAACAGAAACAGTAATACGAAACATATACAAACGAGCAAGAATGTTCGGGTTGACTGTCAAAGCTGACTGCTGGAAACTGCACTCACTAAACGGCAGTACCTGCTCCTATTTATAGCTGGGAGAGTCCATGTGTGCATGGGTAAATTACCATAACAGTTACTTATCGTAAATATTAATTCACTCCAAGAAATTATAGATTTTAAATCAAAGTTTGTTTGATATTTTTAAATTTTGGCACTCTTTTGAAATTATAGATTTTAAATCAAAATTTGTTTAGCTTGCCTCGCAATAACTTCAACCCCCAGAGTGAAAAATTATAAAAAATCAGGGAGTTATTCACATTTCGTAATGATTTTTACAATTTAAAAAATAAGAAAAAAAATCTATTTTTGGCTTGTTTTTCGGGGTGAGCGCGACGAAGACTCCAAACTTGAGCCGCCCACATTTGGGGCGATTGCAAAGGTCAACCCAACCGGAGTGCAATGGATGGGCTTTGCTTTGTGAGAATTTGGTGTGAATTCTAGTAAACATAATTTTTTTTTAAATTATTTTGGGGTGAATTAATAGAAAAGATCCAAACTGTGTATGTAAGTTCTTACGAATTGACATGTGTATTTGCGCAGATGTATATGTGTAAACACACAAACACTTGTATGAGAGTGTTGCATTGCGGTATTAAGTGTGTGCATTTCAGTCATTATAGAAGCCTAACAGTTAAAAAGAAAACAAGACGGAACAAAAGCAGGCGCAACTATTAAATAAAAAATGGAGGAAAAAAATGGTTGATATTTTCAAAAAGTATCTAATTGAATAAGAGGCATTTTAATGGTAAAATTGGCGATAGTAAGACTGGGAGATGTTGACAACCCAAGAAAATTATTCCACTAGATTATCTGCGAGACACAAGCTATGGAAGCTACTTTATGATTCGACACGAAGCAATGATTTTTCGATCAAAAAAGGCCGCCCTTTTACTTTCAGTGCCTCGTTTCTGATAACTTGTCAAAGGGACTTGCGTCGCCCAGTGACAGCAATCCAATACACTTTATTATAGAAATAGTTGTAATTTATCCGGAGATTGTTTTTCTTTCAAAATGTTTAGAAGAAACGAAGCGATAAATGAAAGAAAAGAAAAAAAAATGATCCACTAAAATACAAACAAATCTTTTATTATTTTCAATAACATTTTATATTTTTAATGTTTTTTTTTTAAAATCTTGTAACAATAACGAAGAGATGGAAGTCTGTCAGTTATGTTCCATGCGTGATACACGCTGAGGCGATCATGTATCGTTCGATACATGACTGACGAGGCAGATTTTTTCCCGTAGTAAGTTGCCATTTCTTTCTTTTCCCGGTCTGTCCTGCTATTTCCCCATTGGGAGAAGAGGATTCATACCTTTCTCAATGATAATAGTACGTAAGTGAATGTAATGGATTTGACTGGAATTCGAACTCAGTTCTCAATCCGAGCCGCTATACATTACTCCACCGTGCTCTCCGAGAGGGAAGTAAATTCATTTAATGAGAGAAAGTGCATTTCAGAAAACAGTAAAAGAAAGAAAGAAAAAAGACAGAAAATACTAAAGAAAGAAAAAAGTTAAGGAAAAGAGAGAGAGAAAATGAAAGAGTATAAAAATGAAGAGAATCGGAAAATATACCGCCCCAAAAATAAATGAATTATAGAAGAAAAAAATTTTTTTTTTAAAGTATAATAATAAAATCAACAGAATAAACTGACAAAAAAAACAGACGATAGAAATAAATCAAATAAACGTGAAATAATATTACTGCAAATTCTCGATTAACCCTGTGAATTATTCATAAAAGAAGTTACTTACAGCTGCAATGGCGCTGAAAGCATCTAGTGTTATCAAAGGCCCACGAATATAAAGAAATATACATTCTATGATGCAGGAAGAAATGCGAGTCAAAACAGTCTCCTCGATATATAAAAGGTCGCAAACAATACCAATCTTCCAACTTAAAACGATAGTTTATGATGCAGTCAGTATAAATAATAAAGAAGAAAAAAACCTAAACTCGCGCTGATGCAACAGTTGAAAAGACAAAGAATTGTTTGAGGTTCATTGAATTCTCCTTTCAAGTCGACATTTTCCGAAGAAATCTTCTAAAATAACAACGTTGCACGTAAGCGCTTCCGATAAAACTGCATTAACGGTAGAATCGTTAAACTTACTGCATTCCGTGACATTCTTGGTGAGGATCTTCTGTTTCTTTTCTTTTTTTTTTTTCCTTCCTCTTCTTTCACTCTGTTCAGAAGGCAAACGGCAATTTGTGTTGCAGAAATCTGAACCCCAAATGTACCTTTGATTATTTCCCCCATCAACGCTATTTAGCCTGTTTCACTATGTAACCAACACAAGCTACATATAATATTGTTATATCTTCGCATTCTTTACCTACATGCACACGTTTGTGCAGTCTTGTGTATATAAATATCAGTATCGAGTCCTGTTCTAAAATAGGGTTTTCAGATCGAGACTTTCATAAGGATGCGCCAAATTCGTTCAGAAATATCTAAACTGTCAGCTGTATACAACCGGTTTCTTTGATCCTTGTTTAAAATAGCTTTTTGTGCGAGTGAAGACTGAAGGGCTTCGCAAGGACTATCCGTCTTCGAATCTCATGGACCGGCGCTATGGAATCACAAAGAAGCGTATTAGATAAGAGAAACCACATCCCCTGAGGACTTTCAACAACTGAAATGGATTGCACATGTAACTCGATGAGAAAATCAATGAAAGGGGATAAAATATGAAGAGAATAGAAAAAAAGGTCGCTCCGAAAAAAAAAATGCAGAAAGAAAAAAAAAGAAGACAAACGATAAAAGAATAAAACAATTTAATTTAATTTAATTTAAACTTAAATATGAAGAATGCGTTTTTCAATTTTTTTTTAAATTTTTATTTTACCCGAAAGTAAATGTCATATGGATCCGATATTCGATATCAAGCACTTTTTTGTGTATAAACATAGTCATCATTTCAGCTCCCTCGTTTTTTAGAACCCGGATATGGAAATATAAATTTCACGAACTTCATTTTCTGGCATAATTTTATATATATATATATATATATATATATATATATATATATATATATATATATGTGTGTGTGTGTGTGTGTGTGTGTGTGTGTGTGTGTGTGTGTGTGTGTGTGTTGTACTCTCCCGTCGTATTCGACGTAAAAGAGTCAAGCAGCTCAATTCCTAGAAACCGACAGCCCAGACACCAGCACATATGATTTGATTATAGTGGCGAAGGCTTTGTGCAGAACCAACCACACATTCTGAAGACCGAATATAGAGACATGATGCACAAGGTCCCCTATATATTTGAACAATAAAAAATATTAAAAAATTAAAATCTTCAGACACACTGGGTTGTATATTAATATTCCTTCGTTTTCATTATTATTTCATTTAGATTCCTCGACTAGTTTCGGCCAACATGGCCATCATCAGGAGAAAAATAATTTTCTGCTTGCTGGTAGCAGTGAATTACAGAAATGAATGATTTGGTGGAGAAAATAAACTTTTGTCTGTAGTTTTCATTTGTTTTTTTTATTTTTTGTATTTTTTTAACATGAATTGTGGTCAGTCTTTGTGTTGGTCAAACAGTCTCTTTTAAGTTGTTATTTGCGATAAGAGCTGGATGGATTCATGCTGCTTTGAATTCCCTGGTCATTTTGACAGTTTCCTTGGTTCCTGGAGAAGGGATGTGTCTCTGTTAAGTGTGTGTGTGTGTTATTTGGTTCTTAGGGACTGAGTGAGTATGATGCGTGTAATCGTGTATATTACTATGGGTGTGTGTTATCATTTCGTTCATTAGGGATTTAGTGAATATGATGTGTGTAAATCCTGGTCAATTCAAATTATAATTATATTGGTTATACTACAACATGCCTAACAAGAAGACTCATGTTACATCTTTCTAACCATAGCTCATTTAAATACACATGGACACCTACCAAAATCTATCCGCAGCATACTCGCAACATATAAACGCCATCCACATGTCAAAAAAAGGATAAAAATAATGGAAGCATTATTAATAAAAAACAAAAAGCCAACACTCAATAATATCAACTACGAACACAGCCACAATGTGCTAACCGTGTTTGTAAAATAAAACATTCCTATAACTCTAGATGCATACATAAATAAATCCATACATTCAGGTGAAAGGAAAAAGAAAATTCATTCTTGATAATGGCTAAAAGTAGAGCCGGAAGCGTTCAAACCTACCAAATATATCTATATTGTAGATATTTATATATTATCTATTGCGTTAATACGCGTGACGCGTGTCTGACCAATAAGAACTAACCAAAAAATATAACATACCAGTAATCTGTCTCTTTGATTTTCCATTTCTATTCTTGATCTTTGACGAAGCCTTGATAAAGGTGAATCCTGTTAGATTGAAACAGGTTTCCTACTTGTTCTTCATTTTTTTATCATCTTCTCGGATTCCTATCCATATCTAATCTACACTTGATCTTCAACTCATACATACGTACATAAAAACACACACATATATATATATGTGTATGTGTGTGTGTGTATGTGTGTGTGTACATGGGGCAGGTCCGGAAGACAAACAATAGTTCAACGTGGTATTTGTTTAACCATGGATCTACGAAAGAGGTTGTATACAGCTGACAGTTTCGCTATTTCTGAACGAGTTTGGCGTCGTGCCTGACATCCATACGAAAATCTCGATTTGTCGATGCTATTTGAGAATAGTCTTGTCTTATTTAACGAAACCTGTATACATATATACATATACATACATATACATACATATATCCATACATGTATACATACATGCATAGATATACATATATATATATACAAACACATATACATACATATATATATACATACATATACATACATATATATACATACATATACATACATATATATTTAAAGACATTTATATATATTATGTTTAACGTTCTTTTTACAGATACAAGTATTTAAGCAAATGCTCTGTTTTATAATAAACAGTATTAAATAACATTTAGCGGCCTAAATACTTTAAATACTTGTATCTATAAAAAGAACGTTAAACATAATATATATAAATGTCTTTAAATAAATTGTCGGACTATGTCCAATTCAAAAATACATACATATATACATAAACCTATACATAGATATATATATACATTTACATATATACATACAGGTATATATAATACATACATACATACATATATATATACATACATGCATATACAAAAATGTATACATACATGCATACATATATATATATACATACATATGCATACATACATAAGTACATACATGTATACATACATATTTATAAATGTAAAAGACAATAGGAAAACTGTAATAGTTGCCGACGCGTTTCGTCCGATGTGGACTTGAAACGCGTCGGCAACTATTACAGTTTTCGTATTGTCTTTTACATTTATAAATATTGTCTTTTTCTACAGGTTTTCATACATACATATATATCCATATACATACATACATACATATATATATATATATATACATATACATACATACATATATATATATACATATACATACATATATATATATATATATATATATATATATATATATATATATATATATATATATATATATGTATACATACTTACATATAATAATAGTTAGCCACTCGTATTCGGGGATATCCGTCTGTTAGGGCGGCTAGCCAATCCCTATTGCAGACGCTCGCTCAGGCACATCTGTGTTTGTTCAACACCCACATAGTCCACCTGTGGTTTATACTGCACCTATGCTGAGCAGACCTTAGTTACAGTTTCTGAGCGTGTTATCTAGCGTGATCAACAATGTGAACAATACATACATACATACATACATACACACATACATGGCCTGTTATTCTCGTTTTCCGTGAAGATGCGTCTGCTATGGCGGCTAACCAATCCCTGTCGCAAACGCCCGTTCAGGCACATTTTAGCGTTTTGTTCAACACTCGCAGACCCCCATACGTGGTTTATACTGCAACTGTGCTGAGCGGACCTAAGCCATTGTTTACGCTAGAGAGCGCATAATCTGTCGTGATCAGGATTTGGAACAACGCCATTACGCACAAACCCTCGGCCACGACGACTTGTGATTTCGTGCTAGCACAAACATCGACGGCTTTCGAGCAGTTCTGTCTACCAAATTTCACTCACAAGGCTTAGGTCAACTCGTGGTATGGTTTTCAGTTACTTTCCAAAAGTGCCGCAAGCTGGGATCCCCCCCCAGACCGAGACGGATAACATCAAGAATTCAAGAAGGCAAATTGACCATAGTGAGATTGGAACCCGGGTATTATCATATATGCATATATAATAATATAATGGTATCGTAGATCACCTTCAGATGTATAGATTAAGTAAACTTTGGAAAAAAGGACTATAAAAAAAAAATAATAATTTGATACCTCCTAATATTAAATGTGCAAAAGTTATGCTCACTTTTAAGACATGCTGTACAAACCTGTCATTTTTTATAACCCAAACTGCAAGTAGTTTGACGTGCTACAAACTCAAATCCCGACTGCTGATTCTGTGCGTTATCTACGACTCCGTGGGTGTTAAAAGTGGTTTCTGTTAGGTGTACTGTTATAAGTAGGGACCGGATGCTATTTTAGCATTGCTTTCTGTAATATCTATGGTGTGCAAGCATAGTTTTATACAGTGCGGCCAGAAATCCTTAATAACAGTCAGTGGGGTACTGAGAGAGAAAAAAACATTCAAGGCAAGCAGTCTTTGTAATAAAGTGCTCGATATAAAAAAACAGAGCATTAAGCTGAAGGGGACATCAATCAGCTAAGAGACAAATCTTTTATACACACACACACACATACACACGCGCGCACGCGCACACACACACACACATACACATACACACAGACACACACACACATATATATATATATATATATATATATATATATATATATATATATATATATATATATAAAACTAATCTACGAATTTATGAACAACGGATATAAAGAAGCCAAAAACAATATGAAATAAAATTAAATATTATAAAGCGCAATGACAATGAGCGCGCGCACACACACATATACATACATATCTACCTACATACACACACACACTCACACACACACGCGCATATATATATATATGTGTGTGTGTGTGTGTATATGTGTGTGTGTGTGTGTGCGCGCGCGTGTATGTATGTACACAATTTATTCGAAAATTATAACATAAATATGTTATGAAATCACTACAAAAATAGCCATTTTGTTTCAACACTTCTGGTATTCTGTAGAATAAAGGGTTTTAAAAGGTTCACATCGACCAAACACCTCTCGCTGTTATATGAGCTGCAATGACCAATCACAATACAAGTATATGTGAATTGAAAAAAACTTGACAACGAACCTTTATTCTACATTCATCACCATCACTTGATAAGACATCAGAAGTTTTGAAACAAAATGGCCATCTTTGTAGTGTTTTTATAATATATTTATGTTAGAATTTTCGAATAAATAATATATGCTCTACTCTGTATTGAGCACTCTTTTAAGAATAGCATATTTTGGTTATTGGAATTTATTCCGTATACACCAATCCTATACTTGGGTGGATATATATATATATATATATATATATATATATATATATATATATATATATATATATGTGTGTGTGTGTGTGTGTGTGTATGTGTGTGTGTGTGTACTCGACTCTCTCCCATCGAATTCGACGTATGAGGGCCAAGCAGATCAGTTCCCAGGAAACTGACAGCCCGACACCAGCACATGAGATTTGATTATAGTGGTGAAGGTTTTGTGCAGAACCATTCACACTTTTTTTACGGCCCGAATACAGAGACTTGGTGCACTACGTGCCACAGGGTCCCCAAACGACCCTCCGCAGGTTTTGAATTCAGAGTTGTTCTTCTCCTATACCAGTTGCCATTCAAGGCTATAGAACCCAGTCTGTCCTGCTATTTACCCATAGCTGGAGGGAGAAGAAGAGGATTCACACCTTTCCCGAGGGTATTAGCACGTAAGTGAATGTAATGGACTCGAGTGGAATTCGAACTCTGCTCTCCGATTCCTCAATCCAAGCCTACGGAAGAATTCAAGACTGATCGCTGAATTGAAGTATTGCATTAATATATAAGCTTACCTCTTAGAAGTTCAGCAGATAATTCTTCTGTCGCCACTTAACTTAAGGACAATTTGATGTACGTAAGTCCTTATTTTCCGTACAAACAATTTTTTTTTTCTATGGTTGACTTTCGTCTGACTTTGCAATTAATTTCGACTATTCCCAATTTTATTTCCAAGTTATAAAAATTGTTATTATACAAAAAAATTCGTCGCAAAAAATCACGTAAAAAATCGCCGAAAACAATCGCTGCAATGAAAACTTGGGAATCAAAAAATTCAGGATTGCAGGTTCGGATCAGGCCCGGAATTTTATTATTTTGCTCACGGAGTCTGCATGGTTCGAAAATGGTATGATATGTTGGGATACGGCCTCTAGGGGTGAAGTTGAAGAAAGGGTTATTGGCTTCTGAGAAGCTAGCCCTGAATAGTGAAGGCATTACTACAAATGAACTCACGAAACTTCGAAGTCAGCGTGACTGAAATAACACCACTCAGTTCAGTGATAAGTTTCTCTAAATTAAATCTATCAACACTCCAGTATTATCCTTTGATATTGAACAATTTATGACAAAAAACTGCCTACTTGAAATGTCTTCCCACCAGTCAATTATGGAAAAACAAGCAGCAATTTTGGCACCTAAAACATCTTACAATTTAATAATACATATATATATATATATATATATATATATATATATATATATATATATATATATATAACACAAGGACATTTTTGTGGAAGATGAATAAGAGACTAATGCACTAAAAGCAGTTAGTTTAATTTGATTATTGTTCCACTATGCGTTTGTAGATAGGATGACATTTATTGAACGTATATTTGTGCTACGGTTACTGGCAATGTTTTGTGAGGTCCTTGTGCTAAATCTTTCTTTATATTCATCACTATATAGACAAATATGAAGAGAATTAGATTGATGCACAGATAGATGAACACAATTAGATAGATAGATAGATAGATAGATAGATAGATAGATAGATAGATAGATAGATAGATAGATAGATAGATAGATAGATAGATATTTTGTTTTGATTTTGCTTGGTGGCATATCAAAGTCTATGTGTTATTTAATGCCGAAATGTAAATATTTTGTACATAGTTTTATACTTTCAGAGTAAAGGTATGTTTTTTAGATATATATTTTGTAGACCAAAAAACGTATTGTTGGTAATAATATTGTTCTTATAAATATGTATTTTTATATTTTTCTTTTGATATAAAAATGTATTGTTGCGCAATTTATTATAAAATGTATTGATGATTTTTGTTTGGGTGGCACTGTTTGCCCATAGCTGGGGACCCTAACAGGTGGTACCAGCCATCGTCAGGGTGGAGCTGGGAACAACAGCAGTTCAAGTTCAAGTTCCCGACGAGAGATGAATAGATAAATAATGAACAGACTAGGATAGATAGATAGATAGATAGATAGATAGATAGATAGATAATGAACAAATTGGGATAGATAGATAGATAGATAGATAGATAGATAGATAGATAGATAGATAGATAGATAGATAGATAGATAGATAATGAACAAATTCGGATAGATAGATAGATAGATAGATAGATAGATAGATAGATAGATAGATAGATAGATAGATAGATAATGAACAAATTCGGATAGATAGATAGATAGATAATGAACAAATTCGGATAGATAGATAGATAGATAGATAGATAGATAGATAATGAACAAATTCGGATAGATAGATAGATAGATAGATAGATAGATAGATAGATAATGAACAAATTCGGATAGATAGATAGATAGATAGATAGATAGATAGATAGATAGATAGATAATGAACAAATTCGGATAGATAGATAGATAGA
The DNA here is from genome assembly GCA_964036315.1 of Acanthosepion esculentum. NCBI lineage: Eukaryota > Metazoa > Mollusca > Cephalopoda > Sepiida > Sepiidae > Acanthosepion > Acanthosepion esculentum. The sequence goes on along the minus strand of OZ038483.1, from coordinate 60,258,708 downwards.
TAGATAGATAGATAGATAGATAGATAGATAGATAATAAACAAATTCTGATAGATAGATAGATAGATAGATAGATAGATAGATAGATAATGAACAAATTCGGATAGATAGATAGATAGATAGATAGATAGATAGATAGATAGATAGATAGATAGATAGATAGATAGATAGATAATGAACAAATTGGGATAGATAGATAGAGGAAACTAAACTGGGACAGAGAAAAAAATAGATATATCCACATTCACAAATAAACAATAGTACACTCGACTACATTCTCACGGGCTTATAATTTTTGTTACATATAAATATAGAAAAGTATGAATAATTACTTAAGTTCTAACCTCACTCAAGGAAGTAGGGTATGAGATGAAGATTTGTTTTCTCTTTTCATATTTCATTGAGTCGTACTTCTAGGAGCGGAAAGCACTGACACTTTGAGGAGCGTTTTTTTTTTTTTTTTTCGTGGCACTGAAATTTCAAGTGCTAAAGAATTCCACGTTGGATAAATCATTTTATTAACTGATATCTGTCCGGCTTGGTTGCCCTGACTTTGGTCGCCCCATTTCCACTTTCATTTAGTAGTTTTCCTTCTATGTAACTGTGTGCCTATTTCTTTCTTCTTCTTCTTTTATATGTGAAAGTTGATTCCGTAACAGCAAAATAAAATGCGTCGAATACTACCAGAAACAAACACTTTAAAAAATATTCTCAGTTTCGATATGAATACTTGTATTTATTATAAAATGTATTGCTGATTTTTGTTTGGGTGGCACTGTTTGCTGGGGACCCTAACAGGTGGTACCACCCCTGGTCATGGTGGAGCTGGGGACAATAGCAGTTAAGAGGTTGTTCAAGTTCCCGATCAGAGATAAATAGATAGATAATAAACAGACTGAGATAGATAGATAGATAGATAGATAGATAGATAGATAGATAGATAGATAGAAAGAAAGAAAGAAACTAAATTGGGACAGAGAAAAATAGATATATCCACATTCACAAATAAACAATTATTTTGGGGGTTTTACTTTTAGATTAAAACAAAGCTGGAATATTATCCAACCCTGATAACTTGTGATAACTTATTGATGGTTGAGAGTGACTTTCAATCAAATTCATAATTTCTCGGTCTTTTTTTTTTAATAAGCGGAATTAGAATAGACGCCATATGCAACCAAACTCTTGTGCATACTCTCTACTTACAGTCTGACCTACTGTCAGTTTAGCTCTACGCATTTGTCAGATACTGCATTTGAATGCAGACATTCCTTTCTTTCGGTGATCTTTTCTTCATCTATTTCCTTCCTTACACTCTCCTTTCATTTATATATATATATATATATATATATATATATATATATATGTATATATATATATAAGGTTCTCTTGCTACTGCGTCTCATGTGTCGTCGTTAGACTGAAGATCTTAATAAATGCAGATTTACCTCCCCTTGCAGTAAAATTAACAACTGGAACAACTGGTGACAACGATGTGAAAAATGCTTGTGTGTGTGTGTGTGTGTGTGTGTGTGTGTGTGTGTGTGTGTATTGTGTGTGTGTGTGTGTATTGTGTGTTCGCATTTAAACAGGACAACCATCATGCATACGCATGATGACTATTCCACCAGCTAATGTCACGTCATGGCACCCCGCCGGAGTCAGCTCTAACGACCGGCAGTTCAACGCTGCTTCGAGAAAAATGATAAACACTTCTCCCGCTCATGACACAATTCCATGAATATAACTTCACTTGGTAGTTTTTCCTCTACTTGAACGGCGAATACGTTGTTTGCTTTGAAATTATTACTTAAGTTTCTGTAAACTGGTTACTATTTACGCATTTTGACTTAACGACGGGCCACATTTTAAGCTCACGTCAACAACATAACCGCATAATTTGACATCGCACAAATTAACAATGATTTAAAAAATAAACGTCATTCCATTTTAGTGGTCATTCCATTTTAGTGGTCATTCCATTTTAGTGGTCATTCCATTTTAGTGGTCATTCCTGCTTTAGGAAATTTCGTTGTCTATTGGGTTTTTTTTTGTTTTTTTTTTCGTTTTATTTTTAATTATTTCATCCCAAATAAGGCAACAGAGCCACTAAGACGCAGGAAGGTGGGGTGGTTAGAGTGCGAAAAATATAAGAAAACGCAAATTATTATTAAAGAGCGAAAACAATAAAAGAACAGAAATTGAGAAGATGGAAGATAATGATTAACATTACATTTAATTTTTTTAAGATCAAGCACTGCTGGAAGAGAGTTATAGAAGTGAGAAGTGCGAGAAAAGGAACTGTTAACATAGAACTTACGCTTACATCTCGACATTTCAACTGTAAAATGATGAGAGCTTGCCGCCAATCTAGTACTTCGCTTAAATTCATAAAGTCTAGGGACCATAGAGAAAAGTTTCATCAGAAAAATTACCATGGCAATATTTATAGATAAGACACAGGTAAGCTACAATTCAGTGATAGGGAAGTTATAGGTCAGGACCAATAACATTGTAGTGGCAAGATGTGCTCAAAAACGGCTCGTGCAACATCATTTGTTCTGAATGGCCAGACCAAAGCCTATTGCAAGAAATTCCCCTTTTACGATTCAAGGCACCAGTACACCAACCTGGCTTGAATTCAGTTTTTTTTTCTTTCTATTCAAATATTAAAGCAGCATAAAGCTAATCGTTTGCATCAGGATGGGTGAACAATAATCCTTAAAACTGATTTTATTTTTTTTTTTTAATTATCGGATAGACTAGACATCACTGAGGAATAATGAACATTACAAGTCTTACAGCAGGATAGCACAATTTTTTAATCACCCACCCCCCCAAGAAAGGCGATAAAGCTATTAAGCTAAAATAATTAGAATCACATCCAATACTATTATGGATATAATCAAAACCTGAAATATCCATAACAATAATAATTCTGAAGCAGGTATATCTTATATATATAAAGTACAATGCATGTGTGTGTGTGTTTGTGTGTGTTTCCAAGCAACTCCTCCGCTCCCACTGGTTCGATTTCAATGATTCATAGCACATTCAAAAGCCCTAAAATGTTAGGCGCAGGGAACGATTTTCGTTAAGCTCATATTCAGGGTTGCCAGATTAGGCGAGGTTAAAAATATATATTAATATATTATACTAGCCATTATCGTTGCTTTCATGGTTCAAGGTGAGTAACTCTTATTTTTCTTTTGTATCCAAAATTGCAATGCACGTTTTATTATAAACTAGCTTAAAAGCCGCCCTATCACGCAACATTTAAGTTAGCTCTTGAGGAAGACTCTTGGTTTGGTCAGCATCGCAATAGTTAGGGAGGAGTAGATGCGATATGCATCAATAAACTACAGAACTCCAAACTGATCACTGCATATAAGTATCGAATTAGTATTTAAGCTTACCTTTTAAAAGTTCAACAATAATTCTTCTGCTGCCACTTAATTTAAAGACGATTTGATGTACATAGATCCTTATTTTCCGTACAATTATTTTTATTTCATGGGTGAAAATTTATATGATACAATTAATATAGCGTAAAGATGGGAAAATAGAAATTAGATTTAGTTATACATTCAACATTTGAAGAGTTAGAGAAACATAATAGCTAATTATGTAAAACATGCATCATGGAATCTATATAAATAAATGCGAAATTGAAACACAATTATCAAACGAATTCGAGGGGAGGGGGTTTAAAAGCCCCAACCCTACTTCATACAATAAAGGCTCAATATCTATATTATATATTATCTACTTCTAGGTGATATCACTCTTCAGATTTAACTCATTTGCATATTGATTTTTAAAAACGTATATTTCATTAATTAACTGTCCTATATTGGCGTTTTTTTTTTCAAGGATTGTTTTGCTATTCATATAAAAAATAGTTCTATTTTGTAATATTGTCTTATATAGTGCAGAAAAGTGTTTTAAATTTGCACTTTACTTGGTCTTCAACAATTTGTCATCTATTTGTAAAACTTTCTTTAACTATAACAAGCCAATTTATGAAATTAAAAAAAAAATTGTTTCAAATATTTCAAGTAGTGAATATATCTTATTTTGCGAAACAATAGCGAGCGGGCGGAGCCTGCTAGTATAAAATAAATGCCGCAACTGCTCCTTATAATACAATGGAGAAACTTGCAGAAATGAAAAAAAACGTATCTATGGACACAAAAATGATCTTATACATAACACTTTATCAAATGTACGAGGGAAAGTCAAAAATTATTCGCACTCTTACTTGAAGATATGTTATGGCGAAAGTGAGGATAAATTTTGACTTACCTTTGTATTCGTCATACACAGAAATAAATTCAAGCACAACTTCAATCTAAAGAATGCTGCACTTACTAAAAGAAAGGGAAAGTTCCTGAGAGTGTCGCAGTCGAGTTTTGCCAAAATGTTAAACTACACAATGGATTTTTTTTTAAATATCTTCTTTCCTAAAATAAATATTTCTTTCCCAAGTCAACATACATGATCATAAAAATATAAAAAATTAAAAGAAAACAGTTAAATCAAAACCTTCTATTTTCTATAATATATATATATATATAATATATATATATATATATATATATATATATATATATATATATAATGGTAGTACTCGTTTGGAAAAACCTCGCATAACTGAACTTGCAGTAGAACAAATCGGTACCCAAGGAAAAATGGGAAATAAAAAAAGAAAAACCAAAAACATTAAAATATTAACTTTTTGTCTTTATTCACACACACAGAAACACACACACACACACATATATATATATATATATATATATATATATATATATATTAAAATTTAATTTTACAAGGTTAATTCAGAATTATCTCTCATATTTTGAGGTTTATCTCTTATTATTTTATATAATTTCTTTTTTCATTTAATTCTGAAGTGTTCATAAGATCTGTCTACTGTCTTTTTCTACTGGGTATATTAAATAAGTCATCTTCTTTCTTTCTTTTCATCGTCTTTCTCTCTTCTTTTCCCCTCTGACCACCACTCATATGAAGACTTACACCACTTCCTCTGTCTTTTGCTACTTTCCCTTACTTCCTAATCTTCATCTTTTTCCCATGTTTTTCTTCCTTCCTTTTCTTTCCTGCCCCTTTTCTGTTTTTTTTTAATTATTTATTTATAAAATTTATCATCCATTGACTGTTTGAAAAATCCTGTAAATTTAATTTTACAAAGTGAAAATGATCATTTACATAATGGTATCTTAATTCCGATAGTATGATATATATATATATATATATATATATATATATATATATATGAGAGTTCAATATATTTTTAACGGAGGCTATATTTATGGATAAAAGTGCTCAATATTAGGTATAGTGAGCGTATGTAAATATAACACCAAGAGGCAACCGCCTGTTTCATGTTTGGGGGCAATCTTCAGCATGAAACTGACTATCACCGTTATTGATCTCAGTATCAACCTTTACACACACACACACACACACACACACACACACACACACACACATATATATATATATATATATATATATATATATATATATATATATATGGGATATTATATTCAAGCATGTAGATAAACTCTACAGAAATGCACTCATGTTTCGATGTATATCAACACATCTCATTAAAGTTGATAAATGATTGATAGGGAATTTAAAAGTTTAGATCTGAAGGTTAAAATAAGCACCAATATTAAACAAGTTGATTTTCTCGATGTAACCTTGGATCTAGTCTATGAGAAATTTTCAGACTTACATGAAAAATAATACCAACCCAATCTATACCCACCCTAATTCCAATCACACCCGCCCCGTCTGTAATCGGACATATTCTTTCCTCAGTAGAACGTAGGAACAGTAACCACTTATCGAACAAATATGTTTTTGAGAAAAATAGCAGAGGCCTGATGAGATGTATTGATACACAACGAAACATGAGTGCATTTGTATAACGTTTACCTACATTTAAAAATGTGATCTCCTATAATAAAGAATAATGCTCTAATATAAGAGTGTATTGGGTCCTTATAAATTAATGCTAAGTACGTTGGAATTTATATTCAATTCGTTCTCATTTCATTCATATATATATATATATATATATATATATATATATATATATATATATATATAAATATAAAAATAAATATAAATAAAAAAAATAAATAAAATGGTCAAAGTCTGACAATTACTTTAAGACATTATGTTTATACATGTCCGAGAAATATAGCCTGACGTGCCTTAAACGATTGAGCCACAGAGGATCGTTCGGTCAGCAATGTCGATTTTACTGCTTTTAAACTACAATCTTCCATGAATCAGTAAAATCGACCATGCTAACCGAACGATCCTCTGTGGCTCAATCGGTTAAGGCATGGTTAAGGAAAATTTCTCGGACATTCAGGCCGGTAAATGTTATTAATACTGTTTATTATAAACAGAGCATTTACTTAAATATTTGTATCTATAAAAAGAATGTATAAACATAAAATGTCTTAAAATATATATATATATATATATACATACAGATATACATATATATATACATATATATATATATATACATATATATATACATATATATATATATATATATATATATATATATATATATATATAAGATTACAATTGGAAAAAAATCTTAGTTCTTTTGCCGATGCGTTTCGTCTTCCGACTTTTTCAAGGCAAAAATGAAATCGAACTATACAGTCGCAATGAAAAAAAATCTCTTACTATAAAGGAAGTTACATTAACCAGAAATATGCTTACGGAGAAGCGTCGCACTTTTTAAAATTTGGATTTTGAAAATGTTACTATAAAAACAAAAACATTTCGATTTCATTTTTGCCTTGAGAAACTCGGAAGACGAAAAGATTTTTTACAATTGTCATCTTATACCAATTTGCTCTTTCACAGAATTGATCTGTGAATTTAACTATATATATATATATATATATATATATATATATATATATATATATATATATATATATATTACAGCAATAAAACAAAAATTACCTCAATATACGTATAGTATATTTCAAATCGTTCTTTACACGGATATCATCGGCCTCTAAGTGCTTGTCTCGGAGCATTGTTCTAAATTTATTTTCAATGTCAGTCGTCCTCTAGTATGGGCCTTGTTAATGACAGTGGGTTCGTGTTAGCGACTGGTGGGGGCGTAAGGTATCATATCCCGGGGCGAGCGGTCTGGATTAATAGTTAATAGTTAATGGTACTAGGACCCACCTGCATCGATTACCTGTAATATATATATATATATATATATATATATATATATATATATATATATATATATATATATATATATATATATATATATATATATAAGATAGGGATTCGGAATGAGAAATCGAATTGTCGAGTTGAAATTACAGTCAAATTCGTGGCATTTACTTACAAAAGGTATTAATCCAAATCAACGTCTCTCCCTATCTGACAAGAACAACTCTGAACACAACACCTTGAGCACCGGTTCTCTGTACTATATTCGGTTCTCCTGGAAAGTGTGGTTTGGTTCTGCACAAGCCTTTACCTATTAAAATGATATGTGCGAATAGTACTAAAAACTGGGCTGCTGTACCCTCATACGTCGAAAACGACAGGAGAGTCCAGTATATATATATATATATATATATATATATATATATATATATATATATATATATATATATATATATATATATCAAACGAAACGAATTGGGGAAATTTATAACATTAAAAGAATATTCATATTTAATTAAGTTTAGGTTTGTTTATGTTAAAACTAGTGAAGATAAATTGATTATTTTGTAAGATTATTCAAGCTTATCGCATTATATAGAATTACTTTTTTAATTTAATACTGTGTGTGTATGTATATATATATATATATATATATATATATATATATATATATATATATATATATATATATATATATATATATATATATATACATCTGCTTTTTTATTTTACTTTAATTACATAACGTTATATTTAATTATATATTTATTCTTTTGGGGATTTAATTTATTTTGGAGCATAAATCTTAAAATTCAAATTTATTCTATATCAAATACGTGCATAGATTTTTGCCAGAAATTCTGTTCACCTTGACATATGCTGAATTATATTATTTGACATATATCATGTTTCCTTTATATATATATATATATATATATATATATATATATATATATATATATAAGGGAACATAGAAGTCAACACTTAGACGCGACAGTCTGTTTCATGCTAGATGCAATCGTCAGGCCACCTGGCCTGATGATTGCATCTAGCATGAAACAGATGATTGCGAGAAGGCGTATGAAACTACCCACTTGAAATTTGACTTAAAAGTATATTAAAATTCTGCAATTTATTACGGCATTTAGCACTTCTTTTTTCCTAGTATGGGTATGACGCTAAAACTACATCCGCGTCCTGGGTATGACGATAAACTACATCCGCGTCCTGGCTAAGACGATAAACTACATCCAACAGCAAGGCCACTGGTCAGGAGGTTTTGAGGAGCGTGGAACAGGTGCTACCACCCTAACCCGAGGTGGTAGCACCTGTTAGGGTCCCAGCTATGGGCAAATAGTTAACACCCAAACTTGTGTAAAAAGAAGTTTTAATACCAGAAATACTTTATAATGAAAAATTATTACCAGCAATAATTTTTAAAGGAAAATCTCATTATCAGCAATAATTATAATTAACAGTGAAACATATAATGTTAGAGTGTGTAGATTTTGATCTAGTGCGAACAAAATATTACCAAGTGAGTAATTTAAAAAAAAACCTTCTACGAAAATAAAACGATCCAAGATTGTAAATTTCCTGAAATAAGTTGGATTATACTCAAAAATATGAATAGTTGAAAAATGGTTTAAATATGTATGTATACACACACCTTTTTTACCAAACTATTGCTATGAATCTATTTTTAAAAAAATGTTAGCATTAAATGACCCACTGAGGTTGATGTGCCATAAAACAAAACAAGCAACCAACTTCTTTATTCCTGTGTGCAATCTTAAGCAGACTCTTTTGGGAGCTGCTTATTCTTATTTTTCACACACACACGCACACAAACAAACACACACACACACGCACACACACACACACACACACACACACACACACACACACACACACACAAACACACATAAACCTACCACCTCAATCAAATGTGTGCATAAATTAAAAATAATTATATATAATTTTTATGCCTGTAAAAATTCGTCAGCCATTTATTTTATGGAAATATCGATCTGATGAATTAGGATCGAAATCTCGGTCCCAAAGAAATAAATTATAATCATGTACCCTTAAAGTTGTCTTTTTCTTAATAATAATTAATGTGTGTTCTGTTTTTACATTGAGCTCTCTAGATTATATCCTCTTTGGAATTATCCATGCGGATTACCAAATAATATCATTAACTAACTAGCTACATACATACATACATACATACATACATATATTTAGACCGCTTGGTCATAGAAGCGTCCCAGGCCAGTAAGGTTGTATTTACCCTTTTAAGGAATACGCTTTCAGATTTTCTCGAGAACCCATATCTTCTCTGTTTCCGTAACCGAAAAGTAAGCAAAGGAATTTCCAAATAATCACAGGATGCATTTTTAATCAGATTTTGGTTCAAACGTTATTTTTGTAGTGGATACTCGTCTTTGAAATAGTTACCACGATTTTTTTTTTACTTTATTTCAAACTGCATGTATTATGTCTTTCGGTCTGTGCACTCGAGTATATATATATATATATATATATATATATATATATATATATATATATATATATATATATATATATATAGCTGGCCACTCGTATTCGAGGATATCCGTCTACTAGGGCGGATAGCCAGTCTCTACCGCAGGCGCTCTCTCAAGCACATTTGTGTTTGCTCAATACCCACAGAGCCCAGCTGTGGTTTATACTGCAACTATGCTGAACAGACCTTAGTTGAGTGGCTCTTGGGCTTTGTATTGGGCAAACATTAGTAAAAAAACACACACACAATAAAATATCGACGTTGCGCGCCTCACGCGTCATAATTCTTAAGTGTCGCTACCTTACTATTTTTGTTATAGTCGCTGCTCGTCGACTGAATCTTTACAAGAACAGCTTTGTCTTTGTTCTCATTAAACGGTGATTACCCACGAAATTATCTTTCCCGTAAAAACACTTTACAATACGCTTGTTACACTACAAGTATTGCGTCAACTGGTGTTGTCTCAGAGAACAATCATTCAACATTTCAGCAGTCATAAGTCATACGCCAATAACATTCGGTTACATTCCTTGCTACTTACTCCGGCGTACGATTTTACACAACTTGTGCTTGTGCAGTAAGAGAAGGGAAAACTCTGATTTTTAACCTCCGCTGCCTTGCGGCCAGATATAATCATGGGAAAGGCTTCGGGAGTAAGCCCACCCTAGGACAAAACCAGAGCCGGATTCTCTAAGACAGTCCGATGTTATGTTAGTTTTGTTCTGGCAACTCCTGCGATGACGCCGTTGACAAGCTGTATTGGACTTTACCTTTCCCTTGGTGTCATGGATAGATGGAGACGTTCTGCATGGGCAACCGCCAATCTTTCATAAAACCCTGTCCAGGCTTGCAGCATGGAGAGGGCACTGGCAAGAGGGCGACCTCATCTTCGCTTCAAGGACGTCAGGGAAAAGGCGATGGACGTGGACATCGAGAAGTGGGAAAATGTTGCCAACGAACTCTTACGCTGGAGACGCGATTGACACCGAGGGTTGGAGCGAGAAGAGAATAAACGGAGGCATGCCGACGGAGAGAAGTACGCTCGAAGGAAAGAGAGCAACACGGCGACATAGGGGAAGAGCGTCTTCACATACATTTGTTGTAATCAAGACTGTCACTCCTGTGTAGGCCTGTGCAGCCATAACGGATGCTAAGTCGTCATCACCAGCTGTGGCATAACTCTTTGGGAGCGCGTCCATGGTCTCACGAGACCAACGGATGCCACATAAGGTTAATGTTAGTGTAGAGTCAATGTAGTGTAGAGTCAATTTTCGATTGCTAGCATGGGCTACAGATCCCCGTCTACCCAATTATTTAACCCGTAGATATGGGGAGAAGGAGAAGAGTTGGATTTATACCTTTCTTAACGGCAAGAATTCAACGCAACTGACCTGGCTGGAATTTGAACTCGGCTTGCCAATTCCACTTTTCGCGCTGATAGCCGTTATACTCCCAGCATATTATATTTTTATAATGCATGCAGACATCTTGCAACAGAAATCTAAAAGATATCAATCTCTTCTTCCTGTTTGTTTCAATTATTCTATTCTGTTTATCATTAATCAGCCCTTTTCTTGACCTCCGCCATGTTTACTAGAGGTCGTAGATTAACAACCTGGAATTGGCGGTAGAAGGCAACAAAAAATTAAATGAATAAGTACTAGTCAAAAATTAATAATAATTGAGAAAGCCTCATCTTTCATAAATTTGAATACGGCCAAATTTTGTCTGTCTGTCCCCACCTTAGAGTAGTAAAACAAATACGACTTATTGGAAAACGCTAGGAATCTTTGTTCCAGCCCAATATATAAATAACTTTATATTAAAAAGAAGAGAGAAATTGCAAACGTTTTTGGTTGTAATGTGGAGTTTTTTTTAAATATTATGCTTTATTTTCCATAATATATATTTTTTTAAATCCACATTACAACCAAAAACGTTTGCGGTTTCTCTCTTCTTTTTAATATACACACTTTTCTCTCGTTGGAACTACTGTAACATCTTCCTTTTAAATAACTTCATATATATATATATATATATATATATATATATATATATATATATATATATATATATATATATATATATATATAAACGGCCACAACGTGCTGAACATGTTCGAAAATTTGCAAAAACATTCCCATCTCTCTCTTTCCCTCTCTTTCTTTCTCTCTTTCTCCCTATATATATATATATATATATATATATATATATATATATATATATATATATATATATATACACACACATATATATATACACACACATATATATATATATAAATATATATATATATATATATATACACACATATATATATATACACACACACACACACATATATATATATATATATTCAGTTAAACAAAAACATCCATGATAATGGCTAATAGATAGGTCGAAAGCACTCGAATCTACAGATCATTTGATAGTTTTACCCACGACGGAAAGATGCTGTGGATACCATGGACCAAACATGTGAGCAACAACGAGACTTTGGAGAAACCGGAAACAAAAAGGAAACTTAAAACCAGGAAGAGGCAGCTGAAATTTCTGGGGCACGTAATTAGGAAAGAGGGCTTGGAAAATTTGATACTCCCAGGACAGATTGAGGGGAAAGAGGGATAGGGGAAAGCAGCGCGTAACATACTTGATGAACTTCAGTAATTGAGTGGCAGAACAGGATTTGTGAGAAATAACAAAAAAGACAAAACTTATTAAAAAAAAATGTCAAAATTGACACATAAAAGGAAGATGTCCAGAAAATAAATCACTTGTACGAATGAAAGAATAAATGCATGTAGTCTCTGTTTATGTTTCTGAGATGAGGTGTTATGTAGACTATTTACATTATTTGGACTATTGTCCTCATCTTTGTCGCCATATTTATAAAGGGTTCAATTCAACATTCCAACCACCTGAAGAAGGACGGAGCGTACAACGGCCGAAACGTTGTAATAAATATGGCGACAAAAATGAGGACAATAGTCCGAATACTGTAAATAGTGTGCATGTAGTATGTTAAGTATTTTAATCTTAAAGCTATTATAATTTAAACGATATCATAAATGAGGCAATGTAACAGTAATAATTTGTATCACGGCTACGGTGATAACCATTGCGCTAATAAAAAAAAACAAAAACAAGTACAAGGAAGAGTAAGAAGAAGAACGAGGGTAAGAGGAAAGTAGAGTGACAAGAGGTAGTAATAAAATAATAAAGAGAAGTTGGCATTGGGTTACAGGGCCCCACTTCAACACCCAAAAAACCGTGAAAGCAATATAGTCTGAAGTGCTACACGCAAGAAAAAAAAGCCCCAATTATTGAAAGCGGGGCGAATAGGGATGGATAGAAATCCGGGTGTGTTTGTCGGGAGGTAGGGGCCAGGTTTGGTTGAAGCAGAGGGAAAATATGTGTTCTATTTTTCCATCGACCGATGTTGTAAATAGAGAGCAAATGTAGATGTCCTTGAAGCAATAATACGTATTTCTTCTCTTTATTTAATTTTACGGGGATTTTTACCAAAATAAAAAGGAAAAAAAGAAAAAGAAAATGCATACTATTATTAAAATGGGCGCTTGCTATTGTGCTATGTTTAGTAATCTTGTCCTGTAGACTATCGTTGTAAAATCGATCCTAACGATTTTCTTTAATGTTTTGGCCTTGCGCCAGACTTAGATTTAATAACTATATAGTTACTGAAATAGTATGAATAAATAGACTGAAAAAATAATAAGAGAAGACTACAAAACGGGTGAGTCAAATTGGACAAACGAAAGAGTTCGTATGTCGTTGATGGTGGTACTTTTTATAATATTGCTCACCCAAAAAAGAGCCACTCAAGGTAGAGGGTTACTGAACGAGATTTTTATAAGTGTATAAAGGGAGGAAGTAGGAAGGGTATACTATGAGGTTATGTAGGATAGATAAGTGTTGACTCTAGATTTGAAGAGGTTGTAGTGACAGGGAATCCCCAAACCTAACAGCTCTCTTGTCGATACTATCTGATTGGAAGTTCCTCCTTGCCAATGGAATTGTGAAGAGAACGGGGATGAGTCGACTCTGTGTACGTTGCATGGCGGGTCCTAGCTGTGAAGTTTTGAACTGGTTGAACTAAGCACGTAATCGCAAGCCCTCATCTAATGGGCCGATATAAGTTCATCAGCTTTGACTGACAATTTCTCTAAAGATAGTTCCTCGATGAAAGCAACCATTGCCCTAACAATAAAGAGTAATATGCAACAGCTTAAGAAAATTGTTTTGTTAAATGCTTGTTCCAAGCGTCTGTTTTTTTTTTTCTAATATTGTTTAAAAAACGCCTGATAATTATGCACCAACCCAATATTTAAGAATTTAGGTAAGTTATTTGTTAATAAAAAATTGCTGTTTTGTTTACTTTTTTTAATAAAAATATTTTATTTTTAGGTTATAAAAATGCGTGTTGATTATCATACGCTCCGGAATAATCATTTAAAAATGTAATTGTTGAATTGTTATGTTTCTTTTTTCATTATAAATATTGTTTAAAAAATGCCTGATAATTATGCACCAACCCAATATATAGCAGGAGCACCAGGCCAGATATGGCAGCTATATTCAATTCACGAACGGCAGATTTATTTGAAAGATGGATTCTGTCGAAAAAAAAGTTGTCTAGCACGACACAGTGAATCAACCTTCTTAGAAGCAGACCAGTATATTGATAAATATATATCTTTCTTTCTTTATTGTAAGTAAGTTCATACCTTCCTCCTCTTCTTCTGAAAGGAAAGAAATGATTCATTATTTACATACTCGCGAGAACGAACGTATATCGTCTAAGGAAGGCAGAAATAAATCATTTTTTTAAAACTATTGTTCCCCCAATACAAGAGCCGCACAAGGTAGAAGGTTACTAAATGATGACGTTGTAAGGGAAGTACAGGAGAGAAGCAAGCTATACATAATGTGAGGATATGTAGAATAGATAATGGTTGATTATAAACTTAAAGAGGTTAAATTTGTAGTCATCGGTAAAGCACTCTCTCGCAAGTTCATTTCCCAATGCAACAGTGCTGGGGAAGAAGTGAAACTCCTTGTCACCAATAGAATATGATGAGGATGAGGGCATGGATCGATTCAGTGTACGTAGATTGGCGGGTCCTAGCTGTGAAGGTCTGGACTGGTGTAAACAAGAAATGTATTTCGCTTGTGTTGTGTAAGAATTGTATAACTATTTATACCATATCTCTTCAGGGTGCAACGAGAAGAAACGACAATAAAAGAACAGCGTTCAAGAAGACAAATGATGACAATTGACGTTGCATTTAAATTTTTTGAAGATTATAGGTAGCAATGGAAGCAAAAAGCTGGAAGAGAATTCGACAGGTGAGAAATACGAGAAAAAAATATTAGAATTGAACTTACGGTTATGTCTAGCTATTTCAACAGTAAAACGATGAGACCTAACTGCCAATCTAGTAGCACGCCTAAACTCATGCGGTCAAGGTAACAAGAAGAGGTCATTGGAACTGCCATGAAAATATTTATAGAATAGACTGAGGGGAAACCACGTTACAGTGGTGAGGAAGTGACTGAATCGAAATACCAGGTCAGGACCAGTAACATCACAGGCCCTTCTTTGGGTATTTTCGAGAATCTCGAGTTATATATCCGGAGAATCGGACCAGATGTGGCAGCAATATTCAATGAATAGACGAATGGTAGATTTATATATGTGCAAGACAGATTCTGAAATTCTCTGGCGCGACACAGTGAATCAACCTTATTTCTGAATTTTTAAATCTTTTCTAACGTTACTTTTTTTAATATTTTAAAAATTATTCGAATTTTTTTTGTTTTGTTTTGTAAAGGAGTTTCAGAAGCACTTGCACAAACATTTGAGGTTCATAATTATTTATCTTAAATT
The DNA here is from genome assembly GCA_964036315.1 of Acanthosepion esculentum. Lineage (NCBI taxonomy): Eukaryota > Metazoa > Mollusca > Cephalopoda > Sepiida > Sepiidae > Acanthosepion > Acanthosepion esculentum. The sequence continues at coordinate 60,242,997 of OZ038483.1, read as the reverse complement.
AACAGTAATTTTATTAATTTATGTAATTTTTTATTCTATAATTTAAATAGTATATATCCCATTGTTCGTTATTTGTAACCTCACGCAAAACAGATAGAGCCAATAACGCTGTAAAAGTCAGGGATCGATTTGACATTTCATCAATATGATAAACAGGACGCCCCCTGTCTAAATCGATAACAAATCAATATTTTTAGACTCTGACAAAGGTCATGGCCTAAGAAAGGTATAAATAATTTTAATAAAAAAAATTGTTTTGAAATTACTTACCCGTGGACCACTCTATTTAAGTAGTCCTAGTTCAACACTTCGGAAATACCTGTTATATCATAAGTCTTTATTATATACTGAATAAATTTCCGAAAATAAAGCCTAGATATATAAAAAGAAGACCACGTATGTGTTCACACGCAAACGAGATTCACGAAGTGTTCATGTTAACACGTGAGAGTTGTAAATGAGTTGGTATCTTATAACAACGGTGACCATAAGTTTCGCTATAGCTATGTTGTTGGTCATTGAAAGTCAAGTGAGAAGAGTAACCAACCGTGACAGACATAAATTTGCCGACCGCTTTCACTTATGACCTACCCAACGTGCCACCGCCCTCCTGACTTTAGCTTACGGCTGACACGTATTCATGCTGTCTTCTGCATCACTGAACCGACCGCCATAGTAGGTAGACCACAAAGGCGAACCGGTGTAATCTATTTTATTTCACAAAAGAATGCGCTTGAGAATCGGAAAGAAAAGGTAGGATTTAAATTGAATTTTTTCAAACAAGAAAGGAGATTTTTAAATACGAACAATGGAAAACCAATTAAACTATCAAGTTATCCTATAAGTAATCTGTGAAACTTGAAGGCGATAAATTGAATAATATTTTTCAATTTTAAAATGGTTAAATGATAACAATAGTTCGTGTTTGTACATTTCAAAAACGTAAATGACGTCATAGCAGCACGATTCAACGAATTTAGTTATTAACATGACCCTCCTAAAGGCGGACAGGTCAACTGAATACTTGAGATATTAAAATAAATGTCAATAATTCTGCAAAAGCAACCTGGTATATATATATATATATATATATATATATATATATATATATATATATATATATATATATATATATATATATATATATATTACATTGAATCATTCATCCAAAAAGTAAATTAGTAAAGTTAATGATATAAAAAGGCGAAATCCATTAATGCATTAACCCACTAATCACTTGATGAATGTTATGATCCTTGTTTTTAAAAATTATAAACTGTATTAGGTCTTCCTTAAATATGCAAGTACTTTCGACGGGCCCTCCGGTCATCATCCGATATGGAAAATATTTTGATTTTGGTAAAATTCAGGTAGCGTCCGAGAGAAAATACTTGCATATTTTACATATATATATATATATATATATATATATATATATATATATATATATATATATATATATATATATAAAATGCATATTTTACATATATATATATATAAATATATATAAAATATGCAAGTATGCAGTATATTATATATATATATAAAATATGCAAGTATGCAGTATATTATATATACATATATATTTATTTATATATATATATATATATATATATATATAAAATATGCAAGTATGCAGTATATGATATATATATATATATATAAAATATGAAAGTATGCAGCATATTATATATATATACATATAATATGCTGCATACTTTCATATTTTATATATATATATATATATATATATATATATATATATATATATATATATATATATATATAAAATGCAAGTATTTCGTCTCTGATGCTACCTGAATTTTACCAAAAACAAAATATTTTCCATATCAGATGATGACCGGAGGACCCGTCGAAAGTATATATATATATATATATATATATATATATATATATATATACATTGCATGCAGTTCAGTCACAAATAATTTCCGTTTTGGATAACCACTTAAAAAGATGTCCGATCCTAAATATTAATCATGGCAGTTAAGAATAAATTTGGAGTACACTAACATGTTTTAGTTTTTGAACGGCAATGCCAACGTACACAGTGGATTAAAGGAATCTTTTTCATGACAACGATAAACCGTATACAGCAAGACTAACAAGGAAAAAACTCGAATTCCTTTGGTCTGTTCTAATCCATAATCCGCCATAGTCACCCGATCTTGTACCATCCGGTTATTACCTTTTCGATCGCTGCAAAATGCTTTATTGTTGGGAAATCTTTCGCTAATGAAAACCAAATTCTAGAGTTCATTGTAAACTTTATCATATCAAAACCTGAGGAATTTTCTCAAAGTGGCAAGAAATCATTGCGCATTAATAAAATGTAATTGTACTTTCTTTTTTAGGAATAAAGTTGCTAAGCAAAAATGGACTCAATCTAATAGTTATGAGATAGATTCTTGAAACAGAAACAAAAAAATGCCGAAGATTGTTTGAGGGTTTCAAGAAAAGGTGACAAAAACAAGTCGTTCAGTCGAGTGTGACGGTGACCTGCTTTCGTCTGAGCTCCACAGAAAGTATGCTGTTACGGTTGAAGAATGTTCTAAAAAAAAAAAAAAGGAATTGAAGTTATTCGACGGTTAACCGTCATCTGCAGCTACTAAGAAAATGGTTTCCCCATGATTTTGTCGGAAGTCAAGCGTAGCAAAACATCTGCACTCACCTGAATGCATCTCACTATTTTTTTCACTGACGATGTAAAATGGATATTTTACAAGGACGTAAAGTAAGGCAAATAAGTTAAAGCATAACCCGAATCTGATTGCCGTTGGTGTGGTCCATTTTCAATTGTGACTTTGGTCTGATCCATTTTCAAATTTGATTTTGGTGTGGTCCATTTTCAATTGTGACTTTGGTCTGATCCATTTTCAAATTTGATTTTGGTGTGGTCCATTTTCAATTGTGACTTTGGTCTGATCCATTTTCAAATTTTATTTTGGTGTGGTCCATTTTCAATTGTGACTTCGGTCTGATCCATTTTCAAATTTGATTTTGGTGTGGTCCATTTTCAATTGTGACTTTGGTCTGATCCATTTTCAAATTTGATTTTGGTGTGGTCCATTTTCAATTGTGACTTTGGTCTGATCCATTTTCAAATTTGATTTTGGTGTGGTCCATTTTCAATTGTGACTTTGGTGTGGTCCATTTTAAAATTTGACTTTGGTGTGGTCCATTTTCAAATTTGACTTTGGTGTGGTCCATTTTCAGTTGTTACTATTAGCAGAGTTTTGAGCAAAAGAGACACAACCGTAAAATGTATTGTTCCATCACCATTTATGACCGATTCTTAGAGTAAAGGTTTATCACTTATTTCCTGTTTAGGATTGGGTTTCCTGTTCCTTCTAAACTTCTTTTAAAGTCTTCTCATTCTCTTTCACTCCCAGTAGCCCCTTGGAATTATCGCCTTACTTGGGGGTGGATTAAGAAAAATACAAAAATGGCATGTTGAAATGTTGAAGACATCAACTGGGGAAAATTTCACGCCATCTTTATTCTCTGGATTTTGATTAACAATTATTCCGAAATTTATAGAGCCATTTTGATGAAGAAGTTCTTAACATATATGAAGAAATGGAAAATTAGGCACTCTATATTATTTTCTCCAAGCCAAAAGACTTTCTCTGAATCAATGAAATGAATTGATTACCAATATTGGAAATTATCTTGAAGAATAATGATAATGGTAATATTAGCCAATCATTTAGACCAGTGGTTCCCAAACCTTTTTCTCTGGATCTCATTTTCGGAATTAAAATTTGCTCGCACCCCACCAAAAGGAAGTCCCGGTGAAATGGCGCAAGCAGCCCTGCTGCAAAGAAGTTCCAGAGAAGGGGTTAGAGATAGTCACGGATTCGCAGTCAGAACATTATCATTGATAACTCTCTCCTCCAATTTGCGAATCCTAGTTACTATATTCTTAATACTGGATATAATATATCACAATGATAAAATCGGTGAATAATTATTTATAACTATACTTGGACTCATGCGTGAAATTACAAGTAATCCATAATAATATTTTAAGTTTTGAAATCATATTTATTTTGGGAATATAAATATTTTGAAACTGTTTCTAAGTCTTTTATTGTCTTTCAATCATTTCGCCTCACCTGCTATCCTCTTCCGTTGCACCTATGAAGCGTTTGGGAACCACTGGTTTACAACAATTTGAAACCAGAAATGTCATAGGAAAAACGAAATTAGTCACTGTTAACCTCAACAAATGTTTGTTTGCATCCGAAGAGGGTAACGCTGGTGGGATTCAAAGGGCTTTGTGTATTGTGAGTTCCTTTCATAAAATTGGTCAATAATTATTTATAACTATTTATTCTGGGATTCATGCATGCAATTTGAAATAATATTTATTTTTGGAAACTCTTTCTGAATCTTTGATTGTCCTTCAATCATTCCGTCTCACCTGCTCTCCTCTTCCGCCGCGTATGTCAGGTGCACCGTATCGTTTGGGAACCACTACCTCGGACGAAAGTATTCGGCATTCACTAACCGAACAGCCACTACTCCGTCTAGTTGAAATTTATAAAATCTTTCTATTAAAACAACTCTTCGGGAGAATACATTAACTGTTATTGCTCTTTCCATCACTGATGGGCGCTTCCTTCTAAACCTTTTCTTTTTCAAGTAGTGTGGAAGAGATTTAATCAGTATTTTCTGTTCAGATATGTGCTGTCCATTTTTCATGACCCTCATGCTACACTTATTGCCGTTTCAAACCGTTGATTTTAGAAAGCGGTTGTATACAGCTGACAGTTTAGATATTTTTCAACGAGTTTGGCGCCAGGCGTGACTTCTCGATCTCACGAAGTTATTTAAGAACCTAACTCGAGTTTTCAGTTTTGATGTTTTCTTTTTTAAACTTTGTGGTGTTGAACGAAGCTACTTCTGGCGCAGCATATTCTATGTTCAATTTCTTTTTCTCCTATACTTAATTTGTTATAACTGATCCGTACGCCGAAGTACCTGACGTGTTTGGTAATTGCTGATTCCACATCGTGAATATTTTGTAATGGATTCAGGGGAGGTGCCAGCACTGGATTCATTTCGATTCTAGATCATGGTCTCTTTTCTGGGAATGCTTATCACGAGTCCTATTTCTTGGGAAACTTGGAAGAGGTTGTTGCATTTCTGTTCAAGATAATTTTTGTTAATAAAGACAAAAGGAAAACTTAGTCAACGCGTTTCGTTCTTTGAGGAAATTAAATACAAGGATTTTATTTTTGTTGTGGTAGGATCCACCTAATTTGCATAGTGGAGTACCGACGATATAAATATGGTTGGTACCGGGAAGACAGGGGAGGCGAATCAAGAGATTCAACTAGAGACTCTGCCCGACTGCGACTTAGTCAACACATTCTCCAGGAACGGTCTTCCCAGGAATATACAAAAGACTATATGTAAATATTGTGTACATTTTCTTGTTTCAATACATTTTGTTCTAAGTACATTTTGTGTTGCATTATTATTCCATGCATTAGTCAAGTTTCAACAATGGCGACGAAGTAGAAAGAACCATACGAAACAAAAAAAGAATTAATAATTGAAAGTTTCAACAATTTTGTAACAAGTATTTATATACAACAGCACAAAAGCTATTGGTTTTTGTTGCGACCAAGTAAATGGTTAAAGAAATAACAAAACAAGTGTTACAGACATATCATATATTAAACAGTAAATACAACAGAAGACGACTAGTGTGTGTGGGTCGGTTGACCTGCGTTCAATCTATTCGACTGTTATATTTACCAGCCTCCCCACGAGGTAGGATGTGGCACAAGGTCGAGTTTAATGTAGGGCAATTCGAGCCGGTAGGCTCAGCCAAAAATTCCCCATAGACCCCGTATAAAACGAGGTCGGGTAGCTGTTTCCCGAGACGAGACTGCCCTTCGACATAGCCTCGTCTGGGGATCCTCTCTACCCGGAGGCAGAGAGTTTGACCAGCCCAATACGAACAGATCTATTCGACTGTTAATATTTAACAGCCCCCCCCCCCCGCGAGGGATGTATGTGGCACAAGGCCGAATTTACCGTGGGTTCTCCGAGCCAGTAGCAATATTTCCGTAGAAATATTTCCGTAGAACTCGCATAAGCGAGTTCAGGGCCTGACTACCTCCCCGGACGAAACTTTGCCCTGCGGCCTTCTCTCCTACTAATATTATAGTAGGCGGAACATTGACTCTTTAGAGGGAGGACACCACAACAGTTTTTTGAAATTTGAAATTTAAGAACACTCACAGTGGTGTAGTGGATAGCGGCTCGGATTGAAGAATCGGAGAACCGAGTTCGAATTCCAGTCGAATCCATTACATTCTTACGTGCTTAGCTATGAATCCTCTTCTTCTCTCTCCAGCTATGGGTAAATAGCAGGACAGGCCGGGTTCTATAGCCTTGGATGGCAACTGGTTTACTGCAGAAAGAAATGGCAATCTACTGCGAGAAAAAATCTGCGTCGTCAGTCATGTATCGAAAGATACATGATCGCCTACGCATTTATCACGCATGGCACATAAGTGACTGACTTAAGTATTCATCAGGCAAGTCTAGGCAAGCTATGGAGGATGCCTTGTGACACAGTTCAATGTCTAGTAAACGAATGTGAGTAAATGATAAAGGATTTCATTTAGTTTGCGATTAATATCCTAACTACGAATACCTATGTCCCCATCATATCTAATCATCAGTACATTAGCCTCGGGAGGGAAAGCAGCATCGTTGTGGTGTGACCTGATATATTGTTCCACAGCGATCGACTTGTAGCTTTTCTGAGAAGAACGTTACTTCCTTCTCTTGCCTCGTTGGTTCGCGTTTGAATTGAGGAGAAACATTATAACGCAATGGTGGTATATTCCCCATTCAATGCGTCCTGAATCCTGAATATTGCCTTACGGGTTGAATTTCAGAGTCGCCGATTAGAATCAGCGATATTAATGATAGTGAATCAAGAAAAAAAAATCAACCGACTAAAGGAGACAAAGGAATCTTTTCTTTGCAACTGGGACTGAACTATACTTATCACAATAAAAAAATATACATTTTTTTTTAAATCATTTCACCCCAAGCAAGGCGGAGATGCCACTAGTACGCAGTGGGCTACAGGGATTGAAAGTGAGAGAAAAGACTGAGTATAGGGAGTATTGAGGAATGCACAAAAGATGAACGGAATTCAGGAAGATGTAAGATGGCGATTGACGTTGCATTTAAAGTTTTGGAGATTGTAGTTATCAGGGAAGCAAGTAAACCGGAGTTCCATAGGCGGGAAGTGCGAGAAAAGAAACTGTTAGAGTTGAAGTGGCGGACACATTTATCTATTTCGACAGTAGATTGGGATCTAGATGCCAGTTTAGTAGCCCGCTTAAATTCATGTATTCGCGGCACCAGGGGGAAAAAAAACTCGTCAGAGCAGATGCCATTTTTTATGGGAAGATAACTTAAAACCATTTTCTACACATGACGTTCGTTCATTTTCTACACATGACGTTCGTTCATTTTCTACGCATCAGGTTCGTTTCCTACACTGAGACAAGTGAGAGGTTTTTTGCTGAAAAATCCAGAGAATATTTTGTACTCGTTGCGTTTCATATGAGATCAAGTAACGTGCCTCCTGAATAAGACAAAATTCTCTTAAATCCGCTGGCGGGTTATAGTAATGCAGTTTTATGAGCGATTTTAACTCTTCCAGAGACGTTCAATTCTTTTAACATTTGGAAATGTTCCAAGGTCGCTAGCAATAAAATTGTCTATAACTGTCACTTTTATATTTTATAATATTTTCAGTTCTCTGACAAAGTCCAGATGTCTAGTTCGATCTCTTTCGAGTTTTTCTCTCTGTGGACTACTGCATCAGCGACGTCCACTAACAAACAGCAAGTAAAGTTTTCATGAACCCACCGACTGGATCCACGAAATGATATTAACATAAAGACACTCAAGGTGTTAAAATAGTTACTGAGCAGCGAGTTCGATCCTTACAAGGTTGGCTCTACTTGTGGCCTTATGCCTAAACAAATATGAGAAGTAACTAACACGGTTAATTCGTTTAAATACCAGCTTTTTGATGGTGATGATGATGAGGATGGTATATATATATATATATATATATATATATATATATATATATATATATATATATATATATATCATCATCATTGTTGTTAACTACCTGATGAGACGTGTTAAACGTTAAAACAAAATATGCAATTTTGTAGTAGTAACTTGCTTGTTCTAATATAACAGTTTATAACATATATATATATATATATATATATATATATATATATATATATAATCATTTTTTTTGCTTTTCCCGAAAATATCTAAAAAAACAGTCATTTTTAAGAGTTTCCAAAAGGTATGCAAGTGAGAGGCTGGTTTACACAGTCAAATGCCAGTCCACGTTGACGAGATGGCCCTAAAGAAGTGGCAGTTATCACACACACACACACACACACACACACACACACACACACACACACACACACACACACACATATATATATATATATATATATATATATTCACCATGTCGACTACTGAGTTTCGGAGACGGACATTCCAGCAATCACTCCGTCCACTCTTCAGGGGGTATCAACACTTTCTCTTTCTCTCTCTCTCTCTCTCTCTCTCTCTCTCTCTCTCTATCTCTCTCTCACACACACACACACACATATATATATATATATATATATATATATATATAAAGTTGGTCTTATACACACACATACATATATATATATGTGTGTGTGTGTGTGTGTGTGTGTGTGTGTGTGTGTGTGTGTGAGTAAGACCAACTTTCTGTCGAACATGTCTCAAAAATACTTCCTGGTTTTTAAATGCCAAGTTGAGGTATTTCCCAGGATACTTTATACTGCCATTATTTGCACCTAACCTATATCCAAAATATTGCGATATTAAATGTAAATAAGACAGATCTTGTATTCTATAAAAAAGAGTATTTCATCTGAAAGCATTCACCTAAGTTTTAGGTGAACATTTCTGGATGCACAGTTCAATTTCAGCTTTTATTTTTTCTAGCTTCTGATTTCATACCAAAACCCATTCGAACCCCTGTTGATTTTTTACCCTCGACCCTGGGAGTCCTATCTTTGACTCTAGAAACCCTTACAATTGAATAAATATTGTTTTTTTTTCTCACACAATATTCAAATATATATTAAAATAGCGTCACTCGACCTTGATACAAAAACTTGATAATGGCCGCTGGGAAAGTACATCCTACCACTGTTGTGTACTTTTAAAAACTATAACACAAGGGGCTATGAATAGCAGCAAAGTGAATTACATTCTTGATTTAAATTAACCTTAGAGGAAAAAATGTGTGAAAATGGTTTTGCTCCAGTTGTTTTCTTTCATGTGTGTCACTGAATACACTTACCATTCTGAGACAAAGTCGAATGCAGTTGGGTCGTGACGCCTGATCTTTCAATTTTTTTTATTCAGAACGTTCCAAGATTATAGCATCAGATTTTCAAAGAAATCAGTACTGCCTCAACGATCAATAAATTTCAGTTTAATGTGTTTTCAAATTTCATTGCACATTTGATCGATGCCTTTAATCTTTCCACAACTGTCTACATAGCTCCACTCGGTTCTTTTCTGTTTGTCTCTCCAGATCTCTCATTATTCAATCATTGGTACTATATATATATATATATATATATATATATATATATATATATATATATATATATATATATATTAGGGGTCAATATATATATATATATATATATATATATATATATATATATATATATATATATATATATAAATTTCCAAGAGGATAGAATCCAGGTAGAGCTCAATGTCCAGGACAGAGCAAGAATATAATATAAAAGGCCCAAACACTAATGTTCCATGGTTATAATTTATTACATTGGAATCGTAATTACGATCCAATTCATTAGATCTACAAATTCAAAAGTCCTTTTGTATTTGTAGGTCTGATGAATTGGATCATGATTACGGTTCCTATGTAATAAATTATAACCATGGAATATTAGTGTTTGAGCCTTATATATATATATATATATATATATATATATATATATATATATATATATATATATATATATATGCAGGGTGTATCAAAAATAGTTTTACAAATTTTGGGGCTGCTTCCTCATAACAAAAAAGGGCAAAACTAAAAGTCTTTATAAATATATGTCCGCAAATCCTTCATTTTTTAGTTATTTCAAGTTTATGGTAGACGCTGTGTAATCCAAAATACAATCCCAGAATATTTTTACAAACATTGGGGTCGGCTTTCTGACACCAAAACAAAACAAAATGTAAACAAGACTGGAGAGACAAAGAATGGATCGGTAGTTTGTACAATAAACCATCGGCAAAAGTTCTCCCGTGGTGAGTGATCAGAGGCCGAAAGACCCAGCACACGTTGCAAATGATACGGATACAGGAGCTACTCTTGAAGTACCCTCCATGAAGTACTATGAGATGTATGACATTCTAAGGCCACATGACGTAAGCTGAGACCAGCATCGTCTCCGCAGTCTAGAATGCGTCCTTCGTGGTCAGACGTACGATCGGATCTCGGTCTTCCTCGATGACACGCATCCCGTCTCAGCAACGCGACGATAAACAGCAGCAAATGTTGGATGACTAGGCTGCCTTCGGTGTTGGAAACGCAATATGAGACAGTCGTGCAGCCTTGCGTCCATTACCATTCGGACGGCTGCATGTAAAAATCATATATGCCTGCTCACGTTGTGAATATACAGCCATTGTTAAACGGAACACTTCTCACTTAATTCACTACTACACAGGTTAGACGTTGAATGCAGACTAACCACAAATGTACACGAATGACAAATGTAACCTAGTCTACATGGCAACACAGTACAATCTACCGTAGACATTCTTTAAACTTAACAACTCGAAACCGAAGGATTTACGGACACATGCTTATATGGACTTTTGTCCTTGCTTTGGTGTGTTGAAGCCGCACCCAAATTATTTTTACACACCCTGTAGATAGATAGATAGCACGACATATATATATATATATATATATATATATATATATATATATATATATATATATATATATATATATATATATATGCCACTGGTAGATTAAGATTAAGATTAAGGATAAATGGGAGAAAGAAAAACTGGCCTTTCCTAGAACTGGAATATAGAACCGACGAAAAGAGAAATCACGTGGCCTTAAGATTAATTAGGCGTGAAACTGACAATCATTAGTGTTTTATATATATATATATATATATATATATATATATATATATATATATATATATATATATATGTGTGTGTGTGTGTATATATATATATATATATAACAGTGAACATTGAAGTCAACACTTAGAGGCGACATGCTGATTGATGCTAGACGCAGGCGATTGCGTCTAGCATGAAACAGCCTGTTGCCTCTAAGTGTTGACTTCAATGTTCACTTTTATATTTACACACGCTCTATCTCTGATATTGAGCACTTTATCCCATAAATATAGCACAGCTTAAGAGTATATTTCTCATATATATATATATATATATATATATATATATATATAGTATTAAGTTAACTGGTTCACTTGTAAAAATAACAAGGAAGAATTATGTGAGGAATACATTTTGTAGGTTAACAGTTTACTAGGGCTTCAAGTTACATTTTACGAGGCCTTCCACAACCTATGACATTTCACTAGGCCATCTTCAAGCTACGACATTTGTCAGAATCGAAAATTACTTTTTTATGATATTATAAGAGAGGTCCTGTTTATAATAGAAATAAAATATGAAATCGGACCCTGATTTTTAAAGAGTTATCCATAATTTGGTTTTATTTAAAAATGTCAAACTCAGTTTAAGTCCATGCATTGGTAATCACATACTACTAATTATGCCCTTTTACCCAATTCGTAATAATAATAGTGTTATAGTGCATATATATATATATATATATATATATATATATATATAGTTTATATATCAAGAACAATATTAGAGAAAAATCTATGACAAAAGGGAGAAGGTTTTCTTGTGACGCGTTTCGTTATTTAGCCGGACGAAACGCGTCACAAGAAAGCTTTTTCCACTTTATCATATATATATATATATATATATATATATATATATATATATATATATTAGGATAGGATAGGATAGGGAACAGATAGGAAGCGTTTATAAACCTAACATGTTTCGCTTCAATAAAGCTTCATCAGAAATACGGAGAAAAATGAAGAAAAAGAAAATATCTGTTATTATTAATGATAAACGTTTCCTACTTTTTCTTATCTTATCATTCAGTCGGATTCCTATCCATATTTGACATTTATTCCATTCATATATGTACATTGGGTTGGGGAATAAGTCGTGAGCAGTTTTTTTTTTTAAAGTAAAATATCTTTGGAAAGCTAAATATTCGGAGAATGTTTTGGAACAACCATTTCTCATCGTTGTTCTATCATTTACATACATGTATGATTTTAGTTAATTTCATTATTTTGGGGCTCTATTCCAGACCCCCTAAAATGGGATATCAAGTAATCAAAACTGTTCCTTTTCCACATCTTTTGCTCTTTGCATATAATCGAGGAGTTAACGCCGCCAAAGCAGCTCGTGAGTTTCGTGACGCGAATGAAAATGGCGCAATGCCCCAAAGTACCGCCCGGCTTTGGTTTTCGCGCTTCAAAAAAAGGACATTTTTCAGCTGGAGGTTTGAGAGCGCCCCCGGTCGACCAGCGATTAAACCAGTTTCTTCACGAAAATCCACGTCAGACGACCAGAGAATTGGCGGAACTGATAAATTGCGATCACAAAACTGTGGTAAACCATCTTCATTCAATGGGGAAGGTTCAGAAACTTGGTTCATGGGTGCCACACGCGTTGAAAGAACATAACAAGAATCAACGCGCCGCAATTGCGGTCAGTTTGCTGGCTGGGCATCGCGCAACAATTGCGGTCAGTTTGCTGGCTGGGCATCGCGCAACAATTGCGGTCAGTTTGCTGGTTGGGCATCGCACAACAATTGCGGTCAGTTTGCTGGCTGGGCATCGCGCAACAATTGCGGTCAGTTTGCTGGCTGGGCATCGCGCAACAATTGCGGTCAGTTTGCTGGCTGGGCATCGCACAACAATTGCGGTCAGTTTGCTGGCTGGGCATCGCGCAACAATTGCGGTCAGTTTGCTGGCTGGGCATCGCGCAACATACGGTCATAAACAGCGTTTTCTTTATCGCATTGTCACTGATGATAAAAAAAATGGTGTCTTTATGTCACTATGAAGCAGCGTAAAGAATGGCTCAACCCCAATAAGCAAGCGACACCTCGTGCAAAACAAAACCTTCACCCTCGAAAGACCATGTTGTGTGTCCTTATGAATTACTTGACCGAAACCAAACGGTAAATGCCGATCTCTACGTTCAACAGCTGTACCGTCTCAGTGAAGCAATTCAGCAAAAAAGACCGAATCGGCGACAGAGTGTTCTTCTTCAACACGACAACTCCCGTCCTCACATCGCCAGTATGACTAAAGCCGTTGTTCAAGAATTTGGATAGGAATTGTTGCCTCACTCCACGTACTCGCCAGACTTGGCACCGTCAGATTTTCTTCTTTTTTTTTTTATCTCTTTTCAATGTCATACGTGGTGTAGCGTTCAATACTGATATTTAATTGAAGGTTTGGTTGGACGAATTTTTCAGCTCAAAACCAGATTTTTATCGTCAAGGAATAGGAAAACGTTGTGACTGATGGGAAAAAGTTATCAATAGCAATGGAAATTATATTGTCGACTAATTTTATATAATTTAACATTGTAAGACCATGACAATAAAACATTTTGAAAAACGCTCACAACTTGTTACCCAACCCAATATATATATATATATATATATATATATATATATATATATATATATATATATATATATATATATATATATATATTCGAAAATTATAACATAAATATGTTATAAACTCACTACAAATATATATATATATATATATATATATATATATATATATATATATATATATATATATATATATATATATGACGGGATGAAAACGCGTCGGCAAAGGTTTGCTTTTGTCTTTTTCATAATTTATGTATCAGTTCCAAATCATGACAATAAGATTCTGTTTTGATGTCTTTAACTAGATTACAAGAGACTCTCATGGTTTTCGACATTGAGACACCAGTAGACGGTGAGGGGAATATTTTGAGAGTAAATATTTGACCTTGAGAAGGTTGAATGAGAAAACGACGTTCTCGATTATCACACGGAAATCATTTTTTGTCAACAAACAGTGAAGAAGAAGGGCCTTTTTAAATGACTAAAACAAAACAATTGTCCCGTCAAAATGTGGAAACCGTAGATTTTCAGTCAAATCGTGGGGTATCCACTTCTGCATATTCTTCTATTTATCTTGTTGTATGAGCGAGTCACGGCTGTGCTCAAATCGCCTAAGTTGTTTTATTTTTCTGATGAGTCACCACTGCTATATTCAGTACTTGAATGCCTAGTGATGACTGATGGCCACATCCAATGTGGAGATCCAGATCCCGTGAAAGTAATTTTGAAACAACGACGCACGGTTTGTTCTGAAACTGACTCCAGCTGCTAAGAAATGTTGATTTTGTGGGTAACTTAAGCAGCACAATGGCCGAGTTTTAATTCACAGAGCATAATGACAAGAAGATCGTGTTTATTTATATTTCCTTCGATACACTATTAAACAAAAAACATAAAAGACAAAGAATGTCCAAACAACGAAAAGAGAAGAAATAGAGCTTTACAATCATATATAAACGTACGCATAAAATGAAAGGGAAGGATGTGAAGAAGAGAAACGACTGTAGTAATGCAGCACAAAACATAGCTATTTATATTGTCCAAACTCATAGTGTCACAGAATAGTCATATCTCACACATAACTATATTTATAACGCCAGCGCAGATATTCTGTCAATAGATATGAACAGAATGTGATAGATAGATAGTTAGTTCGATAGATAGATAGATAGATAGATATGAACAGAATGAAATAGATAGCTAGATAGATAGATAGATAGATAGATAGATAGATATGAACAGAATGAAATAGATATATAGATAGATAGATATGAACAGAATGAAATAGATAGATAGATATGAACAGAATGAAATAGATAGATAGATAGATAGATAGATAGATAGATAGATAGATAGATATGAACAGAATGAAATAGATAGATAGATAGATAGATAGATAGATATGAACGGAATGAGATAGATAGTTCGATAGATAGATAGATAGATAGATAGATAGATAGATATGAACAGAATGAAATAGATAGATAGATAGATAGATATGGACAGAATGAAATAGATAGATAGATATGAACAGAATGTGATAGATAGTTAGTTCGATAGATAGATAGATAGATAGATAGATAGATAGATAGATAGATAGATAGATAGATATGAACAGAATGAAATAGATAGATAGATAGATAGATATGAACGGAATGAGATAGATAGTTAGTTCGATAGATAGATAGATAGATAGATAGATAGATAGATAGATAGATAGATAGATAGATATGAACAGAATGAAATAGATAGATAGATAGATAGATATGAACAGAATGAAATAGATAGATAGATAGATAGATAGATAGATAGATAGATAGATAGATAGATAGATAGATATGAACAGAATGAAATAGATAGATAGATAGATAGATAGATAGATAGA
Source organism: Acanthosepion esculentum (assembly GCA_964036315.1). Lineage (NCBI taxonomy): Eukaryota > Metazoa > Mollusca > Cephalopoda > Sepiida > Sepiidae > Acanthosepion > Acanthosepion esculentum. Next base: position 60,227,215 of record OZ038483.1, on the reverse strand, counting down.
TAGATAGATAGATATGAACAGAATGTGATAGATAGTTAGTTCGATAGATAGATAGATAGATAGATAGATAGATAGATAGATAGATATGAACGGAATGAGATAGATAGTTCGATTGATTGATAGATAGATAGATAGATAGATAGATAGATAGATAGATAGATAGATAGATATGAACAGAATGAAATAGATAGATAGATAGATAGATAGATAGATAGATAGATAGATAGATAGATAGATAGATAGATAGATATGAACAGAATGTGATAGATAGTTAGTTCGATAGATAGATAGATAGATATGAACAGAATGAAATAGATAAATAGATAGATAGATAGATATGAACGGAATGAGATAGTTCGATAGATAGATAGATAGATAGATAGATAGATAGATAGATAGATAGATAGATAGATATGAACAGAATGAAATAGATAGATAGATAGATAGATAGATAGATAGATAGATAGATAGATATGAACGGAATGAGATAGATAGTTCGATAGATAGATAGATAGATAGATAGATAGATAGATAGATAGATAGATAGATATGAACAGAATGAAATAGATAGATAGATAGATAGATAGATAGATAGATAGATAGATATGAACAGAATGAAATAGATAGATAGATAGATAGATAGATAGATAGATAGATAGATAGATAGATATGAACAGAATGTGATAGATAGTTAGTTCGATAGATAGATAGATAGATAGATAGATAGATAGATAGATAGATAGATAGATAGATAGATAGATATGAACAGAATGAAATAGATAGATAGATAGATATGAACGGAATGAGATAGATAGATTTACATTGATATCTTGATTGATTGATTGATTGATTGATTGTAGTGTACGTGAAAAATATACAAAGCAACTTTGGGAGATTACCAAACAAACCATTGAAATCTTTTGACTAACATATGAATTTACAAACAACGGTGTGCCGTGGAGCACTGACGAACCACCCGACCGTTCCCTAGTCAAACTACATTACTAATAGGTAGAGGAACAATGCAAATGCACTTACCAAAAAAAAGATCGCGCGCGCCACCCACGTACTGCCGGTCGAATGTGGCCTAAATCGTGCCACGGGCTTTCAAAATCTCGCTTTTACTTTAAGGAATGTCTGCTCCGACATTCTTTCGTTCGATTGCTTTTTTTTTTCTCTCTCTCTTTTCTATTTTTACCTCGTCAACCTCTGTATATATATATATATATATATATATATATATATATATATATATATATATATATATATATATATATATATATATATATATATATATACACACACACACACACACACACACACAGATTTACTATGGTTAGCTTAATACGGCACAAGACCAGATGAACAGAAATGGAGCGGAATGAACATAAATATTAATATTTACTCAAATATTTGTGAGTAATACTAAACAGAAAGATTTCTCGGAAGAGATTCGGCAAATAGGCGGCGTCTTGATCGCGGCGTAGCCACTGAGATGAAGATTAACAATTTCGTTCACCTAAATAAAGCATTTGTTTCAAGTCGTATGTACCTGCGTTCGTTAGAGTTGTGCCTCTTTAGAAAGTATTTTATTTCTGAGGTGGATTTGTTGTCTGAACTCACAAAGACAGCTACGTCTATTTTAAAATCGAGTTTCGTTTTGCCTATTACGCCCAATTTTGCTGTGCCTTGTACAAATACCAACCTAAAAGATTGATTTGTTTTTACGGCTTATCAACATTTTGTGGGTTATTTCAAATCGAAATATTTTGGATTGTAAGAATAAGTCTTTTTTTTTTTGCGAATGAATATTGCATTAACAGTTATTTTTTTTAAATAACAATGATTTTCCAGATACAAGTCCGACTATTTAATCCGTAGCTGGGGGATATGATGGATTCCTACCTTTCCCAAGAATATTTGTACATAAATGAATATAACGAGACCGACCGGAATTCGTACTCTGCTATCGGATTTCTCCGACTGAGGCGCTATCCATTACACCACCCGCACATCCCAGTGTTGAACAAAGGAAAGGAATCACTCGTCTTCTGTGTACATCTGGATGTAGAAAAAGGTGAGTCGGAGCAAACACAATGCTCATATTGGCGCTTTAAAGATCATTATCACGTTACATCACGAGTCCCGTAGCCAATTAGGGTCCTAGGGGCATCATGCGTACCAAAGACATCGAGCGTCTAAAGGTAGTTATCTTGATGGATCCAATCCCTCTTCAAGTTAGTCTTGAATTCAATGTTTTCCTTCTTCTAGATTGGAGAGTACAGTAAGCACTTGTTGTATATTGTATTGAATAGCTGGCCACTCGTATTTGAGGATACCTGTCTACTAGGGCGGCTACCCAATCCCTGTTGCAGAAGCTTGCTCAGGCGCAATTGTCTTTATTCAACACCCACAGAGCCACCTATGGTTTATACTGCGACTATGCTGAGAAGACCTTAGTTGCAGTTTCTGGGAAAGAGCGTGTTATCTAGTATGATCAACAATTTGAACAAGGCCAGCACGCTCATGCCCTCGGCCACGATGACTTCGTGCTAGCACAGCTATCGACGGCACCCAAGGGTTCCGTCTACCCAATTTCACTCAAAAGGCTTGGGTCAACCCATGGTAAGGTTTCCAGAGGTGCCGGACCAATCCGAAAACATTCCTGACAAATCGACCATAGTGAGAATCGAACCTGGGTCTCATGGTCAGAATGCGAACGTTCTAAACACTCGGCACTTGTTATAAAGTTCATATAACGCTGTACTAGTAGCTGGTTAGTAAGACTGTAAAGAAAACACTGGAAACAAAAGGTTGAATAAAGACGGGTTTAGTCACATGCTAACATGTACTAGTTCAGTGCGACAAACGTTTGACTGAAAAACGTTACGCTGTTTACCACTGTTCCATGAGCAGACGTTCTATCCGTAGCGGATGGACGAGCCCATGTTTCAATAATAGTTGTAAAGAGGGTTAGTCTCCCTGTTATTTAACCCATAACTTTGGGGAGAGATGGATTCATACGTTTCCCAGTGGTCTTTGCACAAAAGTGAACGTAATAAACACGGTCTGAATTCAAACACGTTTCACAAATTTATCTTTCCGAATCGATGAAAGCCATTAGCATTTCTTCTATTTCGTGTAAAAGAAACACATTTTTTAATCGTTTTATCCCAAGCAAGATGACAATGCCACTAGAACGTATGGAGCTACAAGGAGTGAAAGTGAAAGTGAAAGTGAAAATGAAAGAAAAGACTGAGAAATTGGAGGACCGTGGGAAGGACAAAAAATAAGAAACAGTTTTCAAGAAGGCAGAAAATGGCGATTGACGTTGCATTTAACTTTTTGAAAATTTTATTCATCAGGGAAGCTAGAATCGAAAGGGAGTTTCACATGTGGGGACTGCGAGAAAAAAACTGTTAGAGTAGAAATGGCCATTGCATCTAGCTATTTCAACAGTAAAACTATGAGACCTAATCACCAATCTAGTAGAACCCTTTAATTCATGTAGATGGAGCACCAGTGAAGAAAAAAGCTCATCAGAGCAGATGCCATAAAATATTTGCGGATGGGCAAGAAGGAAGCCATGTTGCATCGTTGGGAAAGTGAATGGAAACGAGATGCCTGGTCAGGATCGATTGTATTACAGACCCTTCTCTGGATTGTGATCTTTATGGTCCAGTGGATAATGGCGTTGGTTAGATACAGTGACTAGACCCCAAAAGAGTTGTGAGTTCAATACCAGGCTACAGCAGTGGTGAACCAAATCTGAGACATCCAGAAGAAGCAGGGCACGTGGAACTAGAATAATCTACCCTGGTTCACGAACTAAAGGGTTCGATTCGAAATTCCAATCACCTGAAGAAGGCGGGAGCGTACAACGGCCGAAATGTTGTGAATATGGCAATGAAGATGAAGATAACAGTCCGAATAAT
>OZ038483.1:60213280-60218280 GCA_964036315.1 Acanthosepion esculentum | reverse complement strand
TGACGAGGAAAAGACGTGGTGGGGTGCCCCCTCAGCGACGATAAAAATAAAAAGTTATAATAGTTGTAGAAGAAGGGGAAATGAGAGGAATTATTCACCCTCAATTTGATATTTACAATCTGATACGAGAGCTGTATGGTTTAATTTCGAAACAAATCTCGGCCCTATCGACAGAACGCTGGATTTCATGAGTACTTTCGACAACTAATTCCAGTATTAGCCAATTTTTGTTGTGCATTTACTACAAGTTTCAGAAATGAATACAGAAGACAGGATTTATAATACGTCTACAGTATGCGATGGATAAATTGTCGTCTAAATTACGCAAAAATTAAAAATAACGCTGACATCTCATTTTAACAGATATATTTACCAAAAGTACACAAAAATATCTTGAGATACTAAAGAGTAAATTTATTCAATAAAATCACCATTGTATTCAACCTCGGCCTCCAGACATCTTCTGAATTTCATGCAACTCTTCTGAACAGTCTCCTTGTCTATCTTTGGTGTCACAAGGGGTTTTGTTGGGCTCAACTACACCCACACATAAAAATAAAGGGGGTTGCAGTCTGGGGAGTTAAGTGACCAAATGTAAGGAGTGATTTGGTCGCAAATATTAGCCATGACTGGGTTCTCCTGCTTGTGTGGCATGGTGCAGAGTCCCGTTGCCAGACAAAGGATTTCCCGGCAGCCACGCTGTTGATCCAGATATGCACTACATCCTCAAGGGATTTGATGTAGTTCTCCATGTTGAATCTGAGGCCCTCACCAACAAATTCGGGAGTTCTTTTCTTATCAGAACGAGCAGAGTGAGTTTTCCGAGCTGCCGTACTTTCGCAATCACCATTAGACTCATCTAACTCTTTCCGAATCCTCTGCGCTGTCCTCAAATTGACACCCAAACACTCTGTAATGTTCCTATTGGGGCTTCCGGTGCGAATGACAAGCAATACAGCATGCTGTTTCCAAATTTCTGGTGGAGTGAATTGCGTCATAGTGCTCTTTTTCTCACAGACGGTGCCCAACTTACTCTACTATACTGTGCAGTCAACAAAATCAAAATCAAGCAACGCGCATGCGCGAAATTAAAAATATAAAATCGCGACAATTTACCCATCGCACCCTGTATATTTCTGATATGCGGTATTGTATCTATTTACACTATTTACATTGTTCGGACTCTTGATCGCTTCTTTATTGACGTTTCGGCCGTTGTACGCCCCGGTCTTCTTCAAGCGATATACGTTGGAATTTCGAGCCGAACCTTCTATTTAGTCCACTGGGGTAGATTGTTCTAGTTCCACATGCCGTGCCCTTTCTGGATATCTCAGTTTCAGTTATTTCCCTTTAGTAAATCAACTCACCAATTTTTTTCCCCAACAACACGTAGATAAAAGGGTTGGTTGAGGTAAGTCAGTGACTTCACCCAAAGAGTTGCGAGTTCAATACCTGGCCACAGCGGAGGTAAAACAAAAACTTGGAGAGTTGAGTTACTAAAGGCATGGCACGTGGAGCTAGAACAACCTACTCTAGTGGGCCAAATAAAGGCTTAGGTTCGCAATTTACTTATCTAACGAATATCACCTGAAGAAAGTGCGTACGGCAGAAACGTTATCACAACAAAGATGAGGACAACAGTCCGAACCATGTAAATAGTGTAAATAGGATTTGTAATGGCTGGTCGCCAGTTTCCGAATATGCCTGATTGCTGGGTCGACTAGATAATTCCCGTTGCAGACACATTTATGTTTGCTCAACGCGCACAGAACAAACAATGTTATTTAAACTGCAACTATGATGAGCGCATCCAAGTTACGTTTTCTTGTAGAAAGCACATCGTCTGGCATGATCAACAGGCGGAAGAAGGCCAGTACACTCAAACGCTCGGCCACGATGACTTATGACTTCGTGCCAGCACAACCATCGACGAATTATTCCGTCTATTTCAATCACAAGGCTTGGGTCAACCGAGGTGGTTTTCAGACACGGTCCTAACGTGCCATAGGCTGCGATCGCTTCCCTGGTTGATAGCATCAAGAAGTCAGTTTCCTGATAGATCACATGGTGAGATCCGAACGCCGGCCTCATGGTTCCGAAAGCGGATGTTCTAACCACTCGGCCAATAGGATGTAAAAGTTCTAAAATATCTTATTTTAAAGAAAATGACTAAACTAACTTTGATACCTAAGTTCTTCACGTATATATATATATATGTGTGTGTGTGTGTGTGTGCGTGTGTGTGTGTGTATGTGCGTGTGTGTGTGTGCGCGTGTGTGTGTGTGTGTGTGTTGCTGATAATCCGAGCATGCGACAGGGTTACATAGAACCAAGCTTTTCTGGTGATTAGGGTGGTTAGACACCCAACAGGATTAAGAACAAGCCAAATCGCAAATGAATCTTTTCATGACATCTATGGCTATCTAGCACGGGTGCGTGGATGTAAAAATGCCTGGATTAGTAACGTGTCCAGGCCCGCAGTAAACGCATCTTAGCCTTCGTTAGGGTATCCAAGCTAGGAAAACTCTGATGTAACACCTTTGTCAGCATACAGCGATGTTGATTGGTTCTTCTTTTAGGGTACATTTTAAGAGTGGAATTGAGAGAGCGTTATCGAATGATCTTTTTGCGTACTGAATATCTGGCTTAGCCTAAAAAAAAGCTATCATAAGCGATTAAGACTTGCTAGAGGATTTAAAAGATAAAAAGTCCCAGCCCCGCTTAAACGGCCATATCCGTTCGAAACACAACTAAATCTTACAATGATACGGCAGTCATCATACAAATATCTATATATGTATGCTAATACTCTGGGTGTAGTGATATAGTTATGGATGTTTGTCTGGCGACATTTTATCTAATAGCATCTAAGGAAAAGCGAAATACATATATGTGTTTAGAGGTTGCAGTATACCTAATACCAAGAAGTTTGTTCATATGAGTGTCGTAGTGGGTGATAGAGATGTGGCTTAGGAGAGAGGTGAGGTCTGCAGCTAGAAAAAAAAAAGGAAATCAATGGTTTATGATAAAATACCCCGGGAGAAGTACAAGTAATGAAATCCCCACCCAACTTCTTAAATATGTTTGATCAACTCTCCGGGACACTTAAAAAATGGCATATATCAATATTAAATAAGTAGATATTTTAGGTTAGCCAACTATACCCTGAGGCCACTTAAGATAGAATTTATTTATAAATCTTGTATTGTATTCTTTATTTGACGGCGTAATGAATAGCGGTTCGAACTGAGATAATTATTTTGCTAGCCCCACTTTACTTTGGGACTAACACGAATAAGAAAAATACTTTATCAATATGTGATAAAGATATTTATTTACACCTAAACATGAATACAACGGTTAACATAAACACAATGTCCTTTCCTATATAGAGAGAATATGTCAGGCGGGCTTAACCATCTGGTGGAGTGAAATAGGGCTACATAGCTAGTACCTTTGAAACCCTCGGCAACTGGTGCCGTTGACAGCGGAGAGAATTACTTGTTGCTTCGGAGCAGGTCCGGTTTCTTTTCTGGTGGTAGTCAGCTTTTTCTGAACCCACGTGGTTTTATTAACCAATGAAAGACCGCCTAATATCATGTGACCAATCTATAGGAGCAGACGAATTTTACAAACCCAACATAATCAAAGAGCCGAATTCGACGTCCAGTCGAGTTCATTACATTCACGTGTCCCTTGGAATGGTATGAATTCATCTCTTCTTCTCTTCCCCAGCTGTGGGTAAATAGCTGGGTTCATTAGCCCTGGGTGGCAACCGGTCTTGGAGAAAGTAACTCTGAATTCAAAACTGAATGTAGCCCTGGCATAGCACATACTATACAGCTAAAGGAAAGGAACGTTCGCATTGGCTCGATGATCCCGACTGCGGTCGACAAATGATGATGATGTGTAAATAGCAGGACAGAATGTGCTCTATAGACTTGGCTGGCACTCCCCATCTATGGGTAAATAGCAGGACAGAATGTCCACTATAGCCTTGGCTGGCACTCCCCAGTTATGGGTAAATAGCAGGACAGAATGTGCCCTATAGCCTTGGCTAGCACTCCCCAGGTATATGGGTAAATAGCAGGACAGAATGTGCTCTATAGCCTTGGTTTGCAACCAGTCTACCGGAGAAGAGGAAAATCTTTTTCCTAGTCAGTCATTAATCGAAAAAGACATGATTACCCCAGACTGAATATGACCTACCATGATTTATTTTCGGTGGACATAATCTTAATAATGTTTTTTGTGCGAAAGTTCGCCTAATACAAGAGTCGAGAATCAGTGTTGTCTAGAAGAAGAAAAAACACTGAATTCACACCAGCCTGGAAAGGGTTGGACTCTGTCAGGCTATATTTCCCAGGAGACACGACTGCAGTACATGTGGTGCCCCCTACCTCCCTAATGAGTTACAGATCTCGTGATCGTGGGTTTATAGCCAGTATTCACGTTAGCTGAAAGCCGTAATCTTTGGGCACGAACTGAGGCACAACCAGACCAGCAATATCATGCCAAATGAGCTTACCAACAATTACACTATGGCAGGGAAATCAACAATTTCTTGGAGTTCAGCAGAAAAACCAAATGAGTCTGAGAAGTCTGTATTGCACCACACTCTCCCAAGTGCAAAAGCAGCATACGAAATTCTACCTGGGCTCAAACGCCGATTTTCAGCAATCTCTGTAACTATTTCAGCGACGATCCAGGTCGAAGTCACTTAATAAAGAATTTCTAGTCTGGCTCAAGGTCAAGGTAGTAGGATACTCGGTGAGGATAGAACTCACTAGCAATGGTTGCTGAAACTAGCTGGTTTATGAAAGCAACCCGAGCAAAAATGTAAGAAGCTAGCTTTGTAGTTTTACAATAAATAAACACTCCTTCCCCATCTTTTGAACAGGACTAAAGATTTATCCCTTGTTTCCTGTTTAGGATTGGGCTTCCGCTTCCTTCTCCTAAATTATTCTCATTTTCTTTCACTCCCAGTAGCTCTTTGCGTT
>OZ038483.1:60208280-60210780 GCA_964036315.1 Acanthosepion esculentum | reverse complement strand
ACAAGAAATAAACGTAATAGTTCTCAAATAAAAATGAGAATTATACTTAACATCAGGACACATAATGAGGAAAGAGGGCTTGGAAAATTTGATACTCGCAAGACAGACCGAAAGCAAGAGGGAGAGGGGAAAACAAGACATAACATATTTAGTGAGCTTGAGTAAATGAAAAGCGGAACAAGGGTTTGCAGAAAAAATCAGAAAGACACAATTTATTAAGGGCTACAAAAGAAAAAAAGTTGGGGAGAGCAATGATCGCCTACATCCTGAGGGATACGGCACATGAAGAAGGAGAAGAAAATTCTCAACACATGAGAACACTTAATCTTTCATGAAAAATTTGAAAGGAATTTAAATAATATTTATCACATTCATGCCCACTTTAATTAAATCCCTACAATCTTAACTGTTTCAGGTTTTCTGCTGTAAAGCGCATTATTAATCTATCAAATAAAAACAGACACTAAATGACTACTACTCGGAGACGTTATTGGTTAAATTTACAATTTTGCTCTCCCAAGCGATCGATTTGGTAATTTTCTATTCAAATCCTATCGACGATACGAGAGCAATGCGCAAAAATCCTGGTTAGTAAAGCCCTTCTGGAATAATTAAAACAAAAAAAAGTAATGGACAATGTTTAAACAGTTTTCACAAGTAAAGTTTTCATCAATGAAGTAAGGTCTGTAAATTCGTGCTAATAACAAATCTATCCAAGCATTTACGTTTGTGCTTGAGTTACCCGTTGTTTGTGTGGGTGGTTCAGTTCACTGCACTCCACAAAACATTTTCCTTATTGTTTGATTTGTTAATAAAAAAATATTTTCTTTTTATCTCATTTTACTTTTCTTCTATTTTGATTTCAAATGTAGTAGTAAATCCATATACAACCATACATATATATATATATATATATATATATATATATATATATATTGTTAGATGTTTTTTATACACATCCACACACGCGCGTGCGCACGCACACACACACATATATATGTGAGTCAAATGAATACTTATATAAATATACTTAAATGAATAGTTCAAACATTATTTATAGTTGATATCGGTGTTTTAAATAGACGCCTAGTTCTTTTTATCTGAAACTGTTTATTACGTCTGCCGGCCTGCACACTCGAGAAAACTGTCCTTTATTAAGTTGTATCGGGCAGGCCGATAGGAGTAATGCACACAGTTTAGAATAAAAAGAACTGGACGTCTATTTAAAACATGGGTATCCACTAAAAATAACGTTAGAGGTAATAAAAAAATCGGATTAAAAGTAAATTCTTTGTAAACAGATATATATGAATTAAATGAATACTTATATAAACATATATATATATATATATATATATATATATACATATATATGCCACACACACACACACACACACACATATATATATATATATATATATATCGGTATGATAAAAATGTACATATACGCGCATATACTTGCATGTATATATAAATATATTTCTTCCTCAGGTGTTATAAATACAGTGCTCAATGTTATGTAACAGAGCTATAAGTATATATTAGTGAATATACATAATATCCCACGTCGATATCATGTATAATCACTAATATATATATATATATATATATATATATATATATATATATATATATATATATATATATATATATATATGTATAAGGAAAAAAATACTGCCTGATGATGGAGACAGAGGTTTTTGAAAGTACTAGCTGAATTAAAAATTACACCATATCCATTTTATTCATAAGTATCTCATCATTCAGTGGATTATTAGTAGTATAATGCTTATAATTATGTCTACTAGCGAAGGGATTTCGCCAATAATTGCATTAATATTGCTAATTGATTCAAGGTATGATTAACTCTTTGTAATATATATATATATATATAAGTTAAAGTGCACAATGAGGTCAATACCGAGTGCTGACAGTTTGTTTCATGCATGAAAGTAATCTTCAGACCTTAAATCGATTTACTTAGCGTAGCTTATATGTGGCATAAGGACGAAAGTAATACAGCTAGCGAGGATCGAACTCGCTACTCAGTCGCAATTAATCTATCAAGTCAAACTTCTTAACCACTGACATAAACGCCCCCCCCCCCACCTACAAAGAAGTACCAAGGTTCGATCCATGAGGAGAACACATTTTCTTGACTCGAATTTCTCGAATTTGGAGGCCACCAGACGTAATACCCACTGCAAGTAATTTATATATAATATAATGTATATAGTATGTATGTATATATGAGTACCATGGCATGGAATTTGATCGAATGTAAAATATAAGGTCATTTTTAAAGAAATTAACTTGACACCTCTATAACTTATTGAGATGTAGATTCATTGAAAGGGCTATAATTTTATTTATGAGTTTCCTACGATTAATATACGACCGGCCTACATCAATATATAACTATGTCTTAAAAAGTTTGTACTGAAACAATGTGGGATATTTAAAGTATAAATCAAAATTTAATCGTTTACACGTTTAAGAT
>OZ038483.1:60180780-60205780 GCA_964036315.1 Acanthosepion esculentum | reverse complement strand
TTTTTTCAGCGCCTTTCTTTCATCTTTCTATTTTTCTGAATTTTCTTTTTATATTTCATTCTTTTAACATCGTATAAGTTTTCTTTGTTTTCTTTGTTTTCTTTTTTTCTGACTTTATTTTTCTTTTTTGTTTACTACTTTTTTTCGTTACGATTTAATGCTTTCTTTCGTTTTTCATTTTCTTTTTAACTTTCTCCTTATTTTTATCCGATTCATTCACTTTTTTATTTTATTTTTTCTTTCATCTTATAATTTTTCTTCTTTTTATTTATTTAGGTTCAGTATTCTTTCTTTTCTTTTTTTCCCCTTCTTTCTCCTCTTCTGACAGTAATTCATTTTCCGTCCTTTTTGTATGCGTTTTTAGTTACCGTTTTAATACCTTATTGCCACTCATAGTTTAGTTTAATGTTTCGCTTTCTCTTCGTTTAAGTCAGTTCAATTCATTCATTCAATCTTTTTTTTATCGTGCGCTCACTTTTCTTTAGTTTTCTTCTTCACTTTCTCTCTCTCTCTCTCTCTCTCTCTCTCACTCTCGTTTCTTATTTTATACTTTCTTTTTAAAATGTATTCCTCTTTTCATTTCCTCCTATTTTTCACTTTTCATTTTTACCTTATTTTCTTTTTTCCGTTGTTCTTTTTTATATTGTTCCTTAATTTTCTTTACCTTTAATTGTCTTTCACTAAGCAATCATATTTCAAAAAGATGTCTTTTCTACCGACACAATACGAAATAAAGAACAAGAGAGCAAAGTTAATAAAGAAAACTATGTCATTCAGAATGGAAACAAGGCCCCGCGAGTTGAGATTAACCGGCGAGTTGCGATTTTGACTCGAAATTAAAAAAAAAAAATTTTTTTTTTAAATATATGTATGTATATATCAGCTGAGTTTAAATTATGAAACACACGACATCAATCACATCAACAAATGTTGACTCACTCTTTTAAATTATAAAAGAATCTTTGATTTGTTTTACTTTTTTTATTTAAAAAAAAAATTTTTTTTTGTCCATAAATTCGAAAATAAACTCACAGACGAAACGGAAGAGAAAGTGTTTCCTTCTGACGATATCGAAAAAAAGGGGAGACAACTCCTCGTCTATTTTCGGTTTTTTAAATTTTTTTTTTTTTTATTCACTTGCTTTTGTCTTAGTTGCAATAACACTTCTTATGCCTTCTGTTACTTTTATTTTTGCTTGGTACGAAAACTGTTACGTGATATCAGTCATCCTATATGGCTGTGAATGTTGGACAATCTCTTCACAGATGAATCCCACAGACAAACCTCAGTTTCAAGTGCTTTTTCATGTATTGCTTCTAATACCCGATTTCGTCATCTGTTGCACGCGATGTTGGAATTGAGTACCAAATACAAGAGAAGATTAGAACAGAAGCGGCCTGAAAGAAACGCTAAAATAAATAAATTGGGGAAAAAGAGGAACAGCCTAAAAGGCAAACTACGAACTAGGTACTTCTTACCAACATTTTCGTTTGGATTATGAAGTAAAAGAATGCCGTATGTCTTACAGCCACATCACATTGAAATACCGCTTCCCGTACGAAGTTAAGCAATGTCGAATCTGGTCAGTACCTAAATGGGTGACTACTTGGGAATACCAGCTGCTGTAAGCTTAGATGTGTGGGAAGTTAATAATTACCATCCCCCACTCCGAGGGATGTATGTGGCACAAGGCCGAGTTTACCGTGGTTTCTCCGAGCCCGTAGGCTCGGCCAAAAATATTCCCTTAGAACCCGCATAAACGGGTTCAGAGTCTGTCTACCTCTCCGGACAAAGCCTCGTCCGGGTTCCCCTCTGCTCAAGGCAGAGAGTTCGACAATACAAACAGGCTATGACACTGTTGTGTGGGAAGTTTAATGGATAACATCTTGTAATTTTTTTATCGGAGAGGCGAGTTCCAATTCCAGTTGGGATTATTATATTCACTTACGCGCTGTTACCCTTGGGAAACGTATAAATCCACCTCTTCTCTCCCCAGTTATTAGTTAATTAGTAAGACTTGTATCACTAATCAATTATTATCTCAAAAAATTCTTACAATCTAAAAATATTTTCTGGCTTTAAATAACCTGCAAAGGGGTTGATAAGCCGTAGAGAACGAATGAGTCTCAGAATTTCTGGGATGTGGAGTTATCATTATTTGTAATATTCGGATTATTGTCCTCATTTTTGTTGTTGTTATCACAAAGTTTCGGTCGGAGGGCACAACGACTAAACGTGATAACAACAACAAAGATAAGGACAACAGTCCATATATAAATAGTGTAAATAAAAATCACTCAATCATAAGAAAACCACGTATCTGTGTACGTAACTCTAAATAGTAATTATTTACTTGGTCGTAGTGAAGCCAATCGATCACGATTTCCCCATGACTTGCTTTGCTAAATGATTAAGCACATTGCCAAAATGGCAGCGCTTTAGATTTTAAATCCAAAGCTTTTCTTCTGTTTATTTAGGGCATCTCAAATTATTTACCGTTTGTCTAATATTGATCAGACTGCTTTTCATTGATAAGTAGATGACAGTGTGTTGATGATACAGAAAGAATACGCAAGAACTCCTAGATAAGATCCCGCGATCGCGAATTCCGTGACCCATCAGAGTGGTAGGGACACCACATGTACTACAGCCGCAGTAGAAGTGGTGATTCTTCGGCAAGATAACCTGAAGGAGGCCAACTCTCTCCAGGCCGGTTGCCACCCAATCCCTCTGTCCTGCTATTTACAGTGAGAAGCGGGGGGAGAAGAAGAGGATGCATACCTTTCTCAAGTTAATGAATTTAATGGATCCGACTCATCCGAGCCGCTATCCATTACTCCACTGTGCCTCCTCTTCTCCTGGGAAAGCGAGAGGAAAGGATTAAACTGTAAAACTGAATGGGTGGTCATCAGCCAGAGGAGCAGTCCAAGGTTTGAGCCCCGAATCAGAGTTATGCCGGGCGCAGAAGTTTACCTATCTGGGTAGTGTTATAACAAACGGCGGAAAGTTCGGTACAGAGATACGAAGATGCATTGCAATAGCGAAAGATGCCTTCCAAAAGCTAAACAAAGTATTAACAGCTAGGAAAACTTCATTAGAAACAAAGAAATGTGTGCTGAATTGTTATGTAATATCGATCTTCCTATATGGCGGTGAATGCTGGACAATTTCCTCATTGATGGAGATGAATCTTGAAAGGACAGAGAAATGGTTCTGCAGAAAAATGGTAAGAATACCGTGGACTAAACATGTGCGCAACAAGGAAGTTTTAAGGAAATGGGAATGTAAAGGACACAGTTGAAATTTATGGCGCGCATAATGAAAAGGAGAGCTTGGAAAATTTAACACTCTCAAGACATATTGAAGGCAAGAGTATCAGCGGAAAACATTGAATACCCCAACTACTAGTGTTTATGCAAATCGATGGCAGAACAGGAACTAGGTAGCATAAAAAATGGACAAACATGGCTTTGATCTAGAAAGAATAAAAAAGTCGTGGAGAGCCATGATCGCCCACATTCTGAAGGAACACGGCAAATATAAAGACTTTGAATTTATCTAGATTTAAGATAATAAACAGGTCTAAAATGATTGGTTGATTTGTCTGTTTAACGGCATATCAACATCCTTATGGGTCATTTAATGCCGAAATTTAATTTTCTTGGGAACTTTAAGTAATAAAAATACGATATATGTTATTCTGCTTTCACAGTTGAATACATGGTAGATGATACTCAGCTTTTGCGAATATACATGTTTGTGAGGGCATAATTACTAGAGGTGGTGATATGTGTTTTATGTTGTAGTTTTGTTGCAGTTGTTTTGAAATACAGTTTCATTTCTTTGAGAAATTGTAGGATATTATATGAATCAATGTCATGAAAGCGTTTTTGTTTTTTTCAGGTAAGTTTGATTGTATTTCAGACGGATTTGGGTGAAGTCGCTACAATTTGTTAGTATGCGTGTATTGTTGGCAATTTTACTATTAAAAATGTATTTTTATACTTTCATAGTGTTTTATATTTGTTTGCTATTTGCCCATAGCTGCGACCCTAACAGGTGCTACCACAGCTGGTCAGGGTTTACCTGGGAACAGCATCAATTAAGAGGTGGTTATTTCAATCTCCCGATCAGACACCTCGTTATCGTATGTATTTTACTGTCAGACCCAGGACTGGTCTAAAAGGAAATTCGGCTAAATATTTTGTATAGAGTAATGTATACTGACTGTTATACTATTATTTAAGTATTTTATTACTTAAATGTTATTTTTAGTGGATACCTATACTCGAGTAGATGCTCTTATTTATTATACAACATATTTAATAATAAGATTTCTAGACAATTCAGACCGGTCAACGAAAATGAATACACTGTTTAATAAAAAAACGTAGCGTCTACTCAAATACAGGTATCCACTAAAAATAACATTTAAGTAATAAAATCTGTTGGATTGATAAAAAGAAAGCCATCGCTTCTTTAGAGTTTTCAGTTTTCCTAAATATAACACAGAAATGCGAAGTCATCGGCAAAAGAAACAGCCCAAAGCATGAGCTAAATATTGGGGACGACAAAATCAAACAGGTACAGACATTCCGTTCTCTATCCTTGGCTGAGGGCCAGTTTAGAAGAAGGATAACTCTGAATTCAAAACCGTCGAGAAAGCAACGGGAAGCCATTCCACTGTCTTTCTCCGGACGTCCTGGCAATTCACGGATAGTAATAAATAAAAGAATCTCTGTGGAGAGTCATGATCGCCTACTTTTGGAAGGGATATGTCAATTTCAGAAAATATGCATTTGTAGGCGTTTTCAGTCGACGTGTATTCCGATATAACCGGGCATGTGAGTAAAGGTGCGCCTTTTGATATGCGAGCGGGAGTATTTAATATTGCTTATCTTTGTCGGTGTGTATAAACAAATAACAACCAGAGTTAAGTCTTGTCAATGAATGATAAATGTCTGTGAGGAACACAATGAGGACGTGTTGGCGTAGATAAAAATTCCAAAATGTGCTTCCCTCGTCTTCTCTATTTATTACATTTACGTATATATTTTTCTTGCGTTTTTCCTTTTAAACAAATATGTAGGATTAAAAGTAATTTACGCTATCTCTTCTTGGGCCGTGGATTGATTTTTTTTTTTTTTGTGTGTGTGTGTAGCGGCACATCAACTCCTTATGAGTCATTTATTGCTGAAATTTAATTTTTGGTCGAGCCTTGAAGTAATAAAAATAAAAGATATATGTTATTCTGCTTTCACACTTGAATACATGGTAGATGATACACAGCTTTTGTGTATATACATGTTTGTGTGGACATAATTACTAGAGATGGTGATATGTATTTTATGTTGTAGTTTTTTAAAGTTATATTTTAGAATACAGTTTGATTTCTTTAAGAAACTGTAGGATATTATATGGATTAATGTCATGAAAGAGTTCTTTCATGTCGGTTGTTTGATTTGTTTAGCGGAATATCAACTTCTATGTGTTAATGTCGTAATCTAAATATTTTGAACACAATTTTCTTGCTTCAAGTAAATGTATTTTGTATGTAATTATATGCCTTCAACTACAGATAAAATGTATTGTTGATCATTTTACTGTGGGCATTGTTGGTATTTTTTTAATCTAAAAATGTATTGCTGGTATTTTTATACTTTCATAATGTTTTATTTTGTTTGGTGTGTGTGTTTGGGGGGGGTTAACTAGCTGGGACCCTATCAGGTTAGGGTGGACCTGGGAACAACAGCAATTAAGGTGGTTCTACGCTCCTCAAAATCTCCAGTCTCCCGAACCTTGCTGCCAGATGCAGTTTATCGTCCGACACAGGGCTCTTGCGGTGGGGAACTGGGAACTCGACGTCTTGCTATGGGAACTACAGCAGCAGCATAAACATGCTGAGGTTGTGACTCTTGACGCCACAGGAATTTAGGGGCGCTAAAGAGGAGGAGGAGGAGAATTAGCTTTTTGGATATTCGGGTTGTGTAACATGATATACTGGTCCTCCTCGTTTTGAGCAGAAGGAAAACTATGTACATTGAGGACATATTTTTGTAAATATAATGGTTGAGATACCATGGTCCGAAACGCGTGAGCAACGACGAAGATTTAGAGAAAATGGAAACAAGAGAGACACTTATAATTAACATCGAGAAGAGATAGTTGAGGTTGCTATGGTGCATAATGTGGAAAGACGGTTTGGGAAATCTAATACTGACAGGACAGACTGAAGGCAATAGAGGCAGAGGAAGACAACGCATAACATACTTAGTGGCCTTGAGTAAATGGATGGCGGAACAGGTTTTAGGAAAAATAACAGAAAGACAAAATATATTAAGAGTTATAAAGCACAGGAAGTTGTGGAGATCGATGATCGCCTACGTCCTGAGGATACATGACACATTAAAAGGAATGGTTGAATGTAATTATATGCCTTCAACTATAAATAATGTTGATCATTTTACTATAGATATTGTTGGTAATTTTTTTTAATATAAAAATGTATTGCTGGTATTTTATACTTTCATAGTGTTTTCTTTTTGTTTAGGGGTTCAATATTTGCCCATAGCTGGGACCTTAAGAAGTGCTACCACCTCTGGTCAGGGTGTTCCTGGGAACAACAGCAATAAAGAGGTGGTTCTACGCTCCTCAAAACCACCATGCAAAATATTTATATTTTCCTTTTAGACCAGTCCTGTGTCTGACAGTAAACTACATCCAGTAACAAGATGTCTGATAAGATTTGGCGTTTCCACAAACAAGAAAGATGTTCTCTTCGAGAGAACCCGTGCCACGAGCGCCTGTTGGGACTTGAGCTCAGTCCAGACCTCAAGTGGAACTCGTACATAGGATCTATCGCTAAAGATGTTGGGAAAATGATCTATTCTCTGTACCGCACCAGTAACAATCTGACTCCTCATTCTATCCTCGACCTAAAATGGAGTACTACTCCAATATATGGACGGAGGCTACCCAGTCATCATTTTTCAGTCTCGATAGAGCCCAAAAGCGTCTACGCGGTCTTGTGGGTGATGAATTATTTTCCATCCTACAGCCCGTTTCCCACGGACAAAACGTTGCAAGCCAAGACCATTCTATCGCTATTTCAATGGATAGTATTCAAACGAATTACATTCTTTAGTTCCACCAGTTCTAAACTTCACCGCTAAGACCGCTGTGCCACGCCCATTGTAGGGAACCACCCTCATTCCCTTCGTATTCCAATGGTGAGATATAAATTCCACTGCACGATTTTACACAAAATGTTATGGTAATTTCATAGATAATAAAGAAAATAAATCTGTGGAGAGCCATGATCATCTGCGTCCTTAATGGCCTCTAAAAAGGCTTGATTTTTTATTTATTTATCTTTTGCAGGTTTAGTTTGCTAATCGTAAGAGGGTTTTGCTTTCTAATTCTATAAATCAACTTGTGTGTGAACCTGTTTTTTCGCGATAAAGGATATCAGATGTCCCCTTTTTTCTTGGGGGTAGGGGAAGCGATATTTTCAGAATTGCAGCAGCTTTTAGCATATATATATATATATATATATATATATATATATATATATATATATATGATAAATTTATGTCATCATGTATTCACACTAACAAGTATTCCATTTGTAAGGAGTAAGTTACACTCAGTTTCTTCGCCAGAACTGTTGCCATGTGAATCAGAATTTTGATGGGATGCTTTCCTGATCACTACAATCTTAACGTCTACAAGTCGGGGAGGGGGGGGTCAACCGTTATCTATCCTACATATCCTCATAATATGCTACACTTGCTCCCTCCACCTACGCATTTACGACATCAGTAACCCTCTACTGTGAGTGGCACTTGTACTGGGTGAAAAAGTATATTTTTTTAAAGTTATCATCGACGCACTGGTATCTTCGAGATGCGAGCAACAGTTACACATATACCAACTATTATTTATCGTATCTCGCATAGTTTGACAATAAACAAATATTTTTCCACGTCAGGAAAAATGGTTTCTATTTATTTTTACACCTTTAATATAGCTTCCAGTATACAATGTTTTATCATCATGTTTACTTCATTTATGTTGAGTTTTTTTTATATTTTATTATTATCATAGTCTTAATTGGCTGCAGTTAAAGCAGGCGGTTGTTAACAATGTCATATAAACGCGTTCTTTGGTCTACAACACGCAGACGCATGCGCAAAGAAGCGAACATGCCCTGAGAGAGCGTGTAATGACTTATGTTTCCATAGCGAAAAAATGATATTCCATCGATGAACTCTCAGAAATATACAGGATATGACTGATCTGGAAAGGTTACATTGATCGCAACAGTTATGAATGAATTCAATGGCGCGTTTCACAGAATGGGGTACGGAAGCCATTGTCGGCTGCCAGCATCAAAATGTGTCTGCTCGACTACCAGTCTGTCTGCTCGCTTATCTGGTTGTTAGCAAACAACACAGTTCTCATTTCCCACTGCATTTAGGAAAGAGAGCTGAAACAAGGTTATGCTGTGTGTCTCATTGTCTGGCTTGTTAGTCAGTTTACATGTTGGCATGTCTTTTTTCAGTATGAATATAGAAGCATTTCTACCTTAGTTTGTTCATATCTATCTATCTATCTATCTATCTATCTATCTATCTATCTATCTATTGCAGTTTGTTTATTATATGCATATCCGTTTATCTCAGTATGTTTATTATCTATCTATCTATCTCAGTCTATTCATATCTATCTATCTATCTCAGTCTGTTCACACCTCTCTATCAGCTAGATTTGTCTTTCTGTCCGTCTATTTGTCTATCAATTTACTTCTACCTGCTCATATTAATCTCTTTTATTTATTTTCTCTTTACTTTCTCATCTAACCCCTTCTTTTCATTCCGACATTGTACTAGGGTTGAGTAGCTTAATCATTAGACGATGACCATAGCATTTACTGCAGGTTTCTTGGGACTTTCTTTCTGTTGACTCAGTAATCATTCAGGCAAAGAGGAATGATTGAAAATCAACGTCGAATATAGGTAGAAAAACGCAACATAGAAATGTACTTTACATAGTAATGAGTGACCCAATCAAATATAAATTTATATGATACAAAACAAGGATAGTACAAACGTATTGACCAATAACATAACACGTTAACCATTACAATCTAATTTATATATATATATATATATATATATAGAGAGAGAGAGAGAGAGAGAGAGAGAGAGAGAGAGAGAGTTATCATTCAAATGTAGTGTCAAGCGTCGTGAAAGCGAGTTTGTGGTGTGACCAACATAGATATTATTTAGTTCGTTGGAGATACAATCTCCCAAAGGGCACCTGAATTTGTAAACTATGTTGGTTTTTTTTCAAATCGCTAACCGGGGGAGAAGAATCATTTCGAATAATTGAGTTGGATATTTTAGATTTAGTGTAGTATATAATTAACTTAATTCTTTTGCTAGGATCTCTAACATTTTTAGGCATTTAAAACAACATGCCTGGCCGCATACACAATTCCGGAAAATCCTCGTCGAAAACACAACTATACTTAAACATGAAAACAATAAACAAAAACTAAAAATTCTTGAAGCTATATACATAAAACAGTTGAAACCTAACCTGAACAAAATAAACTATGAAATCTCCAAAAATATCCTTAAATGCCTATAATTAGTAACAGAAGTCATTGGTTCATACCAACGGCTTTCCATACTCAATACTCATCGGATTCACTCTCTCGTGGTCATGTGTGACGTCATGAGCTGTCGTGCGATTTTCGCTTTCAGCGTTTTATATGCACGTGTTTATCGTTGCTTGGAAATCATCCATGTAAACAAATAATACTATCATCAATTTCTTGTTCGTGTATTGCATAAATATATTGTGTAATTGTCATCTTTGATAATGGCTTATGTAAGCCGAAAGCTCAGATTGGATTAATAAAAAAAAGTATGTATCAATATTGTGATTTTCTTTCATTATTTAATGATAATGTTATTAAGATTATCAGACTATATGAAAAAAACTTACATAAAATATATAGACAACACTTATCTATATTATTTAATGAAACATGTATTAATATATATATATATATATATATATATATATATATATATATATATAAAGAGAGAACCGAGAAGCATACACTAAAGTTTATCACATATGGCTGCGTCACATATGGTTGCGTATGATTTTCTGTTGTAACTTATACACATATATACGTGTGTTCATGCGCTCGCGCGTGTGTGTGAATGTGTGCGTGTAGTCAATAAGAATTTCATTTGAATAAGTTTTGTACAAAATATAGCAACACTTGTTAATATATATATATATATATATATATATATATATATATATATATATATATATATATATATATATGTATATATATATAAGGTACCCCCAAAGAAACGCGATACCTAAGGTTTAAAATCAATTTTTAAAAATGAAAGCTTTTGTGAAGCTTTTATCTTAGTTTTAATTTCAGGCTAATATATTAAATTTGATATTCACAATAAGCAAAATTTTGTCAGCACAATGCAATTCTCTTTATTAAAGAAATTTCTTTATTGAAAATGAAAACGGAATCTAATAGAATCCAATTTTTATAATAATACAGTATGAAAACAAATAAAAAAACAAGTGTTCAGTTGGTTATGGTGAATCACAATGTGTCTCGCCGATGTAGATTTTATTTTTGTGAAATAAAATGAAATGCTCATCATCGGAAAATGCCAGATTTAATGTCCATCTTTATCTCTCTCTCTCTCTCTCTCTCTCTCTCTCTCTCTCTATCTATATATATATATATATATATATATATATATATATATATATATATATATATATATATTTACACACAGTATGCTATATATATATATATCTCTAAGTATGGGGCACCCAAGTGACGATCGAACTCACTACTCAGTCGTAATTGTTGTAGTGAGACAAGCTTGCTAACCACCACATCACATCGAAGTTCTCAATATATATATATATATATATATATATATATATATATATATATATATATATATATATATATATATATATATATATATATATATATATATATATATATATATTGAGAACTTCGATGTGATGTGGTGGTTAGGTGGTATATATATATTGACTATAAACGATTTCTTCTTCATATGGGTACACGGTCAGAACTGCCTTCACAACTTTAAAAATCACCTCGACAGTTTCTATCACGCCATCAAATTCACAATGGAATATTCCACCACTTTCACTCCGTCTCTGGATGTACAGCTACGTCTAAATAACAACCACATTTCAACAACAGTGTACACCAAATCCACAGATGTCCACTGATACCTAAATATCCCCGAAGATTAATATACGACTGGACTATCGTCTGTTCTTATTCAATTGGTACTGCAACAATGCGGGATACGTAAACTCTTGAAAAAATAAAATAAGAAATAAAAACTGAATTGAAATTAGTTAAAATCTAATTCCTATAACAATTCAGTTCAAGTAAAATTCAAACGTTCAACTGCTTAATATGAATCGCACTTTCTTTGCTAATGTAGATTTTGTCCTTGTGAAATAAAATTATTTTTCTGATGATCGTTGGCCACTCATGTCATAGTAAATATTTTCAAAGTTATCTTAGTCTGACAACCATATAACCGAGTACGAATATGGACTGAATACCATATAAATTGAGTACCAAATACAAGAGAAGATTAGAATAGAAGCAACGGCGGGGGGGGGGGGAGAAACGCCAAAATAAATAGGTAGGGAGCAAGAGGAACAGCCCAAAATGCAAACTACGAACTTGATGCTTCTTACCAACATCTTCGTTTTGATTATGCAGTAAGACTACCACGTCACGTTAAAACACCGTTTCCCGTACGATCACCGCAGTTAAGCAACGTACCTAGATGGGTGACCGCTTGGGAATTTCAGGTACTCTAAGCTTGGACGTGCGGGTGGTGTAGTAGATAAATGACTCGAAATTGTTAATCGGAGCGCCGAGTTTCAATCCCAGTTGGGTTTGTTATTTCGCGCAAATACGCTTGCGAAAGGTACAAATCCACCTCTTCTTTTTCCAGCTATGGGTCAATTAGTAAGAATTGTATCATTAAAATCGTTATTATCTCCCCGCCAAAAATTCTTACAATCTAATTTTTTTTTCTGGCTTTAAATAACCAGCAAAGGGTTGATAAGCCTTAGAAAACGAATCAATCAAAATTATCTTTTTTCTTTTATATATATATATATATATATATATATAGTGTGTGTGTGTGTGTGTGTGTGTGTGTGGTTCTTAATAAATTGTGCCTTTCTATTATTTTCCCTAAACCCTGTTCAGCCATCCATTTCCTCAAGCTCATTAATTGTGTTATGCGTTGTTTTCCTTTATCCCTCTTACAGTCAATATGTCCTGTGAGTATCAGATTTTCCAAGCTCTCTTTCTTCATTATGCGCCCTAGAAATTTTAGCTGTCTCTTCCTGATGTTAAATATCAGTTTCCTTTTTCCTTTCCATTTTCTCTAAAACTTCGTCGCTGCTCACATATTCTGTCCATGGTATCCTCAGCATCCCGCTGCAGAGCAACATTTCTTTTGCGTCAACTCTCTTCATCTTTGTCCAACATTCACTGGCATATAGGTGGACAGATATCATCTTCTATTCTCAGCCAAAATACTTCGTTAATCGTTTTCAGTATTTTCTTTAACCCAAATAATCTATTCGTTGGTTTTCTTATATCCGATTGCGTAATTTATTTTGCGAAACTATTTCCCAGTAATCAATCATTTTTAAAACATCTCACTTTAACTTCTTGGTCTCTTTGACCAAATTCTGTGCTTAATTTGCGTATCTTTGATTTTGATTTACATCAGAGCCGAGCTCGCAGAAGCGGCCAAAGCAGCCTTTTCACTCTGTTGTCCGACCCTAAATGAGGTTATTATTGTTGTGTTAAGTGCGCTGGAGTGAACGGCTGCAGCAACAACGAAAAAAAAAAAAAGAGAAACGAAATGAATTTTCGAGGGAAATATCTCAGCTTACGAAGAGCAACAGCTCGTGAAGAAACGACAAAGAGGAAAAAAAGCCATCATACAGGTAAATAATACTTTAAGATACGGCAGAACGATAACTAACTTTTTTTTTTATATACTGACCTAAATATTACACATACATCGGCACTTGAGTATGCACAGAAACGTACAGGCGCGTGCACACACACACAAAAACGAACGTAGACATATTTCAATAGTACACCTACACCCGATCAAAACGTGGCGGTAAGTGATTAAACACACACACACACATACGCTCATGCACGCACACACGTATGAACGCACGCACATGCAAACACGTATGCACACACATGCACCACATCATATATATATATATATATATATATATATATATATATATATAAGATAAGGGAGATAAGGAATATCAATTAAATCATTTAGAGAGTTTCTCTTGGTCTTGAGTCATTCGTTTGATGTCGGATCGAAGCTTGTTATGGAACTTGGCGAAACTGTGTGTAATGTTCCGTATTTTCCTAGCATCGGAGGCCATTTTCAAGGAGAAAAGGTAGAAATCTGGGAGATAGCCAGTGTAACATTTATGTGGTTATATATATATATATATATATATATATATATATATATATATATATATATATATATATATATGTGTGTGGTTTATGTGGTTATATATATATATATATATATATATATATATATATATATATATATATTTATTCAAATGTTATTATAGGGAACACTTATTTTGATAGAGACGCCCCCATTTTGATTTATTTATTAAACAGTGTGTAATACGTCTATCGGCCTGCCCACTCGTATTACAAAATGTTTAATAAATAAATGAAAATGCAGCGTCTATTTCAAATAAGAAGTATCCACTACAGTTATTATACTGGACACTTCTTATTCGAAATAGATACCCCATCTTGAAGTAATAAAAATGTCGGATTAAGACTAATAAAATCAATTATTCCTATATACACACA
Source organism: Acanthosepion esculentum (assembly GCA_964036315.1). Lineage (NCBI taxonomy): Eukaryota > Metazoa > Mollusca > Cephalopoda > Sepiida > Sepiidae > Acanthosepion > Acanthosepion esculentum. Next base: position 60,191,778 of record OZ038483.1, on the reverse strand, counting down.
CACACATATATATATATATATATATATATACATATATATATATATATATATATATATATATATATATATATATATATATATATATATATATATGAATAAAAAAAGGAAAACATATTTTAGCCGACCCGTTTCATCCTCTAATTGCCTTGATAAAGTTCCTTATAGGACGAAACGCGTTGGCTTTCCTTTTGTCTTTATTCATATTGTCCTTTTACAAATATATTTTATGTGAAATTTTATATATATATATATATATATATATATATATATATATATATATATATATATACATATATATATATATATATATATATATATGGATTTTTAAAAATCTTTTTACATATATATATATATATATATATATATATATGGATTTTTTAAAAACGTTTTACATATATATATATATATATATGTATGTATGTAAAAAAAATTCTTCTGAGGCGTTTTGTCCTTTAGGACTTCGTCGGACTAAATTTGTATATATATATATATATATATATATATATATATATATATATATATATATGGAAAGAGAGAGACAATGGGATAGAGAGTAAGAAATACTATGAGATATATGTACACTTAAACTATTCATATTCGTATGTATTAACATATAGCAAACACTGATAGGTAGAAACAGCTTGTAACCTACTTAAGGAGTTTGTGTGAAAAGATGGCAGACAAAAGACTAAGATGGATGGTAAAGAGCCTGAAGCTAGAACAACAAAGACAGGAAGTATTGACGATCCATGATCGCCGACAGAATACTAGACGACGTTACTACCCTCTGGCTACTATTACCACCACTGACCGCGTACTCTTACCACCTTATCGCAGAATGTATAAAAGTTAGCATTATGGAATTCCAAGGAGGGCATATGAGATTCGGTATCACAAGTGGCAATTAGGATATGAGCTAAGCTCATCGATAGTGCCAGATTAGAGCTAAGTCACTGATGAATACGAGTGGCCATGAGTGAAGTAAAATTATATATCACTAAATATAAATATTAAAAGTACAAATACTAAAACTAGTTTTAGTATCAGGTACGGCATATTTGGAACACGTGACATGTACGAACCTAATTTGACTGCAATCCTTCAACTTGTACGACGCAAAATGAGTTACATTGCTGTAAATTTAAGACCTAGTGATGTGGTATTACAACCCACTTCAAATATAATGACTGGTATGTAACTATTTTGACGACGACACCGCGAGAGAGAGAGAGAGAGAGACCCAGATATGTTGTCTGTTGGTTAGTTTTAAGAAATGTATTTTTTTATAAATTAAGGCTATATAAAGGTAAAAATCGTAAAAATTACATGATTGGATCACAATATATGACACAAGATTATTTTTTTTTAATTTTCACTTGAATTAATCTTAATTGAACTTTTATATCCCTCTCTGTTGAACGATTGAACTTACGTGTCATTTCGAATGGGATGAAACAATACTGGATTTGAGATCGTGTTATTGGCCTTATTTAAATACCTTGCCCGGGCAATTCTATCTGCATTCCATACAATTTTGCCTTGTCTTTTCTAAACAGACGACCCTTTCCAAATGTCAACAATAACAACTCAAAAGGAGACGAAAAGCTTCAGGGCTTCCAACCCTGGCAAAAAAAAGGTTTATTGGCCCTGGAAAAGTTGTGCACTTTTAAGACCTTCTAGAATACTTGACTTGGACTACACACCCTACTTATTCCAAATTCATCCAATTCACACTTATGGCTAATAACAGAAGATCGGACTCATGACTGTCACAAGGTAAGATGACTTTTAAACGCAGTCTCCCCATAACGAAACTCGATACAGTGTGAACATTCACTTAATAGGGTTTAACAGTTATTTCATGCCTGAAGTCAACATCCCAACCCGACCAATCATTACAAATGATCAATGGAAAACACAAAGGCATGTTCAGTGCCCTTCCTACTTAATCGACAGGAGCACGTGTGCTGGGGATATAAGGGATCCACAGCCTTCCTGTTCATCTGTGTGACGCACTGCCTCGTGAAGTTGATCATGTCGCGTGTAATTTGTATACGAGAAGGGTGCGAAGAGAGCGAAGAGGGGGAGGATGATAAAAGAAGATTAAATCGGAGGTGGTGGAAAGGAAATGCTGACTTTTAAGCGAGAATTCTGCCAACCTTCAATTATACAGTAATGGTATTTGAAGTTTGACTTTTCATATTAGCGGCATTGCAGAAAATGGCCCAGAGATTATTATAAATAGAATTGGAGCTCACTATATGTTCTTTCTTTATGTTTGAATCATTTAGTTGTGATATTCTTCCACTCACCATATATATATATATATATATATATATATACGTGTGTGGAGGGGGTATGTAGAGGAGGGAGCGTTTAGTTAAAAATGACTGACACGGTACTTTTAAGTCTCTTTTTTTTCTTCTTCTTTTTTTTTTTTTTTTTTACTTGGTGTATGTAAATAATTGCCCGACTGATTGTTCGTTCTGAATGCTTTCGGGTAATTTATTAACCATTTTCAACGATTAGCCGAAAGCGCTGGGAGCGAACAATCATTTGAATAACTGAAAAGTTCAAAAGTGAAATCTCTTGTTCACGCACGCAAAAAAATAAATAAAAATATAAATTAAGAGAATAACTTCGCAGTCATATTTAATGAAACACCTAGCAGAGAAGGAGTGCTGCTTAAACACACACACACACACACACACACACACACACACACACACACACACTACAGGCTCGGATACCTCACATCAAATTCGGCTTTGTGCCACATCTGACCGCGTGGGGCGGTTGGTAGATATTCTACAGTTGGAGAGTCATTGTTGAATTCATTTGACTCATTTCTAGCACTTGACTACTTATACGGGCCGCTGGCGAATCTTATATGTGTTGTTCTTGTCCTAAGTATTATCGTTCATTACCAATCTTCGTGTGATTATTCTATTCAGTAACCTTCCCTAGGTTACAACAATATATATATATATATATATATATATATATATAGAGAGAGAGAGAGAGAGAGAGAGAGAGAGAGAGAGAGAGAGAGAGAGAGAGAGAGAGAGAGAGAGAGAAAGAGAAAGGAGTATGACAAAGCGGAGAAAGGTTTTGTGTGTCGTGTTTCGTCCTTTTGGACTTCAGCGGACTAAGTTTAAATTTATGCTGATGCGACTTAGTCCGATGAAGTCTTTAAGGACGAAACGCGTCACACGAAAACCTTTTTCACTTTGTCATACTTTTTTCAATATAATTGTTCTTGATACATAACAAATTTATATATCGTTATCCTATATATATATATATATATATATATATATATATATATATGTGTGTGTGTGTGTGTGTGTTTGTGTGTGTGTGTGTGTGTGTGTGTGTGCGTGTGTGTGTATTTCATTTCTTTGATTCAGTAAATGTTTATTTTTATAAACTTATTAATATATAGTTTCTCGTGTATGCACAAAGGACATGGGTCATTTAATGACCTACATATTCTAGCTTTTCCTATTAATTTCCATTTTTGTCGTTGATAAAAACATACGACATACGTTGAACCGATGTCATAATTCGTTGAAAAAGCACCCCTACCCTACCTAGACTTAATCACTTTTCAAAAGTAACTCATATTTGATACAATAGTATAAATGAACACGCTACCGCCCCTTGTCAAAATGATTGGATGTCTCCGTATCCTTGGAAACAAACATTAGGAATGTATGTGCTAATAAAACTCAGTAAATTTTAAAATAAGTTATTCCAACATTTGCTTAGAAATGAAACAGAACTAAGGCCTTTAATTTAATTATATAATTGATTTTGAAGTTTTTACTTTCTGTTTTTGAAACATGGTAATTCCCGTGTAGCGATGGAACCATATTTTTAAATCAGTTAATTTATAATATTTATGCTCTTTAAATTTGCATTGAGCACTCTTTTGTAAAAATAAAAATATTAATAAGAACACCGGATTATATATCTTACAGTTCTTTCTTTTATTAGAATATATATATATATATATATATATATATATATATATATATATATATATATATATATATATATAGGAAATGGCATGTCCTTTCAGAGAATAATCGATCATAATTCTCCACAGATTCTTTTTCTTTATTATCTCCTGAAATGCTATGATTTCTTGAGAAAAATAGTGGACTGTTTTCCCATTTGCCTTCTTCACAGTTCCTAATTCAGAGTAGTTCTTCTACTACACGGGTTGCTGGTGAAAGTCAGAGAGCGGCGTCCACCCATTATTTAATCCCTGTGTCTTCATGGATGCCATCAATGCAAAAGTAGGCACAAGAAAAGAGTTTGAATCTAGTGTAGGAAAATTTGAAATAACGTAGAGGAATGAGAGCAGTGAAATTTTATTTAACTTTTCAGAAAAAAACATCAAATAACACTTTTGAGAAAGACACCAAATAACACTTTTAAGAAAGACACCAAATAACACTTTTGAGAAAGACACCAAATTTCACTTTTTCAGAAAGACACCTAATAACACTTTCCAGAAATACATCAAATATCACTTTTTCAGGAAGACACAAAATGACACTTTACAGAGACACCAAATGACAATTATTAATACTTTTTTCAAAAGTAAAGAGGCTGTAAATGAACTTGGAAAGTCCCAAATGAAAGCCAAAAAAATGTAACTGATCTCAAAAGGCAGATAAAGCCATAAAACATGTAATAGTCAAAAACAAAGTTAACATAGAAAGTGATCTGGAAATGGAAGCTTGCACTGTTTAATTTAACATTGAAATTGGAGATAAACAAAATGACTCTCAAAAAGAAAACGCATGCCAATAAGGTCAGAGAGAACAATACCGAATTTCAAGTAGAAATCAAGAAAAGATTCCAGTCTTTGTGGAATAAGAGAAACAACATAGAAAATTTGAATCGCAAATTAAGGAAGCAGAAAAAGAAATTTTAAAAAGGAAGATTATTTACGATAGCATGCCATACTGGGCAACTGGCATTCAGGGCCTTTCACAGGGCAATGAGAATTACTGGACAGCGCCCATCTCCACTGCAAGTAACACGCGACAGATAGTACTGGGTTACATAGTACCAACAGAAAAGAGTAATCACTGAGGCCTGATCGTTTATTTAGTTTACCATTATTTCGTAACGAGATAACCTACGCACTCATGCAATTAGACACAGCCATTTCTTTCTTATTAATATGAACTAGTTTTAACCCGTGAAAATTTCACAGTTTCACTATTTGGAATTTCTGATAAATCCTAATTTTCAGTTAATGATTGAATAAGCTCATGCCGAGTTCTACCGTACGGCAATAAAACATCCGTAGAAATTCCCCTTTCGCATCGTTAAATATTTGAGCTTAACAACTTTAACAAAATATTGCGATAGCAATCAAGATATGAATGGTGGTCGTTATTTAAAGAAGTAAGCAGGTACAAATGAAACGATTCGAAATAGAGAACATTTTCCATATCACTGAAACAGATGTTAAACACTTCTATCTTCCCTGCTTTCTTTGATTTTTTCGCTGAAACCAAGTAGCGTTTTTAATATATCTTTTGTCTTCTCATGCGATCAAAAAGGAATAGTCCATTATTAATGAGGTATTAGCAGAAGACGTTAAACACCTCTGTCTTTCTATTTTTTTTTTTTCAGTGAAACTAAATAGCGTTTCTGATATGTCTTTTATCTTTCCACGCGATCAAAACGGAATAGTTCATTATTTATGAGCTATTGACAGGGCGTAACGGTCGTATGAACTAAAGAAATAACGAAGGGAGGAGCAAGCGCAATTATTATATGATGTTATGTTTAGTGGATGCACGTGTCTAAACAGACATTCCCTTTACAAAAAAGAAAGAAACAAACAAACAAACAAAATCTGCCAAGACTGAACTTTTCATTCATATCAGGCGACACATTATCATATTAAGGATAACGGACCCGCGACTCTTTATATATTCCCTGTTTTTCTTTTTTCTATACATGTTCTAACCTAGAAAGGGTTACTGAATGAGGAATAACTTTTTCATCAGTTCTTCTGTTTACTGAGTATTTCCCTTTATTATGCTTGTTTTTATTTGTTTTCACTTTCAATCTATACGCCGGTAGACCTTAGTTTCACAGCTTAAATAAAACATGGATGTCGAATCCAAAACTATATAGTGCTCAATATCAGGGGTAGACCGTATGTAAATATAAAAGTGTACACTGAAGTCAGCACCTAGAAGCGACAGTCTGTTTCATCGGACCTGACGATTGCATTTAGTATGAAATAGATTGTCGTCTCTCGGTGTTGACTTCAACGAGCACTTATATATATATATATATATATATATATATATATATATATATATATATATATATATATATATATATATATTAAAAAGTATTGTATAATTGTTCTTCACCTCTCAAATATTCATAAAGTTTCTTCCGTAGGCCAATCATAAGGTATAAAATCTTTGATGAAGTAGCAAAATATATTTTACCTCTGTTACTTTATATTCTCCACGTTTTTAACTCCCAGTTCTCATTACATATATATGTGTGTGTGTGTGTGTTTTTATATATATATATATATATATATATATATATATATATATATATATTATGAAATGGACAAAGTCCGATAAGTATAAACATAAAAATGTCTTAAAATATATATATATATATATATACACATATATATATATATATATATATATATATATACATATACATATACATATATATATATATATATATATATATACATATACATATACATATATATATATATATATATACATATATATATATATATATATATATATATATATATATATATATATATATACATATACATATACATATATATATATATATATATATATATATATATATATATATATATATATATATATATTTAAACATATATTGTTAAATATAACAGAAAGCGAATGTATATTATGCTTGATCGTGAGCCGTTCTAAGAATCATATAGTCGCTTTAATTTCGGAAGAAAATAAAAACAAAAATTGTCCAATATTTGGATATTTTCCTTCATCTAAGCTTTCGCCTCACATTAGCCATCTTCAGAGGGGTTATGTGGTCATTTAAACAAAGATATTCACGATCATATATATATATATATATATATATATATATATATATATATATATATATATATATATATATATATATAACAAAGCATTCAGGGACTCCGATATATATAACAAGCACTTTGGGACACCGGTAAAAATTGTAGCTCGGTGTTTCATGCTAAGGTGATCATCTGACAACCTATCTATCTATCTATATATATATATATATATATATATATATATATATATATATATATATATATATATATATATATATATATAAACCATAAACAACATAAGAATATGCATTTTTCTTCAAATTCTGACGTATATATATATATGTGTGTGTGTGAGTGTGTGTGTGTGTGCAGTGTCACATATGTGTCTGCGTGGGTATAAATATGTATGTGTGTATGCTTGTGCATTTCTATGTGTGTGTGTGTGCGCGCGCGTGCGCCCGCGTGTGTGCGTATGGAACGCCATTTCAGCATCTATTTCAAATTTACCTTTGAGAATGCGCTTCATCTAAATTCAGATACCACTGAAGATAAATTCGCCATTACCGATGCAAGCTAACACCTTTCATTATTTCCACAAGTATTCTCGCGAGCTCAATCGGAAACGGAGACCTCCAGTCAACGTCCGTACGCGTTCTGAATACATTTCAGACGGCGAGCGAAACAGCCCTTATCAAGAGAGCTTTATCAAGCTTACTGAAAACCCCCAATATGTTGACGTATGTATAAACAAATCAGTAATAAATACTGATATCTATAGCGTGTTTCACCGTAGTATAAGGCGCTTTTTATTCGCCCTAAAATCATCGTGTGTGTTATATCCCGATGGTTGGCTTGCTGGTACGAATTGTCCCTGATGACCGCAAAATTATATATAATAAAAATAGCTACTCCTTTCCGAACCTGTAACCTGATAGTGCGGCTAGCTAATCCCTGTTGTTGACGCCTGCTCAAGCACAGTTGTGTTTGTTCAACACGCACAGAGTGGTTTATACCGCAACTATAGTGAGCGGAGCTATGTCACAGATTCTAGGAGAGAGCATAATCTAGCTTGATAGACGATTTGACCACGGTCAGTACGCTCCGTGGTGATGACTTGTGACTTTTTTCTAGCATAACTATCGACAACCTCCGAACAGTCCTGTTTATTCACCCACAAGACTTGGGTCAGGCCATGGCATGGTTTATAGGCACTTTCCAACGGTTCCGTACGCTGGGAACGCCACCAGACGCCGATAATATCAAGAAGTAACCTTCCTGACATATCGATCCTGCTCAGATTTGAACTCGGCTCTTACGATCGGAAACCGAACGTTCTAACCGATCAACCACAAAATTATAAATGATTAAATTATTATTATAAATGAAAATGTGAAAATATGGAAAAAAATAGCTGGGTTATTATTAGTTCTTTTTCTTAAATATTCCTTTTCCAAATTATAGATAGATACCATACACTGGTGCGCGTTATACAGCGAGAAATGCAGTATGTCGATTTACAAGCACCTGTGAGTTTAACGACATATAACATTTATGAATAGACCTATAAGGAATAGAAATGTAGGAAGAAAGAGGCCTATTTTCATTTGCGCGTATGCTAATTTCGATTAATATCACTCATGTTGTAAGTAAGAGTTCTGTAATTGGTAAGGCCGTTGAAAAAGATATATTATCTATCCAGTCACATTCAATCTCAGGATTCCAGGACTACAAAGCTAATCAATGGTGTCATATACGAGGTCTGATGAAAAATTATCGGGGCTGTTGCTATGGTAACGAAGCGAAAATATGCAGAGTGAAGCCGCTTGGCGCAGATTGACCTTAAACTCGTACACACGAAGTTATAACGTGCCCGCTTACTTCCGTGGTATATAGCAGTGCTTGGAAGGAAAGTGTGTAGAGTGTGGTCGTCTCACCACACCACAGAGGTCCCATCAGTGACCATGGCTTGTAGAGGAGTTTTGGGGCCAAGCTCAACATTCCCCAAGTCCGACAGCCACCATATTCCCAAAATCTCGCCCCTTGCGGCTTTTTCCTCTTCAAAAATCAAATCCTACTTGAAAGGAACAAGATTTCAAGACGTCGAGGAAATCCAGGAGAATGTGACGAAGCATCTGCTTCCTATTCCAAAAAAGGAATTCCATCAATGGAAATGACGCTGGATAAAGTGTGTGGTTTCAGAAGGGAACTACTTCGAAGGAGATTAAATGCTGAATTGATGTGTATTGTAGTTTTCTTTTTATAGCACCAGTCCCGATATTTTTTGATAATACCTCGTATAACTTACGGAATAACAAAATTATTTTTTCTGCTATATTTTTTCTTTATCTGTCTTCCAAATCTTATTTATTGTACACAGTTAAAGACTCCAGTATTTTTTAAATCATTTCACCCCAAGCAAGGCAGGAATGCCACTAGTGCGCAGGGTTTATAGAGAATGATGGTGAGATAAAAGACTGGGTATAGTTGGCGGACCGAGGAAAAGGGTAAAAGCTGAACGGGGTTCAAGAAGATAGAATTTGCATTTAAATTTATGAAGATTTGTAGTTATCAGGGAAGAGTAAGGAAACGAAATAGAGTTATGATTTGTACTGCTTCCAAATTGGTTTAAGCGCTTCAATTCCTTGAAATAAAACACAGAAATGGCCGACCATCAGTTGACTGTTATATCGCAGGGATGAGATTATTCCAAAACAACCCGGATCATCGGAAGATACCATATGTCTGGCATACATTAACTTCAACAATTATGCAGAAACATTCGAGTTTCCTCTTAACGAACAAACTGAAACACTTTTGACACATCTGTCTATATTTCTGAGATGAGGCATTATAATTATTTACACTGCTCGGACTGTTGTCCTCATCTTTATTGTCACATTCACGACGTTTACTCCATTTGTACGCTCTTATGATTAAAAGGTTCAGTTAGAAATTCCATTCACCTGAAGAAGGCCGGAGCGTTCCACGTGCCATACCTCTTCCGGATGTCTCAGTTATCTCTATTTAGCTCAACTCTCCAAGTTTTTGTTCATCACTGCAGCAGACAGGTATTGAACTCACAACTCTTTGTGTCAAGTCACTGGATCCAACCAACGCTTTTAACCACTCGGCCGTGTGTCCTTGGAACTAGAACAATCTACCCCGGTTGACGAAACAAAAGATTCAGTTCCAAATTACAATCGCCTGAAGAAGGCCGGATAGCACAACGGCCGAAGCGTCGTGAATATGAGAATAAAGATGAGGACAACACTCCGAACAATGTAAATGGTGTAAATAACTTTTAATATTATTAATTTCACTTAGTGTCTCTATCGTTTCGTATTACTCACTGTCTCCTCACAGCGATTTACATTTCACAAAACCTCTGTGCCTACGCGTAAATGTACGCGCGTGCATAAATTTGCAAGGTTATTAGTTTTCTTGCCAAAATGTGTAAAATTATGAAATTAGGTTTAACACAGAACATTTCGGTTTTATTTTGAACTTTAAAAGCGCCCAACCCTGTCTAAATTGAAAATCTCACGTAATAAACTACCAAAATGAACTTTAATTATCGTTAAAATATTTTACTCTTTATTTTAATTCTTATTTTTGTGCTGTATACAGCCACGGATGTTGTTATTAAAAATAAAAATTAAAAAAAGAAACAGGTATCCCTAAACCTGGTGCAAGAAAATCGAGAACGTTTTATCTTATGCCTTTTCTACAACCACCACCACAAATAAATTTCGGTTAAATATGCAAATATAATGCAACTTTTTTCTTTTTTCTTTTTTCTTTGCTCCACTTCTTTTCTTTTCTTTTCTTTTCTTCTGCTGTTAACTCGTTCACCTTTTCATTCATTTTTTTTTTTGCTTTCTTTCTCGTGTTTTTATTGCCAATATTCTTAA
>OZ038483.1:60170780-60175780 GCA_964036315.1 Acanthosepion esculentum | reverse complement strand
ACCTCGCACAAAAACGGAGACAGCAGTCAAAAAACAAAAACATGCACAAACTAATACATACGCTCATATAAATAAAAGCATTCAAAGACATAAGAAACAGACACACATATAAACCAGAACACGTATATCATGATACATTACTTCTTTTTTCTTTCTTTTTTCTTTCTTTCTTTTTCCTTCTTTTTCTTTTTCTTTCTTTATTTCTTTCATTCGATTTCATTTCACAATTAATTTCTTCATTTTCTTTCTTTCACATTCACTTTCACAATTTATTTCTTCGATTTCTTCCTTCGACCCCATTATATTTTTTCTTTCTTTCTTTTTCATTTCTTTTTTCTTTCTTTCTTTCTTTCTTTCTTTCTTTCTTTCACATTCAGTTTCACAATTTATTCCTTCGTTTTCTTTCTTCGACTCCATTATATTTTCTTTCCTTCTTTCTTTCTTTAAATGAACATTTATTTACTACGCCCTTTTCTTTCCACCTGTTTTTCTTTCTTTCTACCTTTTTTTTCACAGATTTGATTTTTAACTTTATTTCACAATAAAATTCTTCATTTTCTTATTTAACATATTATATCGTACTTTCTTTTATCTTTCTTTCACATTTTCTTTTTCAAAGGGAAACATTCCGCTATTTGCCCAAGGTGCCATAGCAACTGACAGATTTTGTTTTAGTAATTTTCACCCAGTGCAAGGCCCAGGAGTCACTCAAGGCAGGGGGTTACTGAATGAGGATTTTGAATAAGCGAACAAAGAGGAGGCAAAAATGCAGTTATTTAGAAAATATAACAGGTAAAAGCCAAAACTTCAAGACGTTCGGATTGTAGCGAATCGGGTGGAACTTCCTTCTTACAAATAGAATACGAAGGGGATTGAGATGGTTCGTTCCATTGTACGTGATATGGTGGATCTTAGCTAAGAAGGTCTGAATTGGTGGAACCAAAGAGTGTATCTCGTTAGACCATCTGTCACGGAAATAGCGCTAAAAGAGCGAGTGGCTTACGACGTTTTGTCTGGGGCAAATGTGTTGTAGAGTGGTAAATAATTCATTACCTACAAGTACATGAAAACTTGTAAGTGAGATATGTGCAACTTCAGCACATACATGGCAGTAGTACTCCATTTTGTCTCTAATCGGGCTCTTGTAAACATAGAGCCTAGCAGGTGGATTCAAGTCCTTACTGGAGCGGTAAAAGAAAACTATCATTTTTTTCCGGCATCTTTATCGATGGGTCGTATATAAAGAAAAGGAATATGTGGAGGGTCGTGACTGCCTATGTTTTGAAGTGATATGGTATTTAAAACATGCATATATGCATATAGTGATTTCCCAAGAGTAGCTTAGATGTGGAACAAGGCCGAAAGCATGGGGCACCAAGTGAGGATCGAACTCACTACTCAGTCGTAATTGTTCTAGCGAGACAAGCTTGCTAACCATTACACCGCCTCGAGATGCCCAATGCATATATACATATATACAACTGAATAGTACGGCTACTTGAGAGGTAAAATGTAAAATGGCGCAGCGACTCGAATCCGAGGATACAGATAGCTAATCCCCATTGCAGACGCCTTCCCAGACACATTTGTGTTTGTTCAACACCCACAGAGCCCACCTGTGGTTCATACTGCAACTATTCTGGGCGGACGTTTGTTACAGTTTCTGGGAGAGTGCGCCTTATCTAGTATGATCAACACTCTGAAAAGAGGCAAGCACGCTCAAACCCTCGGTCACGATGACTTGTGACTTCGTGCTAACAGAACCACTCATGATTTTTTTACGGTCCAAAAGAGAACAAATTTTTAAATGTTGATTTAAAAAAAAACCAAAAAACATTTGCACAAAATAGTAATCTATTTAAAAGAGGAACAAAGCGAACAAAGATATAAACCATATTCATTTAAGTGGGAAATCTCAGGAAACACATTACCTACAAAATGAGCAAATCGCCTTATGTGCAACCATGTACAATTTCTATTCTCTTTTCGCAATAAACGATTTTTGTGTGTTCACCAACGTACGCGAAGATATCAGCCCCCCTTCCACACACACACGTAGTTTTATTTTTTTGTGCATGTACAGGAATATGATGCATATGCGCATGCGCAATGTTAACTTATTGCATTTAGTATGTGTATATGTTAGTGTTTTTTTTATTGTTTTTCGGTAAGACGCTGCACAAAATAGTAATCTATTCAAAACAGGAACAAGAGAGAAGAAAGATGGAAACCGTATTTATTTAATAGCGAATCTCGATTCTTAGCAATCTCATTTCCTACAAAATCGCGTTATGAACACCGTGTCAATGTCAATGCCCAATTATCGGTATAGTGTAAATTGGCGCAGGGGTCTGGGTGACTGTGTGTACTCCAACCGGATCTAAATCTATCACATTATTTCTATGCTTCGCTGCAAACATTTCATAAGATTCGCCGGGAATTATAAAAATGTAAAAAAAAAAGGTACACACAGCAACGCGGAAATAAAGATTGAGAGCAGAGTTCAAATTCTGACCAAGTCTGTTACGTTCATTTTCGCATTAGCGCCCTTGTGGTAAAACAAGAATCCTCCCCACCGGCTATGGTTTAAATAGCATGGAAGTCTGGACTTTGAGCCTTGGATACTAACCAGTCTAAAAGAACAATTCTGAATTCAAAACCGTGGAGAAGACAACAGGAAACCACTCTTTCATGTCAATTCATAAATGTTAAAGAGTGGAAAGCTGTGGAGAGCTTGATATTACTCGCCATTAGTAACTATCTGCGAGATGGGGTAGCTAACCGTTAATCGTGACCTTCTGACAAAATCAGATTCGCAGAAGGTCACAGTAGTGAGGTCTAAACTTTCCCACATGTGGATGGATCTGAGCCGAGCTTGACAACCATCGCAACATAATAGGCGCCCTTGGTACAAATAATTGCAAGGCATCCAACGAAGATCCACTTCTCTAAAGTAGAATTGTTCTATAAGATTAGCCTGCTAACTACTGCGATACAACAAGGCGCCCTAGAGAAATTCTTATAGAGATGGGGCGAGCATGTGGTCCATCTGATGATTTTCTGCTGCCCGAAAGACTACAACAAATATTATTAAATATCCATAAAAAAAAAAAAGATATTTTCGGTTATATGTTGCCCCAAATAGGGATCTATTTAAAACGGGAACAAAAGAAGACAGTGCCCCGTCGGCTGGGGCTTCAGCATACGCTGACTGCACCTCTAGAGAGGGGTAAGACCCCCCCCCAATGAGGCGTCCAGGGCATGACGATAAACTACATCCATTTCCTGGGTATGATGATAAACTACATCCGCTAGCAAGGTCTCTGATCAGGTGGTGTCCAGGAGCATGGAACCAACAAATATTATTAAATATCTATTAAAAAATATTTTCGGTTATATGTTGCACAAAATAGTAGTCTATTAAAAAAGATGGAAACCGTATTTATTTGATGGCCACATTCGGTTCTCAGGAAAATCACTTCCTACAAAATGAGCATATCGCCTTATGTACAACCACAGACACCTAGACCCCTATACCCCACACTCTGCCAATCTTCGGCACAGTGTAAAGCTGACGTAGGTACCTAGGTGCCTGCGTGTACACCGACTGCCAATAAATATATGACGTAATTTCTACGCTTTGCTATAAATTTCTCACAAGATTTATCGAGAATTTCATATCATTGTAAAAATTTTCCCAAATCTCATCAATTACATATTAATCTAATTTCTAATACATTTATGCAGTCAGTTCAGATAATGACTAATAAACAAATAAATGTACAAATGACATGTGCGCGGATACGATTTTCATTCATGTCATTATGAATCTCGTTATTTTGATGCTGTCCACTTTACACAGGGCCGACAATGGTGCGGCAGTCCACGGAAATAGTTTACCTCTCTTATAAGAGGAGTTTAATATTCGTCTACCTTCTGTTGCATTGTATGCTGTATATCTGTGAATTTCTAAGTATCGAGCTATGTAAATTGAACTCTATAAGAGATTCCTGGAAGAGCCAAAGTAATCTAGCGGTTATAGGCCCGGAAAATGGAATCCACAGAGTTCGAACTCTAGTTTAATATGCTTATATATTTCGTTCTAAGACAGAAGGCGAATGAGCACGGGTTCGATCTACTACACCAGATTTACCTTTTCTAAGCTAATAGTAGCAAATATTCATTATCAAACGATGGTTATTCAATAAGCGCCCTTTTATCAAAAACGAATAAATAAAACGTTTGTTTGCGCCAGAAAGACACTTACACAGACTAAGATATACGAAGAAGCATTGGAATAGCGAAAGATGTTTTCCCAAAACTAAGCAAATTATTAAGAAATCGGAAAATTTCGTAATAAATAAAGGACAGAGTGATCAATTGTTATGTAATATCATTCCTCCGATGTGGCAGTGAATGTTGGACAATCTCCTCACAGATGAAGAAGAGACTTGCAGCAACAGAAATGTGGTTCTACAGAAGGATACTGAGAATACTATGGATTGAACATGCGAGCAACGTGAAAGTTTTAAATAAAATGTAAACAAAAGAATTCTTAAAGTCAGAAAAAGACAGTTGAAATTTCCAGGCCACATAATGCGGAAAGAGGGCTATGAGAATTTGGCACTCACAGGGCATAGTGAAGGGAGGGGCGGAGGTGGGAGGGATGGTGAAATGACAACACTTTCCAAAGACACAAAAATTAGGAAGTTGTAGAGAGCTGTAATCGCCCGATGAAGAGACACGGTGCAAAGAAGAAGATTAAGCCATTATCCTCTTCGGAATAATCCCATTGGCGATGTTCCTATCAATCCTAGCGCCTCTTTCACGCCTGATCGACAGTCAAGAGCTGGATGTAAAACTTCGTAGTAACGTAATGCATGTTTATATTAGTTGTCGGGATCTCCTGACAAAATCCTTATTTGATGTCAATTGTGTGAAAGAGGTGATGGCGACCGTCCTTCTCATGAATGAGACCGTGATATTTTCTCTCAATTTTC
>OZ038483.1:60148280-60168280 GCA_964036315.1 Acanthosepion esculentum | reverse complement strand
CCTGTGTATAATGCGACCTCCTGCTTTTTGCGTAAAAACTGATCATAAAAAGTCACTCTATACTACTGATATATATATATATATATATATATAGATAGATAGATAGATAGATAGATAGATTTTGTATTCGGACTCATTTACATACTGATAACTTGATTCTGCACACGAACAAATATATATATGTATTCATAGGTGCAGAGTTATCACATATATTTTTATAAACTTGCATCATAGACATTCTGCTTCCCTTACTGAAGCTGAAATGATTCAATGAAAACAAATGAATTTCTCTTTTCTTTCCGAGAAGAACGTCAGTTCCCACGTCGCATTTATTGACTATGCAAAATACTTCCGCCATAAACACTTTTTGTGTGTTCATCAACGTACTCGAAGACATCGTCGTCCCCCCCCCACACACACACACAGACGTAGTTTTATCTATTTGTGCATATTCAGGAATATGACGCCTATGCACACCCACAATTTAGTGTATGTATGTGTTAGTGTTTTGCTTCTTTTTTTTTTTACTTTTTTGAAAGTGTGCGTGATGTGGCAGGACTGGCGGATCGATACACATGCAGGTGAATACGTCCATAACGAGACGTCTCTAGAGACCTGCTGCTCAGCATCTTTTCAATTTTATACACTCACATTGTGCCCAATGTTATTTACATTGTTTTCTTCTCGATCTCTTCCAAGCGATTTTTTTTGGTTTTTTTCCTAACAAGAATCTTTTCTTCGGAGAAAAAAAAAACAAAGAGAAAAAAAATATGATCTTAACTCAAGATGTGAATATTTAAATAAATAAATAAATATGTTTTTAAAAGAGGAAGAGAACTAAGTACACATCTTGAAATGAAACAATGAAACTGATATTCTCCCACGATGCAGTGTTGTTTGAAAGGAAACGAAAAGAAATGACAAATATTTACAAATGGTGCAAATAGCTAAAATTTGTTTTCCAAAATAATTTCGTTTATTTATTTATTTAGTCATTTATTTCGCTGTTGTTGGTGTTTCCTTCATTCAAAGCAGAACGTTTGTTAATTGTTGGCGTTTCGCAAGTAAAGGTCTTTTGACATTTTCAGTGATGTCTCCAACAGTGCGCATGCTCAAATTTGATGACGTTATATTAATCTTTTCAAAAACTTTGAAACAATTCCAAGCAAAAATGCACCTAAAACTACAATAATGATTTGAAAAAATTATACAAAGACTACACTAATTAATTCAAGTTATTTCATATATATATATATATATATATATATATATATATATATATATATATATATATATATATATATATATATATATATATATACATATATATATATATATACAAGGTAACCCAAAAAGTTCTGTCCGTTTTTTGATAGTCATTGAATGAAGTTGAAATATATACGAAATGCGTGTAGCAATTGTTTTCAAATTCGGACAGCCGGAAGTAGGAACATCAGACGTTATAAAACACATGCGCACCGTGCCCGGCCATCAGTTATAAGCCGGACAGCTGTGAGAAGGATGGAAGTGACTAGAGATCTCGATCGGGGCTGTTTGCTTTACGACTTCAAAGTGGACTTATCAGCAGCTGCATCAAGTCGCCGCATATGTCAAGCGTTTGGGGATAGTGCTGTAGATGAACGTACTGCAAGGTGTTGGTTTCGAAAATTCAAGTCGGGAGATTTATCTCTCCATGATGAGCCTCGCAGTGGACTACCACAGGTCTTGAATGATGGAGTCCTGAAGGCGAGCATTGAAGAGGACAGTAGTCTAACGTGTGGTGAACTTGCAAGACAGTTCAACGCTTCCGATGAAACAGTTAGACTTCACCTGCACCGCCTAGGTAAGACGTACAAACTGAGCAAGTGGGTTCCGCATGATATACAGGTTCGATTCTTGTCAGAGGACGCATGTTTACTGCGAAATTTCTCGAATATTCAGGCCGGTAAATGTAATTAAAACTGTTGAATTAAAAACAGAGATTTACTCAAGAGTTGTATCCACAAAATTAACGTATAAACCTGCCAATTAACTATTCAGCTACACACACAGACTCATTCACTTCCACACAAAACAACCCCAATCAACATACGGACACTATCGGATAGAAATAAAATTCTCACAAATAACGCATATTATTTCAATTCTGGTGAAGGTTAAATAAATGAGAAATATGTTAAATTCATAAACGTTTCCTATTTGTTCTTCAGCATCTCGATTCTAGAATTTTGTAGAAGGACCCTCCAGCAATCACTCTGTCGACTTGCCATGCCAGAGTATATATATATATATATATATATATATATATATATATATATATATAAGAACGGACTATATAAATATATATATATTTTTTGAATTGGACATAGTCCGACAATTTATTTAAAGACATTTATATATATTATGTTTAACGTTCTTTTTATAGATACAAGTATTTAAGCAAATGCTCTGTTTTATAATAAACATATATATATATATAAATATATATATATATATATATATATATATATATATATATATATATATATATATATATATATGTAAGGACAGACTATATATATATATATATATATATATATATATATATATACACACATATATATATTAATAGTACTACGCGTTTGGAATAGAGGCTTTGTATTTTTTCTCCTTCTTCTGTCACGTGTTTTTAATGCTTATTAGTTTTTAATGATTTAATGGTTTTATCAATAAATACTGTTCATTTCCTTTTTTTAGCCTCTTTACCCTGAAGATCCGTTTAGGTGAAACCTAGGTAGGTTTGCCTCACTCCTTAGGATTTATTCTAGTATATATATATATATATATATATATATATATATATATATATATATATATATATATGTATATATATGTATATATATATATACATGAGAACAGATTATATATACTCGACTCTCCCGTCGAATTCGTCGTATGACGGTCAAGCAGAGCAGGTCCTAGAAAACCGACAGCCCGACAACGGTACATGGGATTTGATTATAGTGGTGAAGGTTTCGTGCAGGACCATCCACACTTTTTGAAGGGTCGAATACAGAGAACTGGTGCACCACGTGTCACAGGGTCCCAAAACGACCCTTCGCAGGTTTTGAATTCAGACTTGTCCTTCTCCTAGACCAGTTGGCATCCAAGTCTATAGAACCCAGTCAGTCCTGCTATTTACCCATAGCTGGAGGGAGAAGAAGAGGATTCATACCTTTCCCAAGGCTATTAGCACGTAAGTGAATGTGATGGATTCGACTGGAATTCGAACTCGGCTCTCCGAGATAGATAGATAGATAGATAGATAGATAGATAGATAGATAGATATGGAAAGCCGATGGATATTTAGATATTTGTACATTTCAACCATTAGGTTGAAACAAAAGTTCGTAGCGTCTTCCATACGTGACGTTTGAACACATCATTACGTTTCACACATTACTAATATTTTTTTTACATATATGCATATGCGAAAATGTGACATTTCAATTTGTCATTCTTTTCGATCCCTATCTGTGCCTTGTGAATTGAAATGTTTCGTCCTTAAAAGGAGATATGGAGGAAAATGAGATGCATTTTCGTCATTTCCCTCTGCTTTATTTCTGATGACAAATCGAGTATCAGTAATTAGCCAATCGCAAAGGGCTTGGTACTCCATCAGGACAACGCACGAAATCGTTGCAGACCCCACCAGCCGTTCTCACCTAGCCTTGCATCTTCGAATTTATTTTGATGTATGAAAAAATTATCTTAATGGAAAGAACTTCCCTTCTATGGAAGATTGTGAAAAAACGCTTAAACTGAGAGGGTGCTATATTCTGGAAGGATGGAATCATGAAGTTGCTTCAAAGATGGCGAAATCATATGCTACATATGTGGTTGAAATGTACAAATATCTAAATATTGTCTTTCAAAATCACTTAAAACGCTGTGGACTTTTGTTCCGGCCCAAGGAGTATAGTTATATACAGTTTTCCTGGATATAATGATAAACTACATCCAGCAACAAAACCTATGATCCGAAATTTTTCAGGAGCGCAGAACCACATCTTAATTACTGTTTTTCCCGGATCCACCCTAACCCGGGGTGGTAGCACAATAACAAATAAAAAAAAACAATAAATTACCAGCAACAGATTTTTGTAAAAAGAAATTACTCAAGCTCCCAAGGAAATTAGATTTCGCCATTAAATGACCATAAGGTGTTGATATGCCGTTAAATAAACAGTTTTATACAGAACTGTGCAAATTCAGCCGTAGACGAATACACAAGGGTTGTTTTATGGGGTAATAATTGTACATTCCAAAGATATGTAGTATAGATTAGGGCTGACACTTGACGTGAAGCGGTTAAGATTGTAGTAATCTGGGAAGCCTCCTCTCAGGAGTATGTTTCACCAAACAGTGGCTTTTATGGGACTTCTTCTAACGATTTGAACAAGAAAGGAATGAGGATGGTTCACACCTGTAGCATGTCGGGTCTTAGCTGTGAAGGTCTGAACTAGTAGAACAAGGAACGCAATTTATCAGAACATTCTGCATGTAAATAGCGTTAGCGTAGCGATAGGCTTGTCACGTTGCATCTTTAGGAAAAGGGGTTGTAGCGCGGGAAATAATAAAATGCCTACAAAGCCGCCTAAATGTTTTTCAACTCCGTCGGGGCTGGAAAATCAGGAGCGGGCAACTCCAGCCCAGAAATATGGCAGCAATACTCCATTTCTGGTCTGATCTGACTCTCGTAAAGATAGAGCATACCAGGAGGAGTCAGAAACTGTCTGGGATGGTATAAGGAGCCGACCGTTTTACAAGGATCTTTCGCTAGGAATCATATATATGAGTTCCACTTGATGTCTGGGGTAAACATGTGCACCTATAGGCGCTCAAAGGAGCCCCAATAAATGGTGCAACCATTCGTTGTGACTGTTTAAAGTCATTTAAGGTCAGCTCAGTGATGATAAAAACTGGCTAGCTTGGTTTTTCAGGTACTGTCAGTTGCAATGTCCGTATGAATCTTCTTTCTTACAAATAGAATGCGGAAGGAATGGGGATGATTCAACTCCAAAATGGAGTAATGCTATCATATTTGGGCCCTATCCTAGCTTTCCAGTTTCGATGGAGTTCAAAAGCATTTACGCGGCCTTGTAGGTGATGGATTATTTTCTATCTATTCTATCGCTATTTCCAGGAAAAATGTTTTGACGAGCTACATTCTTTAGTTCCACCAATTCAGTCCTTTACAACTAAAAACCGCCATGTAACATACAGAGGGCCGAAACTGCCTCATTCCTTTCCTATTCCATTGGTAAAAAGAAAGTTTCATGCGGACAGCTTCTTCCCAGGAGTTGCCACTCCGTGGAACAAACACCTGAATGGCTCCTACGAGGTGTCTATAATGTTAACCTTTTCACGTCGAGTTTCAGCTGTGATATATATTACATATCCTCGTAATCTACAATTCTTACTCTAGGGGGAAATGTATGACAAAGTGGAAAATGTTCATTTGTGACGTGTTTCGTCCTTTACGACTTCATCGGACTAAATTTGTTATGTTAGTGCTACTACACATGCGCACGAACGAGGGATGCTGGGAATTTCAATTTTTTTAATCTGTTTTTTATATCGAACAGATTTCATTTCGATTCTTTTTCATTTTCTTTCCAACACTTTTGTTACCATATATCCCACACTGGGATAATAAAAGTTTTGCCAGTAATGGTGAAATGTTGTAAAAGAATGAGTGCAAATTTACTATAGATGACCATATAATCCAGGCACTCTCTATATATTTTCATCGTAGGGAATTATTTTCTCCTTTGATCAGAGTAGCATTTTTTATATCAAAATTGTGGTCAGTCTCGTTACGGTGGGCAACCAACGAATTTGATGTATTGTTTTTAAAATGTCTCTTTTAAGTACTTAAAACCTTTTATTCAGATTCCTTGAGGTTTCTCCTATGTCTTTTTTGTGACAATTATTACAGGCGATCTAGTAAATTCCTTCTTCAGGTTTTAGCATATTGTTTTGTGTAGTATTGCCTAAGTCTTATATTGTTTTAGATGTAGTAGTAACAAATGTTGAGTTTAGATAGATTCTTTCTAATTGTGGATGTGATTGGTAGGACAATTCTCTATATAAAACAACCCCATTCAGTAACATTGGCTGGTTCTTTGGTCTTACGTTTGATGAACAATAGCGCAAAAAAGTAGAGTACGTGTGAATTATCCGGTATATTAATGTCTCAATGAACAGTTCTGATAGGAGTTAAAAGTTTGTAATAATCACAAGACTTCTACTTAAAATTCCAAGGCCCGAAAAATATCTATTTATTATCGCGTAGAAATCAGACCAACCTTTTGCCGCTTTTAAAACGGACGCATATTACCCGGTTTCGCTTGCATGACCTCACCTGTTTACAATTATCATCCGTGTTAAATGATCTATGGGCTGTAGAGTGATGCTGCTTATAGTTATGCAATCACTAAGAGCAGCTGAGTTTGGTTCAAGGTGTGATGCGCTCAGTGAAGATCAAATTCTATGCAAGAGCAATGGCGTGCACGATTAATTTACTAAACACTCTCCCATGGCGAATCGAACCTGCTCCTACATGTTCCTAATTTCGCGTTGCGGTAACTTCCTAAACTTTTAGACCTTTCATCTTCCTCAATTCTCTCTCTTTCTCTCTCTCTCTTTCTCTCTCTCTCTCTCTTTCTTTCTTTCTTTATCCCTCACATTTCTATATCCCGCTAGTTCATTATCACTCTCTGTTAGATAAACACACACAAACTGTCCCCGGTTTAAATTTTACTTATTTACCTATTTACAGGTCTAGAATTGATTGATGGATTCGTTTTCAACGGCTTATCAGCCCTTTGCAGGTTATTTAAAGATAGAAAATATTTTTAGATTGTAAGAGTGGGGGGGGGTGAGATAATAATGGTTTAGCGATAGAAGTCTTACTTATTAACCCATAGCTCGGGGGAGAAGAGTTAAATTCTTACTTTTCCCAAAGTTATTTGTGCGTAAGTGAATATAACGAAGCCAATGGTAATTTGTATTCGGCTCTCCGATTAACAATTCCGAGATAGGCGTTCTACTTCAAGTCAGTTGAAAACGTGATGCCGAGAAGCAGCAGTACGCTGCTTTCCATGAGTCTAGCATCAGCCATGCTGATGACGGCCAGGAAAGATTCTCGAAGGTGGTTGAATGAGAGCAGTTTCGTTTTGGAGACATTAAAATTTACGAACCATTTCCTGCCTCAGTTAACCACAGATTGGAGCACCTTTTCAAGAGCGGCGGCCAGGTTAACTTTGTTGGCTTTGGCGAATTTGCTATTGAGACAGGTGTAAATGGTGGTTTCATCAGCATAAATGCCTACTTAGGAATTGATGACATCAAGAAGATCATTGATGAAGATCAGAAACAGCGTAGGACCCAGGAGAGAGCCTTTGGGGAGATCCGTGTTCGTGTGAAAGGATCTGGAAGCGAGCCCGGTGAGGACGACCTTCATTTCACGATTTGATAGGAATGATTGGATTAAATCAAGCAGTCACCCAGTTATACCGTAGGCCTGGAGCTTACGTAGAAGACCAGCGTGCCAAACCCTGTCAAACGCCTTCGAGGTATAAAGAGCAACAGCTCGGGCTTCACCGTTATTATAAAGAGCTTGATATACATATTCAGTGATGGCCGTTAGCACATGAGCGGTAGGTCAGATAAAACGGAAGCCATATTGTTTGTCAGAGAGTAAGTCGTGAAAGGTAAGGTGCTTAACTACTACGGCATTGATTAAATCGCTGAATACTTTGACGAAAAGCAGTAGGAGACTAATAGGGCGATAGTTAGAGGGATCAGAAGGTTCTCCAGAATTTTAAAAACAGGAAGTACAGAGGAGAACTTCCAACAAGCTGGAAAGCAGGAAGCAGCGATGCAATAGCTGTAGGGTTTAGAGAGTACTGGCGCAAGTTCGGGGGCATATGTCTTTAGGACGATCTCTGGGATACCATCACCCCCTCTTGCCTTGTGGGAGTCTAATTTAGAAATGATGTCTGAGACCAGTGACGGGTTTATGCGAATATCATTTATGCGATTTGGAAGAGAATATATATATACATATGTATACACACACACACACACACACACACACACACACACACACACACACACACACACACACACACACATATATATATATATATATATATATATATATATATATATATATATATATATATATATATATATATATTGTCATCCAAAGACAGACTGTTTCCTGTTTCGGTGTATAGCTGTGGCGAGACATCCGTTAAAAACCGAGAAAATCACTTTTTGAGAATATTTAATTTAATTTTTCTTCGGTTCGGATCATTTTTTGCTTGCATGATACATATATATATATATATATATATATATATATATATATATATATGTGTGTGTGTGTGTGTGTGTGTGTGTGTGTGTGTGTGTGTGCGTGTGTGTGTGTGCGCGCGAGCGTGTGTGTGTGTGTGAGAGAGAGAGAGAGAGAGAGAGAGAGAGGTAGATAACGGCTCATTAAAACCGAAAGCACTGAGAATACACTGCATAATTTATGATTAAATTCTCTCTGGAAATCATATATATATATATATATTTATATATATATATACATATAATTATATATTATGTAATGATGTTTCTAACAGTTTAATTTTTTTTACACAGGCATCTCTTTTCATGTATACATACATAGACAGAATTATATAGCTTAATTATATAGGGGAACAATAAACAGTCATATTTAAACAACATAACCTAATCCCTGATATTTTGGTGACGGAGAAATGGACAAGTTCTTCTCGCTCTTGTGCGCAAGCGTGAACGCTATTCTATTAATGTATGTGTGTAAATGATAGTCTGCTTCACTGAATTTACATCGGTATGCATATGAGACGCTCAGTTTGACGGCGTGCACATGTACGGAGAAGGGCACGATTTTTTTTTCTATTTCTTCGTTTCCATCTTATTTACTTTTTATTGTTTTTTGTTTTTTTGTTTTTTTTGACGATGCATTGTGCAAATATACCGTATATACTCATGTATAAGCCGATGCGAATACCAGCTGACTACCCTCTATTTTATGTCTGAGAAATGGGCAAAAAACCAAATGTATAAGCCGAGGCAATTAATCAACACATTATGGCACGGTTTTGTAGATTCCCACGAGTGGAGAATATTTAATATTTTGATATTTAAAATGGTTTTAAGTGTAATTTAGAGAATAGTTTTATTGCTTAAACCCATTCCGCTATGTTATTTTTTTTACTATTGCATATATTTTATAAAGTTTCAACACGTTTTTCCAATTTTTATTCACTTCCTTTTAGCGAATAACAATAGCGCCATTTTCTAAATTTTAATTTTTTTTAATATCTAGCCGATTTCATTTCGATTCTTTTTCATTTTCTTTCCATCACTTTTGTTACTGCATATCCCACACTGTGATAATAAAAGTTTTGCCACTAATAATGAAATGTTGTAAAAGAACGAGTGCAACTTTACTATAGATGACCATCCGATCAAGACACTCTCAACACATTTTCGTTGTATTATTTTCTCCTTTGATCAAAGTAGCATTTTTTATCAAAATTGTGGTCAGTTGACATCTGCTCTTCTCTCCATTCTCGCCAACTTGTTTCACCTTTTTTGGATAGACTTGTGAATGGCGACGAAAAATGGATCTTTTATCGAAATATTAAGCGTCGTAGACAGTGGCTTGGTAAAGGGAAAGGACCCCAGCCACAACCGAGGAGGGAACTTCATGGGCAAAAAGTTCTTCTTTCAATCTGGTGGGATTGCCAAGGTATAATCCACTTTGAATTCTTACCACCTAATGCAACAATTAATGCTCAAATATAATGTCAGCAATTAGAGCGTTTGAATTAAGCTTTGAGGAAAAAAGACCTGCTCTAGTGAATCGAAAACGGGTGATGTTTCATCAGAACAATGCGCGACCACACACAGCAAGAATCACGGCACAAAAGATCGAAGAACTTAGTTGGGAGAAAATTCCTCATCTACCTTATTCTCCCGGCCTTACTTCTTCAGACTACCATTTGTTTCGTAGCTTACAGAATCATTTGGAAGAAACAGCTTTTGTAACATAGGAATAGGTTAAAACTGACATTTGTGAGTTCTTCGAATCAAAGCCAAAAGAATTTTACAGTAATGGAATTAGTAAGCTTGTTAATAGATGGAAGGAAGTCATAGATAATCAGGGAAAATACATTGTTGATTGAATCTGTAATTAAATGTAACATTTGGTCATTTGTTTTCTTTATTCAAAATTCGGACAGAACTTCTGGGAATACCTGATATATATATATATATATATATATATATATATATATATATATATATATATATATATATATATATATATAGCCGGCTATTCTCGTTTTCCGAGCACACACGTCTTCTAGGGTGGCTAAGCCAATTCCTACTGCAGACAGCTATTCATGCTCATATATGCTTTTTCAGCACCCAGAGCCCAGCTGTGGTTTATATTGCAAGTGCAACAAAAAGGACACTTATATTTAACAAAAAGAAAAGACAGCTGAAATTTCTGGAACACATAATGAGGAAAGTGGGCTTGGAAAATTTGATACTCAGTAGAGATTGAAGGCAAGAAAGCCAGAGGAAAGCAACGCACAACCTAGTTGGCAAGCTTGAGTAGATAGATGGCGGAACAACGTCTGGTAAAAAGTCAAAAGTTATGAAGCGCTACAAAAGACAGGGAATTTTGGAAGAGACACGACACGTAGAAGATGAAGATGCTAAGCAGACATTAATTCCAGTTTTTGAGAGAGTGTGCATACTTTGTCATGATCAGCAGTTTGAACAACGACAGTAGGCTGAAAATCTCGGTCACGATGACTTGCGACTTTGTGCCAGCACAAACCATCGACGTCTTCCGAACAGTTCCATATACCCAATTTCTCTCGCAAGGCTTTGGTAGTCCATGATATGATTTTTCAGGCACTTTCCAAAGGTGCCACACTCTGGGATCGCCTCCACCACCACCTAAACTATCCTAACGTTGTAAGTAACATATATTGGATACATAAGCTGTCTAGGGAAATTAAAAGCCACACACCCCTAAATTAAAATAGATTTTCCTTAACCTTAGCAACTCATGATATCAATATTGTCTGCGGTTAAAATCTATGCAATTTTCTTTGAAAGTTTATTCCTAACATCGCTTGACAATGGAACCAGACTTAAATTTATAAATTTAGTTTCAGTTTTGTAACATGGAAATTTTGTGTCGCGATGGAATCATATTTTTAAAAAGAAAATAATTATAATATTTTTGCTCTACTTTTTGTATCGAGCACTGAATTTTAGAAATAAAAATAACTGCTAAGAACACCGGATTATAAATCTTACTGTTCTTTCTTATTATTTTATAATATATATATATATATATATATATATATATATATATATATATATATATATATATATATATATATATATATATATATATATAAGGCTGAGAAGAAAACGTGATAGTCTTTCCTCGCCTGTTTCATTCTGCCTTCTATTTCGCAGCCATTTTGTCTTTTTATATTTTACTTACAGAGTTTTTGTCATTTTTATCTTATGTATCATATTACCAATCGTTCTTGATCTAATCTTTTCACAATTGGCGCACACCTCGAAAGATTTGGGACCCTGATTTGTCTCAATTTGTCACTGAACAAAAGTAAATCTCAATCGGTCGCCCGAAACAAAAGATAGAAACAAGTGTTGTGAAGACGAACGTGCTTTTGTTACTGCACGCAGATCTTGCATACCCATCAACAACTGTAAGATGTCAGACGATAAAAATAACAATGACGGACATGAACAATTCAAGCGAAGCAATAATGCACAAAATTTTAGCAACACGATACTCTAAAGCTACCAATGTTTGTTTTTTAATGAGCAAAGGGTGACGGACAAACAAACCAAATCAAATTATGTATGCTGACAGATACTTAGCTCGAGAAATACCTTGATCCAACATGGAATTTGGGGATTTGCGAGACCATAGAACTTAAGGATCATAGAATTCTTTACTGAACTTTAACATAGAAAGGAACCAAGATATTATGCATTTGTATAAAGATTGTAAGGCATGACGCTTTTTATAGCAATTTCTGTTTTAACGTGAAAATAATTGAGTCTAAAAAATGTGTTACTGGCAGGGTTCAAAGATTAAGCGCTCTGAATATTTTGTGTGTGCTTGTAGCATGCATCTGTCTCCAGAGACCATGAATCCGCGCCTGGGAAGTTTTTTTTTTATTTGGCTTTTGGTGGGTAGTAGCGCGGCGTCTGTTTTACCAATCCAGCGCAGTTAAGGACGCTGACGTGCCCTCCCCAGTGCGCAGCCCGAGATTGGGATCATTTTCTATGAGAGGTCGAAAGTTACCCATGCAGCACGTTTCTCCTCTCTACGATATTTTCAAAGAATGGTCCAGGGCTAGTGCCACTTGTCGCAAGAATCGCCAGAACGAAGCGCAATGCAATTCCAAATTGAATTTGGGGCATCGGTTCTGGATGTTATCATTATGGTTTAACTGCCGAAGCATTTTCAATGATTGAATAAAACCATAAAGTAGTAGAGATGTAAAACCAGAGTTTTCTTTCTCTTAGGTGAACTGCCTCCTCCAAGTTAACGAGATCCATTTTGCTGTATATGTCAACAAAAATGCAAAACACTAGTTGCTATCCATGCATGCTGGTCTGTTTTTTTTGTTTTTTTTTATGATTACTTTCTTCTGTTCATAATCTCTTAGAAAATGTCTAGCCAATCTACTGATTTATCATTCTAAGATAAGGTTATGGATTTATTTTTCTACGGCGTATCAACCCATTGCGGTTTATTTAAAGCCATATTTTTTAAAAATAATAATGGTTTAGTGATAAATGTCTTACTAATTAACCCATAGCTGGAGGAAGAAGAGATTGATATGTATCTTTCCCAGGGGTATTTGCTCGTGAATGAATATAACGAACCCAACGGGAATTGGAACTCGGTCCTCCGATTTCAAATTCCGAGCCATTCTGCATTACACAACCCGCACATCAAAGCTGGTATTCCCAAGTGGTCACTCATCTATGTACTGACCAGTCTCGACGTTGCTTAACTTCGGCGATCGTACGGGAACCGGTGTTTCACCGTGATGTGACCGTAAGCCTAATATAAGGGTAATGTGTTAATAAATAATCGAAAAAGCAAAATAAATACCGTGATGGTTTTGCATTCATTTTATTATGCAACTTTGTTCATTTTTGGTTTTAATTAGTACTTTGGATATTTTTATTTTCAAACCCCAATGTAATGCACTTTTTAGGGCATTTCGCTTTGTTCATCCGAGGTAATTACCAAGAATGGAACTCCAAAGAACTATCAACTCTATTCTCTCTTACATTTTGTGATTTATAGAAGTCTCAGTAATTGTAGTACTGGGCAAACAGTAACCTTCTCTCCCCCCCTTTTTTCTCTCTCTCTCTCTCTCTCTCTCTCTCTCTCTCTCTCTCTCTCTCAAGATAGATTTGCACAAGATTGTTGCTGGCCATGTGAAAAAGTAGGCTTGTTTCTGTTATTCAGTATCTATGATTCATTGATATCACAATTGCTTGCTTTCGTTATCACTTATTAATTCTTTGTCAGTATTTTAAAACAGTTGGAATATCTAGTACCAAACACTACTTTCTTCAATCCATGATCTATTATAAAATGTCTAGTCACTCTTGATTTATCATCCTATGATAAGGTTAAATGTGCTAACAGATAATTGAGAAATTAAAATGAATGCCTTAATGCTTCGGAATTCATTTTATCATGCAGCTTTAATTAACTTTTGGTTTTGCTTGGAGATTTGACTATTGCTTATTTAACAATAAAACAGTATTTTCCATATACAATTAGAATAGAATGTATTTTTCTTTTTCTCAGTGAAGCAAGTAGCATGAAAATATAATTGGTAATTGGTAATTTTATTTAGCCATTTTTTTTTTCCTAAAGAGTGTGTGAAAATAAAATGACTTTCCTTCTCAAATTATTATATGAAAATTAAAAAAAATGTCATCTCAACACATAGATCCACTAATATTCGGCACATCAACAGCATAACCTTGTTGGGAACAAATATCTTCATCCGACAAGAAATAGATAAAATAAACTTTTGAAAGTCATTCTGTACTTACATATGAACTCAACATTAAGAAAAAAAGAAAAAAAAAGAAAAGAATATCCCGTTTCTTGATGTTATTTCAATGTTCAAGATTTCGTTATTACGTCAACGAACAAAGAAAACCTACTTAATGCCCAAAGTGAATGCCCTTACCGATACGATATAACATTTATAAAAAAATATCACATTATAATCCAACTTGTTCTATCATACCTTGGTTGGTTAGCACTTAATTTACGCCCTGTCATCGTCTCAGATAAATAATGGACTATTCCGATTTTTTAAGAAAGCGGAAGCGATAACATTCTGATGCGTTTAACAAAATGGAAAACCCTTGCCAATTCTTTATCTTTTCATTTTAAATAATGACCCGCCTTGATATTTATGATTGTTATTGTAATAATTTGTTAACGTTGTTCAACTCAATTATTTAAGGTGGCAATAGTGGTATTATATTTGTGAGACACCCAAGGGCTAAGATTTATCAGAAAATTCAATAAGAAAACCTCGAAATTTTTACGGGCACTACTACTACTTATTAACCGTGCGAAATTAATCCCGTCTTATAAAACAATTTCATGTTAATAATTATTTAATATTAAACAAGCACTTAGTAATAACGACTTTCTTAATCACATCCTCGATGAAGAAATAAAATTATTTTTACAGACAATTAAACATACATAAAAATCATGATTTAAACAACAACAAAAAGATTAACTGGAGTGCATCTGTAATCAGATGCACTCCAGTTACATGAGAGATGAGAGAGCAATAAAAAAAATATATAATCTGAAGATGCAACATTTTCTACAGACAGTAATACTCTTGGCTATATTCGCTTTCCGAACATGAGATCCGGGTTCGAATCTCACTATAGTCGATATGGCAGGAAGATGACTTCTTCGTGCTCTTGGCCCATAAAGGAGTTCCCAGCGTGCGGCACGTTTGGAAAGTGCCTGACCCCAGCCCTGTCGGTGAATTGGGTAGACAGAAGTCACAAGTCATCGTGACCGAGGGTTTGAACGTGCTGGTCTTGTTCAGACTGTTGATCACGCCAGATAATACGCTCTTTTCCAGAAACTGTAACTAAGATACGTTCAGTATAGTTACAGTATAAACTACATGTGGGCTCGGTGGGTGTTGAACAAACACAAATGTGCCTGAGCAGGCGTCTGCAATGGGGAGTATCTACCAGACGGGCATAGTCGGATACGAGCGGCCAGAGCGCCTAAATCTTTCGACCCAGTCGTTATCAATAACACTTCTCCACAGAAATATAATTTGCAAAATATGAATCTGGTCTAAGCTAGCTGAAATCAGTTGTTTTCAAGAGAAAACAAATCGATTTTGACTATTTTATAGGTATTTTCATAACTTTGCAAACACCAATTTTTTTTTTAACAAAAATCCAGTTTTCAGTTCGCCCTGCGTTTGCAAGAACTAAAAACAAATCACAGGCCAAACGCTTCAAAAAGTAGGAATTTGGCACCGGAAAGAAATATTTACGCATGCCCAGTTGTACGTTGTATGTTCAAGAGTAAGAAATCCTAAGAATTTATACTTCGCTGTAAAAAAAAGAATGCGAAAAAAAAAAAGAAAATTTTTTTTTTAAATATTGTTTACCATGAACTCCTATAAAATTAATTTAAAGCAATTATTAAACCGCGAGGTAGCTTTTTCCAAAGTATTTTCCAAACAAATCATCTTATTAAAATGTCATCGATTGGTTTGCGAAATTGAACAAAACGTAGGGTTTGTAAATCTTGACGAAAATGTTAACGATAATTTCAGTAATACTGTGAGAATTTGCGTGTTGCAGAAAAATCTAGTTAATAAAATTTGTTCAAATCTAGGTCTCAAGTGTTAAAATGCCTTTAAACTGTAAAGTCTTATCTGGAATGCTACCCAATTCATCAGGCACAACTCTGAGTTGCACTACAAACGTAGGTATATTGTGATGAATCGATCATAAACGAAAATGACATGTTCATAGTTAATTAATCATAGCTAAGAATAGGAAGCTTTCCAACTTATTCAAGATTATCTTCGCCCTCTCTAACCTAAGTTTCTGTCCTAGAGTAACAAGGTGTCTAACAGATTTCACGTACGATTTTATTTTCAAGTCTTTTTTCATTGTTCTTTGGACTATCATAGCTGAAACTCCTCTTTCATGTTCTAAGCGACTTGCGAATTGAGTTGTATCTTTTCTAATTGAAATGATGCACTCTCTTCCTGCTGTGACCTCCTGATCCAGGTTTCCTCTCTATTTTTGTAAAAACATATTCACCGCTCTCTTGATAGTTCTTGAATGGACTTTAGTGATGGAAGCCATACTATGAATGTTGGTACCATTACTGAAGGCCTGAATGATCTTTTTCCTCTGACCATTGCTGAGTTGTGAAGACATTGGGTCTGACACAAAACTATTTTAACCTGCACTATTTTTAGCTGAATAACCCAAAGTCTTTTTTCAGTGATTCTTATGAAAATAGGTGTCAAGATGGCTAAACGTCTTATCTGAAAAGCTGGGAAAAAAATTTAATTACTTTAGTAGTTTTTAGATATTAAACATTTCGTAGGATGGATAATTATGCTGTAACGCAATATGGATAATTTTGCTGTTACACCTAGAATATATATTTAATCGGTATCACCCCATGCAAGGCAATAAAGCCACTAAGAGACAAGGGTTACAGGGTGTGGAAGAATTAGGAACAAAAACATTAATAATGATCCGGAAGAGAAAAAGTTATCAGAAGGACAGTAAATAGCGATTGACATTGCATTTAAATTTTTGCATATTAAAGTTAGCTAGAAAGTATGGAGCCGGGAGGAAGTTCCCGACCCCCCCCCCATAAATATATATATATATATATATATATATATATATATATATATATATATATATATATATATTACATCTAAATATATGGTTCTGTTAATATTTCATTTTCTCGCGTGGTACGACGTCATAGAAACGCATCACGAATTTACGACCTGCCTCTGCTATTCCGCGACCGTTATCGTCACATAGCAAACTTCTATTTCAATATAACAGAATATCACCTTTGATGGTGAATATCTCTGTTTAAATGTCCATATAAACACTTTGATGATGGCTCATGTGAACCGAAAGCTTACATCGAGGGACAGCATAATAAAAAATATCCAAATGTTGGAGAGTTTTTGTCTTTATTTTCTACAGAAATTAAAGCAACTATACGAAGCTTGAAACGGCTCATGATCAAACATGTTAGACTATATATATATATATATATATATATATATATATATATATATATATATATATATATATATATATATATATATATATATATATATATATATATATATATATATATATATATATATATATATATCTTCGGCAGAATTGAGTCACTGTCAGTCACTGTGTGTTTAACTAAATCTAAAAATAAACACGCTAAAATTCAGCTTCATCCCTGCCGTGAGGCGACGGCTTAGTGGTAGAAGTTCCGACTGACGCCAATTCAGTCGGGTTTCGATCCTAGTTAGAGGCAACCGGGCGTCTAGTCACACTGATGAGCTGTGAAACAGCGAAACATTCTGTCTGTGGATGACAAATATATATATAAATGGAAGTCAGCACTTAGAGGCGACAGTCTGTTTCATGCTAGGTCGCCTGACGATTGCACTAACATGAAACAGACTGTCGCCTCTAAGTGCTGACTTCCATGTCCACTTTTATATTTACACACGCTCTATCTCTGATATTGAGCACTTTACCCCATAAATATAGCACACTTTAAGACTATATTTCTGCATATATATATATATATATATATATATATATATATATATATATATATATATATATATATATATATATATATATTAAGGGGGTACACAAGATTATGAAAAATAAATTTGATTAGCTTGGCCAATCTCTTCATCCGTCATCGGTCCGGTTTTTCATAATTGGACATAGTACTGCTTATAAAAATTTTAACCATCAGAAGATATTAAATTTCAAATCAAATCACTACCTTGATGTCTCTCAGCCTCTCCGACTGTTTTTGTTAAATAAATTGTTATGTTGAATATCACTGCCGCCACTAAATCAGTAGAACCGGTTTCACATGGTAGACAGAAATACAGCATGAGGAAAGACATTTCCGGTCGAAATGGGCAACTGAATTCATTAAATGTTATTTGAAACTTGACAGATCAAAATTTTTATTCAAATATGAAGGTTTGCCAAGCAAATTGGCGAGCAGAAATGCGAAGATTACATTTCGATTTTATCTTATTTGCCCGTGTAAGTATGGAAGGTTCATATAGTCTATACTTACACGAGTATAGAAGATGTACAACTCTATATATCTGACTAATAGTGAGTAACTGAATGACAAAATGCAAAAAAAAAGAACAGATAACTTATGTAAGGCGTTTCGTCACTAAATGGAGCTCTTCTAGACTAGTAATAGTTTTATCGATGGAGTTAGTCTTATATATATATATATGTGTGTGTGTGTGTGTGTGTGTGTGTGTGTGTGTGTGTGTTTGTGTGTGTGTGTGTGTGTAAGACTCTGTATGTTATATGCAGAGTGTTCCTAAAGCCTGGACTCAGGAAATCTCATTAACTATATGTTTTTTTTTTTTTTACCTCCACAGATTAACCATGGTTTTGTAGAAAGAAGAAAGAATTGACTTCTTTTCCTGGGGTATACTAAAGGAGAAGGTGTACTCAATCACAGATGGAACAGAGTTGATTGAACGCATGAAGAGTGAATGTGCTAAAATTGACGACAATCTGAAGTTATTGCATCGAGTTCGCACGAATCTTGCAAAGCGCATCAGCATTTGCATCACAAATGAAGGTGTTGTTTTTTAATATTCCAATTCAATGAAATTTTGAAAATTTAATTTCTTGAAAATAGGCATATTTGCCTGTGCCATACGTTAGGGATACCCTGAGTCTCCCTCTCTCTCTCTCTCTCTCTCTCTATATATATATATATATATATATATATATATATATATATATATATATGTAAATGTGTGTGTGTATGTGTGTGTTTGTGTGTGTATATGCAACATTGCCTTGATACAGTCCCTCAGAGGGCGAGACGCGTCGGTTAAGAATAGTTTTTCTTCTTGTCTCTTTCTACTCATTTTTTCCCCTACAGATACATTCTATCTGAAATTAATTTACACACACACACACACACACATATATATATATATATATATATATATTTATATTATACATATATATATATATATATATATATATATATATATATATATATATATATACATTATATATACATATATATTTATATTACATATATATATTATATATGTGTGTGTGTGAGGGTAGATACATATATATACAGGTTGCGATGGATAAATTGTCGCCATTTTATATTTTTAATTTCGCGTACGCATTTTTTTTTTTTTTTTCCGACTGCACAGTATAGTAGGGTCAGTCGGACACCGTCTGTGAGAAATAATGATCACCATGATGCAACTCACTCCGCCAGAAATTTGGAAACGGCATTTTGTACTTCTTAGCATTCGCGCCGGAAGTTCCAATACGAACAGTGATTCGGAAAGAGTTGGATGAGACTAATGGTGATTACGAAGGTACAGCAGCGCGGAAAATTCTCTCTGATAAGAACTCCCATATTTGTGGTGAGGGCCTCAGATTCAACACGGAGGCCTACATCAAGTGCCTCGATGGCGGTAGTGCTGCCCTGTGTCATTAGGGTGGCTGCTGGTAGACCCTATGTCTAGCAA
>OZ038483.1:60128280-60143280 GCA_964036315.1 Acanthosepion esculentum | reverse complement strand
CAGTCAGTCTTACACTTGCCATCTGCAAACCTCCCAGAGGCATAACGATCAATACAATTTTCGCAGAGACTGTTTGATTGCTAGGATAGTTGCGAGTTGCCCTCCAGCCACGCTGGCCGGGGTTCGAGTTCTGATAAAGGCCAGGATTTCAGAGCTGATATACGCTTGAAAGACTAGATCAAGAATTGTAGCACACTTGTGTACTCTTAAAATTCTCAATACGAACGCTGTATCGATAACTATCGCCGCAATTATTGACTTTGATTTTTCTGATAGTGCTTAAACAACGTAGTAACTGCTTAACTTTTAGAACAATGGCTCCTAACCGGTTTTCTTTCAGGTTCACACTCCGCTCCGGTCTTTTGAACAGGAGTAGAGGTTTATCCCTTATTTCTTGTTTAGGATTGAGTTTCCTGCTTCAGTCGTGTTCTCCTACGCGCCTGAGCTCTGACATTTTATTCACTATTTATTTAATTTTATTTTTTCTCTCCTCCACCATTAGGAGTAGATAGGGTAGCCTATCGTCCGGTTCATACTCCTCCTCGATCTTAGAACATGAGTAGATATTTATCCCTTGTTTTTCTGTTTAAGATTGGGAAAGTCTCCTACAGCGCTATACCCTTACGCTTGTTCTTTCCTACGCTAATATAAATCCACACACTCTACATTGAGTGGCTATTGGACCTTGGTGAATATTAGTAACAATATAATATCTCACGGTGACAGTTAAAAACATGAAATAACTGTGCACTAGTGATTTACTTTTTAGAATTAATCAGTTAATCCTTAATCAGTTAATCCTTAACACGACACACTTTTCAACCTAGGATAAGCATTCCATACCACACTCCAAACGAATCAACTAATAGAAGAAGCGGTCCTGCTTTCCCTCCCGAGGCCAATGTACTGATGAAGAGGTGGGATATGCTGATGACATAGATGTTCTTAGCTGGGATAAAGATGGTGTTGAACAAAGAAAGCGGGATCCTCTATTAAGTGTTCGAAGAAATAGGACTCAAGATAAACCTTTCCTAAAAAGAAGTTATGATCTAGAATTGGAACTGAAAGTACCGATGATATCTACCCTGAATCTATAAAAAAAAAAAACAGGATTTGGATTTAATAAATACCAAGCACTTCAAATATGGATCAGTTATAACAAATTTAGCAATGGAGATGAGGAAATTAAGCATAGAATAGGTTGTGTTAGGAGTAGTTTCGCCCAACGCTGCAAAGTGATACAAAACCAAAACATTAACATAAAAACTCGAGCCGTGTTCTTAAATTGCCTCGACAAATTGAGAGTTTCGTATGAATGTCATGCACGACGCCAAACTCTTTCAGAAATAGCGAAACTGCCAGCTGTATTCGCACATCAATGGTTAAAAAAGGCATTGAACTAATGAAATCTGTAGGTTTCAGTACGGTTGAGTAATGGATAGCAGGTCGGATTGAGGAATTGGAGATCCGAGTTCGAATTCCAATTACGTGCTAATCCTCCTCTTCTCCTCCCAGCTGTAGACCAGGTTCTATAGCCTTGGATGGCAATTGGTCTACCGCAGAATGAAATGGCAACCTACTGCGGGAGAAAAAAATCTGCCTCGTCAGTCATATATCGAAAGATACATGATCGCCTAAGCTGACTGACTATGGTTTCAGAATGGATCATCCTTCTTCATACCTTGTGAACTGGCGTTACATATTCAGAAAGAAAGAATTTTACCAAATGACAGAAACCATATCACTTGAAGGCTTTCAACAACAGCAACAACTAAAAGGTGGTAAATAAGAGAAAATAATGACGTAATCAAAGTTACGGAGGAACCCCACCATCACCACCTCCACCACCATCAATGAGTTATGACAGTGAACTTGAAAAAACTACTTTTCTGAAAAATTGTTTTAAAAGAAATACTTTGTAAATTTCAACCGACAGTGGCAGAAGTTGATCGGTCAATGAAAGCCGAATGTTTCCGTATAAGTAAACGGCTAATGTTACCATTAGATATGAGGAAAACACTACACATCAGTCTCAGCCTGATAGGGAGGGAGTGAAGAAAATCGTATCTTGAGTAGCACTTATTGCTCTGTCAATGAAAGCCGAATGTTTCCTTATAAGAAAACGCCTTAAATTACCATTACCATTTACACTTTTCTCTCTAATGGGAGGAAAGAGATAAGTTTAGGAGAAGGATCTTTAGCTTTGGGACAGAAACAATTCTAGGAGAAGGATCTTAACTTTCGGACAGAAATAAGTCTAGGAGAACGATCTTTAGCTTTAGGGCAGAAACAAATCTAAGAGAAGGATCTTTAGCTTAGGGACAGAAATAAGTCTAGGAGTAGGATCTTTAGCTTTGGAACAGAAACAAGTCTAGGAGAAAGATATTTAGGTTTGTGGGGAGTCGGTTTAGAAGAAGAATTGTTAACCTTAGGATGAAGATAAGTCTAGGAGTAGGATCTTTAGATTTGGGACAGAAACAATTCTAGGAGAAGGATCTTTAGCTTTTGGACGGAAATAAGTCTTGGAGAAGGATCTTTACCTTTGGGACAGAAACAAGTCTAGGAGAAGTCAGGTCCAAAATAGTTTATCTTAGCGACCGATTTTGAAAATTTGAACTCGGTGTGCATAATCTTATTTGAACATTTTGGAAAAATAAAACAGAAACTGAAACAGAGAAAGTGCATGTCGGTTGAATTTAAATTTGTTCATATATATATATATATATATATATATATATATATATATATATATATATATATATATATATATCATTGATTTCACATGCTACTATTTATGAGAATGTTATGTAAATTAAAATTCCGTTTTTTGCATACTGTACACCCACCGTTAATTTTTTATTGTCTGGTCATTAAATAACTGATGTAAACGTAGTAAAAGAAAAAAATAAGTATTAGCACCAGGCGGGATAGCAGTTATTGGTGCCGAAAATAAAATTCAAATTCTGCCCGGGACTGTTACATTTACTTCGCAGAAATGAAAAAAAACTTGGGAAAAACATGAATCTATCGTTTCTGTCCTTGCCTTGGTTCTGTTGCCTTGGGACGGGAACACGACTAGGAGAAAGATCTTTAGCTTTGGAACAGAAACATGTCTAGGAGAAGGATCTATAGCTTTGGGACAGAAACAAGTCCAGGAGAATGATCTTTAGCTTTCGGACAGAAACAAGTCTCGGAGAAGGATCTTTAGCTTTGTGGGGAGTAAATTTAGAAGAAGTATTGTTAGCCTTGGGACGGAGATAAGTCTAGGAGAAGGATCTTTAACTTTGGGACAAAAACAAGTCGAGGAGAAGGATCTTTATCTTTGGGCAGAAACATGTCTAGGAGAAGGATCTTTTGCTTTGGGACGGAAACAAGTCTAGGGGAAAGTTATTTAGCCTTCGATGAAAATAAGTCTAGGAGAAATATAACAATAAATTCGAAACCGCTGAGAAGTAATTGAGAAAACACATTACTCCCTTCCTTATGGTGATTCACTATTTACAAATATTAAAGAAAACGAAGCTGTGGAGTACTATGATCCCCTACATTCTAAAGAGATGTAGTTATAAAAAAAACATGAGAAGAGGATATTATATTCTTACTTTTGAATGTCAAAATAGAAGTTTTCCTTATAATTATTAAACAAAATCATCATCTTCCAATATTTTTCAACAATTAAGAGAGCAGCCCGCTTTAAGAAAAAGAAAAGAAATATTTGATATTTCATCAATATGCCTGTCTTCTTCAAGTTACAGTTTTTTTTTAAATTTCACGTATAAAAATATATAAATCTACAAATATTAT
The DNA here is from genome assembly GCA_964036315.1 of Acanthosepion esculentum. NCBI lineage: Eukaryota > Metazoa > Mollusca > Cephalopoda > Sepiida > Sepiidae > Acanthosepion > Acanthosepion esculentum. The sequence continues at coordinate 60,139,476 of OZ038483.1, read as the reverse complement.
AAGTTTTTATACAAACGTTGCTTGTCTTGTAAAACAAAAAACACGGCTGTACTGGTAATCAACGCGTCAAAACAAATGAAATGCCGCCAGCATGAAGTCATGCTGAAACCTTGCTCTACCGACCATTTACTCCAGCTCGCTAATATACATCTAGTATATATAGAGTTACGTCGCCTTCAATCTGTCCTGTGAGTATCAAATTTTCCAAGCCCACTTTCCTCATTATCTGCTCTAGAAATTTCAACTGTCTCTTTCTGATATTAAATATAAGTGTCCATTATTTACATTTTCTCTAAAACTTCATCGTTGCTCGCATGTTCGGTTTGTGTTATTCACAGCATCCTTCTGTAGAACTGCATTTCTTTTGCTTTAAGTCTCTTCTTTATCTGTCAGGATACGTTCCAGCATTCACTGTCATATAGAAGGACTGATATTCCGTAAAAGTCTAGCTTTTGGAAGGCATCCTATGATATCAGTATGCGCCTTCGGATTTCAGTGTCGCAGTTTCCAACCTTTGTTAAAACACTTCAAAGGTATTTAAATTGTTGTACTTGTTTGATTTTAGCATCTCCGATTCGCAATATGCATGTTCAGCTGTTCCATTTTCTTACAACCATGCATTTTGCCTTCTTACAATTAGTCATTAATTTTCAAAAATAAATCAGAAAACTTTGTTTTTTAGCTTCTAAAACTTTTAGCTGTTTCCTGAGACGAGACTCTGCCCTTCGAAATAGCCTCGTCTGGGAATCCTCTCTGTCCGGAGGTAGAGTGTTTGACCAGCACAGCTGGAAACGAATCTCTAACTGCAGGATATCTACCAATCGCCCCACGTATAAAACGGGGTCGGGTAGCTGCTTCCCGAGACGAAACTCTGCCCTTCGACATAGCCTCGTCTGTGGATCCTCTCTGCCTGGAAGCAGAGAGTTTAACCAACACAGCTGGAGACGAATATTCAAATGCAGACCAACATACAGTATTTACTACTGTATTTATGTGAATGAGGACATACCGATTATCGTCCGTAATAATGTAGAATAATGTATCTAAACAAAAAGATCCAGAAAACAAATATAGACCAAAATAATTTAAAATCAATACCTGATTTCGCTCCCCCAATTTTCAATATCATATATAGCCACCCACGCTACTATTTTTTGTGTTTCTTTTTCTGCTTGGAATGTGTAAACTGCATAAACAAACTACAATTATTTCAATTCATAAACGCTGTTTTGAATTCGAACCTCACTTTCGGCCTTGTGCCACATACTTTCGGCCTTGTACCACATACTTTCGGCCTTGTGCCACATCTAAGCTACGCTTAGAAAATCACCATAAACACTACCTGTTGCCGTAAACTGATTCAGTAAATTATTTCTACGTCCCGTTAAGTGATGAAAGAAAAAAATTATTTGGAGACCGCGTTAGTCAGTATTGCTTGTTTGATGGCTTGTAAAATCAACCAACCGTGCATACCTCAGCACGCTTCGCCAGAGTCCCCACTTTACACACCCTCCCTCTCACCCTCCCTCTCCCCCTATCTCTCTCTCTCTCTCTCTCTCTCAATCTCTCCCACTCGCTTTCTCTTTTTTCCTGACTCATTCTGTCAATCCTACCGCCCCGCCTTTTTTTTTTATTTCGGCATGACAAATTACGAATGTTAGCCAGAGAATGTAAATAATTAAAAGCAAATTACTTAAAATGAAAACAACAGCATTTCATTTTTATAAAAGTTGACCCAAGAGTTGCACTAACATCAAGATAAAAAAAAATCTAAAGATTTTCACTAACTCAGCACCTTCTTACATAACTTCTTCCTTGTTTCTTGAGCCCGACAGATTGTCGGTATACAATAAGGACGATTTCCACCACCACCCTTATTTCAGAAGGCCACCTCGGTCGACTGTCAAAGAGACAGTCGACCGAGGTGGCATCAGAGTGGCAGTCTCTAATGTCTTCATATACAGCCCCTTTCACACAGACTAAACACTGCCAGACTCTCGCTTCTCTATCACTATTTCCATGACAGAAGTGCTAGCAAACTACATTTCTTCTTTCTTCACAGGGAGGACCCGCCAGGCCACGTACATTGACTTAAGTAATCGGCACTCCCTTCGTATTCTAATAGTAATTTCCACTCAGACATCTCCTTCCCGAGTACTACTGCATTGTAGAACAGACTCCCGAGAGGATACTTCCCCGATCACTAAAATAGGATTGAGGAATCGGAGAGCCGAGCTCGAATTCCAGTTGAGTTCATTACATTCTCTCAAGAGAGAGAGAGAGAGATAATAGACATAGAAATCAACATAGTATGGTGACTGTCAGTTTCACGCTTAAACGCTATCTTCATACAAAATTCCACTATTCCTTTAGCGAGTTATATGTATATAGTGAGCTGCACATTTAGTTGAATATGGCATTAAGAAAACTGGGGGGAAAGGAGAGCGACCCTTTCTAGTCTATTTAATTTAGTGATATGTGGAGACATTTAGGGATAATGCTGAGACTTCTTTTCTTTGATCGCATATTTATACTGGTTGAGTGGTTGGAGAAAGTCTATATGCGTGGAAACAAATGTTTATTAGAATTAGGTTATGGTATTTTATATATATTTTATATAGTCTTTCTGGTCTCGATGTGGTGGTAGAATGAATTACTTATCTACCTATTTCTCTCTCTCTCTCTCTCTCTCTCTCTCTCTCTCTCTCTCTCTCTCTCTCTCTCTGGGTGTCAGGCGGCCTGATGATTGCGTCTAGCATGAAACAGCCTGTCGCCTCCGAGTGTTGACATCAATCTTCACGTTTATATTTATATTTACATATGCTCTATCTCTGATATTGAGCACTTTATCCCATAAATATAGCACACCTTAAAACTATATTTCTTCATGTATATATATATATATATATATATATATATATATATATATATATATATATATATATATATATATATATATATAATTTATTGTTAATCATTACTGTTTAATTTATTAAGTAAGCCCCTTTAATTAAATAATTGATGATCCACTACTCTTAAATAAAATAACAATATAATTATAAATAGATACAAACTGTTTATGTTTGTATGCTAATCCCGGTTATTTTAATTTCTAAATATCATATTTTGAGAAATATAAGTTGTTTTTTTTTAATTTTTAAGGAATTTTTTGAAAAAATTGGAATTTTTTAAGAATGTTTTTAAAGGAATATATTTTTTTAAAAACTACGATCCCAGTATATATAATACTTATCTACGCCAGCATTACGGTAAACAGTTATATTTTTTTAAATTCAACTACCGTGACGATCAGTTCAAACTCAGCACCTGAAGATTGCATTTTGCACGAAACTCCGAGTCGTGTGAACGGTGAGGGATAATATGTATATTTATTAATATATACCTAATTGCTTTGTTGTATAGGATCGAACACTGTTTTATTAACACCAGCACTTTATGTACTATATATATATATATATATATATATATATATATATATATATATATATATATGTATGTATATATATATATATATATATATATATATATATATATATATATATATATGTATCTATGTATGTATCTATGTATGTATGTATATTCTGTATATCTGAACAATGTTAAGCAAATGGATGACAAAGTGAAAAATGTTTGTGTAACGCGTTTCCTTCTTCAGAAAGATTTCATCAGACTAAAGTAGGGACCTCCACTAAATTTTCGATAACTAAGTTTTAAAATGAATTTTTAAAAAATGAAAAAACATTCTTGAAGCTTTTCTTTTAGCTTTAATTGGAAGCTAAACGATTAAATTTACTATTTCCAGCAAACAAAAATACTCTGGTGTATTTCAAATAGAAATTATATTGTTTGGAATTTCAACTTTTTGATCGCTTTTTGAAAATCAATAAAAATCAGTAACTATCGGCCATTTTGACAGATTGTAAACAAAAGATAATTCTCGGTTTTAAAAATCTTCCCAAAATAAAAATATATATAACTTGTGACAAGTTATTTGAGGAACATTAGTGTTGTGGCCTTGTTAAAGACACAAAGAGAGGAATTGAATTAAACAAGTATATTAACAAAGTAATACAATCATATACAAGCGAGAGTGTTACAGCAAGAATGTTCGGTCCGACTGTCAGAGCTTACTGCTGTAAATTTCCCTTTCAAAACGGCAGTACCTGCTCCTATTAATAGCTGGGAGAGTCCATGCATGCGTGAGTAAATTACCATAAGAATTATCAAATTTAAAGTTAAATTAATCTGATTTGAAACAAATATTACTTACTTTTAGAATAAGACGTAGTGTACAATATTTTTTTAACCACGGGGTCTTTTTCTGACATGTTAATCGATTGTTTTCAGCCTAAGGTGTTGAAAAACTAAGTATAGTTGACCAGAAATTGACATAAATTTACAAAATCTAAGTGAACGCGTTGTTTTTGATTTTTAACTACCTAGTAATTTTTAAAAAGTAAAAACTAACAAAAAAATTATGTAAAATAGATACATAAAATAAAAATATTTAGTGAAATAGGAATTTAAAAAAGTAAAAATTTCTTTAAATTTTAAAGCTTAAAATTTTGAAGGGATGATTTGCAAAGCCTGTTGAGACGTAAACACAATGAAACACAAAAATGAAAATGAAAGAATTGCAGATGGCCAGATTTTTCAAGGAGAACTCTTATAACACGAGTCAATCATCCATACTTGCGAAAATGGCAATGTTTCTACACTAAAAAATAATTAAAATTATTTTAAAAATATTGGGGTAAACTATTTTTATTAAGCTTTTCAATTTTGTATTTGTAAATATAGTTTTCACTTAATAACAATATCACCTAACCAGATTGAAGTAATGCAGAATTTTAAACCATTTAAATTATCATAATTAAAATTTTGAAAAAATGGAAACAATTTTTGCAAAAATTCATTATTCATCAAAAAAAAAATTTAAGACAATAGAATCCTTAATAAATCTTATTTATAAAAGCAATTAAAAGCTTTTCTAATTAAATGATGTTATAGTTTTATTGCATTTTTTATTTTACGATTCAGAGCAGATTTCCGGTCATTGGTGCTCCTGTTTTACTTATAATTTCAATTCTCTAAGGAGTCTTGCTTTTAACTAATAAAATCAAATTATGCGAGTGCAATTTAATTTCTCGAAATTTTATGAAATTAATTATGTTGGGGTGAGAGTAACATGTAAAAAATATTTTTTAGCAAGTTTTTTTTTAAAAAAAGATGTAAAAAATATTTTTTAGCAAGATTTTAAAAAAAAAAGATTTCTAAAATAATTTAATTCTTTTATGAATAAGTCTTGAAAGTTTCATTAAAATCCGACAATTATTTGATTTTTGCAAGAATTATTTGATTTGTGCAAGAATTTTCAAAATAATGTGTTTTTCACCTGAAAAAAAGGGCACGAAAACACTAATCGTAAATATTACGGCGACCGCTGACGTAAAAAAAATCAAGATTTTAACCAAAATTTTGAATGTGAGAAAAAGATTAAAAAAAAAATTAATAAAAAATACTTTGGTCTTGCCTTTTAATAATAGCATAAAGATTTTGACGATAAAACTGTTTTATTATATTTGGGTCCTTTTTTTTTCGTCATGCTATGATGATTTATTTCAGCGAGCAAGTGGAGGTACCTAGTAAAGTAATGTTTTTATTGATGTAATTAGATATGTGTAGGGAGAGAGGAGATAAAAAATCGAGCCTGTGTTATAATTATGCTGAAGATGTGGAAACGTTGAAATTTATTTATATTTACACACACACATGCACACATATATATATGCTGAAGATGTGGAAACGTTGAAATTTATTTATATTTACACACACACATGCACACATATATATATATATATATATATATATATATGTGTGTGTGTGTGTGTGTGTGTGTGTGTGTGTGAGTGTGTGTGTGTGCGCGCGCGCCTGGTTGATAATTTTTCTTTTTATTGGCTTTTCACAGATATACTGTAATGTTTTCCATTGCGACAATGTGTAATTGTGTAATTTTTACACATTGTCACCATGGAAAACAAATATACATACATATATATATATATACATATATATATATATATATATATATATATATATATATATATATATATATGCGCGCGTGTGTGTGTGTGTGTGTGTGTGTGTGTGTGTGTGTGTGTGTGTGTGTGTGTGTGTGTGTGTGCAAATATATTGAAAAATAGGAAAAAACCGTTAGGTTAATAATCCGAAGTTCTTTAGTAGTTTTGTTTTTATTTTTAAAAAACATTGCTCAATACACAAGTATAGCCTACATTATAATTATTTTTTTTAAAAATATGATTCCATCGCTACATAGGAATTACCATGTTTCAAAAACAGGAGCTAAAAACTTCTAATTCAGTTATATAGGTACTTTAATTTAATTTAATTTCTGTAATTGAATTCGAAGTTAACTTCTGTTTTTGAAACATCGTAATTCCTATGTATATATATATATATATATATATATATATATATATATATATATATATATATATATATATATATATATATATATACACTTATACTTAATTATTAATCTACATTATTAAATAATGCTTTACAGTGCTCAATAGTTTAAGACTGAACTTCTGAATAAATAAATAATTTTACTACTGACAGTAAAATCCACGATCCCTACTAGATACAAACATCTCCATTACATCAATTTTCCCAACCAGCAGAAGGTTTGTCAGAATATTATTTAATGACCCATAGCCCTGCTTAAGTTACCTTAAAAATGGGAACAGAAAGAAGATCTCACTATTATGGCATTAAAAGCTGCTAAAGACAATAAAGGTACTTAACGGGACTTGGTTCTTCAAGGAACCTCTTACTGAGGTTTTAGGTAATTTGAACCGCGTAATTACAGGATAAGAAAAGTCACAAAGTAGAATATAATCGTTTCCGTTTGGTTCTTGTAGCTTCTTAGCATGAAGGATGAGATAATTCTTGCCATGAATGGAAAAATTCAGCAGATTTGAAGAAGTGACGCTGATATACAGTTACAGTAATTAAATAATAAAAACTGCTGCCACTTTAAAAACAGTGGAAGAAAAATGGTCAATTCCATTAATGTTACGATACCTTCTATATAAATACAACCATATTTCCCTTTAAAGAAATGTTATTAGAATGACTAGTGTGCAGAGATTTACTAAGCGTAGCTTAGATGTAGCACATGGCCGAATGTGTGGAGCACCCAATGAGGATCACGCTCACTACTCAGTCGTAATAGATCTAGCGGGACAAGCCACGTTGACGTGTTATTAGGATGCCGACTCTATAAATAGAACCATATTTCCCTTTTAAAGCTGTTGTCAGGATGTTTACTCTATAAATACAACCATATTTCCTTCAAAAGCTGCTGTCAGGATGCCTACTCTATAAATACAACTATATTTTCCTTTAAGGAAATGTTGTCAGAATGTTTTCTGTATAAATATAACCATGTTTTCCCTCTAAAAAGTTTTGTCAGGATGCCTACTCTATAAATACAAATTTTCATTTGAAAACGCATTGTTCACGGACAATTACAGTTCTCGGATAAAAAGGGGAGATAATTGGCTTGTGTTATGATTTTGATCGTCGCTAAAGTTTGTTTTAGGTAAAGTCTCTAATTGAACTTATGACAGCAAAAATAGAAACGCATTACAAACACTTGTATCATTATTGTATAATTAATTTGACTGGAAATCTACAACACGTAATGAAATGTATATAAATATAAAATAATAAATCATAATAAATCCATGATTTTTTTTTTCTGTTCGCGTAAGACGAATTTGAATTAAGCGATTAATAAAATGAATTAATAGAAATAATTACAATCCCTGTCATTCCTCATTGTTCATCAAGGCTTCTGAAAATGTTTAAAACAACTTTTGGCTGCATATAATGATAAAACAATGTCGTCAATAAAAAATAATTATAAGGTTAGTAGAGCGATAAAATCCGACATTAAAAGCAATTTATACCAAAAATAAATAATCTACAGCAAAAAGAAAACAATATATAGCAAAAAAGAGTGGTAACAAAAATGTATATTACCGTAAAGTGATTACAAAAATAAATGGTAGCAAAAACATATATTACAGTAAAATGGTGACATAATATATAATACGTTAAAATGGTAATACCATATTACAACAACGATTAAAACAACAGTTAATTCGCCCTTTTTCATCAGAGCAAAAATCGAAGACAAAAATACTATAAAATATACAACTCTAGACAAATGTTATATGCAAAAAAATATAATATTAACAGCTAATTATCTTTAAACCCAGCAACCACTCATTTTGCAGAGATGTTTTGGTAGGACTTAATGCACAGTCATTCCAACATTTTCAAGTGATAATCGGAATTAAACCTACTCAGCACTCCCATAACCAGATAATAAGACCAGGCATACTGCTGACTTGTAATAAAATGGTCAGCTATCGCTGAACTCAATACATTAACGCACCTATGTAAATTATGCATCATTTCCTTACGAATATAGCCCGGACATGTACCCAGTGATGAGTAGGGCTAATTCGAATTATCATTTGAAAGTGTTTGAATCAGTGTACATTAAGTCCAACCAGGCATCTCTATGTAAGCCGAAGGGATGGCTGCCGGGCTTAAACGTAATTAGCCTTTAATGTTATATGTTCTTCCATATAATATTTGTCCGAGGTTATATAATTTTGTCCTCGATTTTAGCTCTGATGGGAGAGGACCAATAAACAGTTTAGTCTTTTTTTAATTGTTATATTTTGGTATTACCATTTTACAGTAAGATATATACATTTTTGTTACACCCACTTTTTTGTTATGATTTTTCTTTTACTATAAATTTCTTTTGTAATATGTCTGCGTTTATCGCTCTAATCAAATTATAATATTTTCCATTTCTTTCAAAATACATATTAACGAAAACATTTATTATAAAAACAAATCTAATGCGAGATTCAGTTGCCTCATTCGGTCACATCAATTTCAATTTAGCTACAGACGAGGATGGCGGAACAATCAACAAAAACACACAGACAAATATATATATATATATATATATGTATACATATATATATATATATATATATATATATATATATATATATATATATATATATATATATATATATATATATATATAGTACGTGTGTGTGTGTGTGTGTATTTAGGCAGCATATTTTCATTCAAGCATGTTTGGTTGAATAATCTAGACATCTGTCTATTTTTATTTTAATCCTCTCAAATTTACGGATCAATATCTTAATATTGTTATTAAACTCATTAAGGAAGGCGCCTTAGTTTTACAAAAGACAAAAGAAAAAACTCGTCCAAGCTTCTAACAAAACAATTAAAAATCGATGCTAATGAGCTATGTAACCATACTCATATAAAGAAGCAGATAAAACCAATATTTTCGTTGCATTAAATAAATCTGATTACAATTCAAAATTGCAACAAATACTGGACGATCACACCAAATTTTAAAATGTCAACAAAAATCCTATTAACCAACTGAAATTGAAAATCAATAAACTGATCACAGCCAACAACACAGAACAGGGCAATTTGAAACTTCCAAAAATAATTGACGACTACAAACCATGATCCATGCATGAAACCCTAAAAATGCATAAACCTAAAATCCATCATCTAATAATGAAACCATAGCCAAACTTGATTTTTGAAAGTTTATTTACCAACGTCCCCGTTAGAGAAATGATTGATATAATTATAAAGAATATTTACAACAATCCATCTATCCCTTCTTTAAAAATGAAACCTAACATATTACGGACACTACTCTTGACTCGCACGACTGAGACTCCTTCTATGACAATCAAAATAATATCTACGTACAGCGTGATGGTGTATCCATGCGTTCAGTTCTAGGACCAACATTTAGCAACTTCTACATGGCTAGCCTTGAGAATCAGATATTTAATACCACTAAAGACCCTCCATCTATCTAACATATGTAGATGATATTATCATCTTAGTTACAAACATAGACGAAATATATGAACTACAAAAAAAAACTTCAAAAATCTCTGTTCTTAAGTTGACATATGAACTTAAAAATAACAACAGAATTCCTTTCTTGATATATTAACAGACATGACAAATGAAAGCATTCGTCTAATCTTCTAAATAAACAATTGAAAATCGCTGCCAAGGAGCTACGTAACCATACTCATATAATTTTTTAAAAAGCAGATGAAACCAATATTTTCATTGTATTAAATAAATCTGATTATAATTCAAAATTACAAAAAATACTGGACGATCACACCAAATTTTAAAAAGTCCACAAAAATCCTATTAACCAACTGAAATTGAAAATCAACAAACTGATCACAGGTAACAACGCAGAACAAGACAACTCCAAACTTCCTAAAATAATATTTGACTACAAACCAGGATACATGTATGGAACTATTGAAAATAAAGTTAACTCCCCTTTCCGTCCTATCATGTCCAAAATCCTCACTCCGGTTAAACAATTAACAAAAATCATTAAGCAACTCATTACATGATACGTACTGAGTAAATATAGTATTAAGTCAACTCACAAATCAATCCAAATCTTAAAAACACAAAAACCTAATAATGAAACCATAACCTCACTTGATGTTGAAAGTTTATTTACCAATGTCCCAGTTAGAGAAACAATTGATATAATTATAAAGAATATTTACAACAATCCATCTTTCCTTCCACTAAAAATTAAACCTAATACATTACGAAAACTATTCTTCGCTTATACCATTGAAGTTCCCTTCTATGACCATCAAAATAATATCTACGTACAGCGTGATGGCGTTACCGTGGGTTCCGTTCTGGGTCCACCATTTAGTAACTTATACGTGGCTAACCTTGAAAATAAGATATTTAATACCACTAAAAATACACTCCATCTAAGATATGTAGATGATAATTTCATCTTAGTTAAAACATAGATGAGATACATGAACCACAAAAAAACCCTCTGTTCTTAAGTTCAGATATGAACTTAATAATAACAATAAAATTTCTTTTCTTGATGTATTGAGAGACGGCAATAATAATACATTCACAACCTCTCTATATAAAAATCTAAGTAGCATAATCACGTGCACTCTCAAATGTAAAAGTGAATGTCCTATTACAAAACAGGGA
>OZ038483.1:60110780-60123280 GCA_964036315.1 Acanthosepion esculentum | reverse complement strand
ACTATTCTAGTTCCATGTGCCATGTCTAATGGATGTCATTTATCAGTTATCGCCTGTTAATTCACCTCTCCAAGACCGGAGTGTACAACGGCCGAAACGTTGTGATAAATATGGCAACAAAGATGAGGACAATAGTCCGAATAATGTAAATAGTGTACATAATCCCTCATCTCAGAAATATAGACAGATACTGAGGGATTAAGAGATATAGTAAAAAGGCAAAATTTACTAAAAAGGACAGGAATTTGTGGAGAGCCATGGTCGCCGACGTACAGAAGGAACACGGCACTCTAGAAATTTCAGTGCATCAACAACGTAGCTAAGACGGATTATAAACGCTTCAAACAATTTTTTTCCATGACGCTCACTTCGAAAAAGGAAACTAATACAAACAATGTTTGCTTGCTTGGGAAAGCGAGAGAGAAAAAGACTGTGTTAGTGTGTATGTGTGTTTTGTGTGCGTTCGTGTGCGGGTACTCGTGCGCTGGGGGTAGCGTGCGTCCAGGCCCCTTCTGAAGAGAGAATCTGAACGGATGAAATTATTAGAAACTCCTACACGGGACACGCCCGTCTCTCGGTTGAGCGTGCAAAAGAAACATGTGCTTTCTAAAGATGTTGCCTCCCGCAGATGCAATGGAACGTTAACTGCGACTTGTGGCATGATTACAAATATAAAACTATATCTCATGTAATATACGAGACAGATAGCTTGATAGATCGACTTTGGCAGGAAAATACATTCATAAATAACAAAGCACAAAATAAATAATTGCACACACAGACATCTATGCACAATTGCATATTCGCTGTATACGTTAATATATTTGTCACATTTTACATGCTTCGCTTTTACCTATATACTTTAAAGAATATATATATATATATATATATATATATATATAGAGAGAGAGAGAGAGAGAGAGAGAGAGAGAGATATCACTTTAAACGTCATTTTTAGTAGATACTCATATTTGAGTAAACGCTCCGTTTATTTATTATCAATATATTTATTCATTTTTATTAGACAAAAATAAATAAACGGAATGTCTATTCACGCACACACACACACACATATATATATATATATATATATATATATATATATATATATATATATTATTTCAAACGTTATTAGAGAGGAAACTTTGTACTTGAAACAGATTCCCATTTTTATATATTAAACAGAGTGTATTAGGTTTATCGGTCTGCGCATTCATTGACTAAGATTTCTCGAATGCACATGCCGATAATTGTAATGCACATTGTTTAATAAATAAATATGGAGTGTCTATTTCAAATACGAAGTGACCACTACAATAACGTTTGAAATAATATAAATGTCGAATTAAAAATAAATTCATTATTTCTTTAAGAATATATATATATATATATATATATATATATATATATATATATATATATATAGAGAGAGAGAGAGAGAGAGAGAGAGAGAGAGAGGGGGGGTAAATAAATTAATAAAAAGTTCAAAGATTTATCTTCGGACTCAGAGTAGAGACAAGCAGACATTTTACTACTACTACTACTACTACTACTATTGTTATTATTATTATTATTATTATTATTATTATTATTATTATTATTGCAACAATTATAGAGTTAAAAAACTGAGAGAAAAAACTAAGGACACTGTGTTTAACAATATATCGGTAGTATGGATGTCTTCTTCAAGTTATATTTAATATTTGCATAAAGATATAAAAATACTTGTCTTTGTAAAAACGTCGCTTGTCTTGAGAAAAAACAGTTGTACTTGTAATAAACGCGACAAAGTGAAAGAAACGCAGCCAGCGTGAATGGAATGCAACTGAAACGTGAGTAACATGATGGGGGATCGTGCTCATCTAGAAATTTTCTGTTAGTCGATTAGTTAGTAAGAGCAATTAATCAAATAGTTTAGACGGTATTAATTTGCATATGTAATTATCTTGATGCCTCCTAAGGGTTGAAAGTTGCGAGATTTCGGGTATTTTTTCGGAACTTGTATCTTAATTTTGCTTATGATTATAATTATTATTATTATTATTATTATTATTATTATTATTATTATTATTATTATTATTATTATTATTATTATTATTCATCCCTTTGAAATCTGTTGTATGCTCATTTCCTTCCGGGTCCCAACCAAAGATCTCAAGTCAGAAATGGCATCATGACATTTTTGCCCTGAGCATTTTTGTTAAAAAAAAAAAAAAAATAGACAACCTGAGATCACACACATTTTAGGTAGGTAAAACTCTTCGTAAGGTGTGAGTTGTACTTGCGAGTACAATTTTTGTGTATTTCCTTAAGGTATGAGCTACCAGAAATCCCTTCAATAAGTTTATCGGAACCTTTTTTCAATCAATCCTAGGGCTGCAACTAAAAATGGAATTATTGATCTTCTCATGTCCCACATTTATGAGATTTCCACTTCAAGACTCCTGTATATTGATAATTTTTTGAAGATCTTCTTCTTCTTCTTCTTCTTCTTCTTCTTCTTCTTCTTCTTCTTCTTCTTCTTCTTCTTCTTCTTCTTCTTCTTCTATTCAGTTTGTTTTAGCGAAATGCAATATAAAAATTTAAAATAAAAATGGTCGTCTATTTCAAATACGAGTGTCCACTATAAAAAAAATTTGAAGCAATCAAAATCTCGGATTAAAAATAAATCCAATATTTCTTTAAGATATATATATATATATATATGTGTGTGTGTGTGTGTGTCTGTGTGTATACATATATGTGTATATATATATATATATATATATATATATATATATATATATGCACGCGTGTGTGGCACCTCGGCGTCGTGTAATGGTTAGCAAACTTGTCTCGCTAAAACTTTTACGACTGAATAGTGAGTTCCCCATACTTTCGGCCTTGTGCCACATCTAAGGTACGCTTGGAAAATCACTATATCAAATTCAGGAGCCGACCCACTTAAATTATTGCCTTCAATTTCCACCTCAACCGCTCTCCCCACTCCAATACACACGGGTCATAATTGATACGGCACGCTTATTACTTTTTTTAATTATTTTCTCCGCAGCACAATAATTATTTTGTTCCACGTTTATAAAAATTTCCCGGAATGTTTATTTAAATCGGCACACTTACCGTATAAGTAAAAAATAAAAAAGAAACAAAAATAAAATTGCATTTGGTACGAAAGGGTACGCATAAATAAATGCATCAGTAATAATGAAGCTGACATCATTTAATCGTTGTTTTTGCTCTCCATCAGCATGGCTGGTGTTAAGCTGTTGGAGAGGAAATCATTGCGCCTTCTTTTGGTCTCAAGTTTTCCACTGACGCAAAGTTGAATTATTATATTAAATCAATTGCTAGGTCCGCTGCTGAGAAAGTTAATTCAATGTCGTACCAGACAATTTTTCTCGCTAGAATCCATGTTGCACATTTATAAATCCGCCCTTCTTTCGTGCTATGCATTGAATACTGCTGCCCAGTTTGGTTTGCTGCTCTGGTAATATATCTAAAGTTTCTCGACAAAATCTGAGTCTGTAATGTTACCGGTCCTGACCTGGCATCTCGACATCAGACACTTTCCCATCACCATGATGTAGCTTCCCTCTGTTTTTTTTCTATAAACATTTTCATAGCAATTATTCTAATGAGCTCTCCCCATTGGTGCCTCGCATGAATTTAAGCGTATGCCAGATTATGGATGTGCCTTGTGGTGTAATGGATATCTGCTCGGAGTGAGAACTCGGAGAGCAGTGTTCGAATTCCAGCCGTTAGATTCACTTACGCACAAATCCCCTTGGGAAAGGTATGAATTCACCCCCACCCCACCGCCAGCTATGGGTTGAATAACAGGATAGACTCGGTTCTTTAGCCTTTGTTGGCAACCAGTCTACCGTAGAAAGAAATGGCAACCTACTGAGGGAAAAATCTACCTCGTCAGTCATGTATCGAAAGATACATGATTGCCTAAGCGTGTATCACGTATGGCACTTAACTGACTAGATTGGCAGTTAGGTCTCATCGTTTTACTGCTGCAATAGCTAGATATGATCGTAAGTTCTACTCTGATAGTTCCTTTCCCCGAACTTCTCGCCTGTGGAACTCTCTTCCGTTTTCTTGTTTTCATGTCAACTATGATCTTCAAAATTTCAAATGCAACATCAACCGCCATCTTTTGTCTTCCTGGAAACCTATAATTTTATTGTCCTTTATCCTCACTAAAGTCCTCATTCTCTTTTACTCTCGGTAACCTCTGGCGTCTTAATGGCGTTATCGCCTTGTTTAGGGTGACACGATTTTAAAAAAAATTGATAAGTGTGTTTAAATACAGATATATTCCCTCGCGCTCGCACGAATACACACACGCACGTACACAATGTGGAGGTAGGAATTCCTTTTCATGTATGTAAACGTGTATAACTACTTAGATGTAAATTATTACATATATGTAAATGTATGTAAGCGTGTATAATTGCTTCCAGGCCAATTTTTTTAAATCCTTTTTTCTTACATTTGAGAAATACTTATATATACTTGTGCCATTATAATCTAGAACAAATTATGAAATATTTGCCTTTTCTGTTTGCCGCGAAGCCATTTCAAATATTTTATTCAGTTCCATGTACACGTGTATATGCGTGTTAGTTTGTAACTATGTAAACATATGTACGAAGATGTATACTGAGGCATAAGTGCATGCCCCCGTCTATATGTACTTATACCAAATGTGTACGCACACATATACAGGGGTCTGCAAAAGTAGTATTATGATGATTTTCTAAGCGTAGCTCAGATGTGGCACAAGGCCGAAAGTTTGGAGGCACCCAGTGAGGATCGAACTTACTTTTCAGTCGTAATTGATCCTACGAGTCAAGCTTGCTCACCGTTACACCACGTCGAGGTGCCCCATTAACCTAGTCTCATGTTTGTATAAACAATACTATACGATTTGATAATATCTTCACTGTATACCTACATTTGTATATACATCTTCGTGCATAGACTTGTATGTGTACATATTTGTGCTTTTGTGCCTGTCAATGAGTCGTGTAAGGATTATTATGGACACAATATACGAATTAACATATGCGTATCTACATACTAATGTATATTTATTTGCACACACACACACACACACACGTGTGTGTGATAAGTTTTTACATGCGCGTATAATATAATAATTTTCTTATCTGTGTCGTGTTCCTTCAGGACGTGGTTGATCGTAGCTCTCCACAACTTCGACTCCTTCGTAGTTCTAAGTAAAATTCGCTTTCTTACTATTCCTCCCTGTCCTTACTCTGCCATCTAGTTATCTAATCTCGTTAGGTATGTTACTTGCTGTTTCATGTTTCCCCACTTGCCTTTACTAAGTTCCCTTTCAACATTAAGTGTCATAGAAATTTCCACTGTTTATTTCTAATTCTAAGTACAAGATTTCTTTTTTCCATTTTGCTTAAAATCATACATACATACATACATATATATATATATATATATATATATATATATATATATATATATATATATATATATATATATATATATGGTGGACTCTCCTATCGTGAACGATAAATGAGGGTTAGCATTGGATGGTGCCTTTCGTTTTAGTCCTATGCATGCTAGCAGGGGCTATTGTGAAGAAAATCAGGTAAGGGAAAGACATATTTCATTTGTGCTTTCTTAAGTGCGATACTATCCCAGCCTTGGTGCGGGCGACAAACCCACACTGCCAGATGAAATTTGTTAAAGCAGGATTTTGATGGCGTCTCTGCTTCAGAGCTTGACGAAGCTGATCTCGGTGCTTCAGTCTACTGTCTTCAAAACCTTTTTAACTTAATGAAACATGTCTTACGCTACTCCTTTCGGTTTGGAACTTGGACTTACCAGGTTTTCAGATCAAAGATGAGACGTTTCCGTTTGTCATTCAATTTGTCTTTGTAGCGTAAGAATGGACGTCCAACTGAGCGCTTGGAGTTTGGTAGTTGTCCATACAGCACCTTTTTTGGAAGCCTATGCTCATCCATTCTCACAGCCCACCTAAATTGTATCTTTGCTAGAATGGTTTCAATGCCTGTGATGTTACATTTCATCAGTATTGCACTATTATTGACCCTGTCATCCCATTTTATAATCTCACGCCAGGCAAGGCAACAAAGCCACTAAGACGTATATGTTTACTGAGTGTGAAAGATTATAGGAAAAACATTATTAAGGAGCAAGAACAATAAAAGAACAGAGTTTAAGAGGACATAAGATAACGATTGACATTGCACATAAATTTTTGAACATCAAACTTAACTAGAAAGCAAGAAGCCAGAAGAGAGTTCCACAAGCAAGAATTGCGAAAAAAGAAACTGTTAGCATAGAACTTGCGTTTGCATCTAGCCATTTCCTTTGTATGAGTTAAGTTGAAAATGTTAAGATGCAATATGAACACACCTATTTCAGTTTGCACATACATTTAATTTATTTTTATATTTATTTCTTTATAATTTGTTATTTAATATCATTTTTTTTAAAGTTATTTTTTCTCAAATGCCTACAGCTGTATGTCAGCTGACTTTCGAAGAAAGAGATTTTACTAGCGAAAATTATGAAAACGTATATTCATAGCAAAAAAACAAACTTTTAAAATTCATTTCCCCAAAAATCATTCCAACTAGTCTTGATATAAACTTCATTTGGTTGAAATATAAACAATGTTACTGTAAAGATGTAAATGTAAATATTGCTGTAAAATAATGTATATATATATATATATATATATATATATATATATATATGTATATATATATATATATATATATGTATATATATGTATATATATATATATATATATATATATATTGAGTTTTGCGTGTGTTTCAGCTTATATTTAGTTGAATGCCAGATTGATTTATATAAGTACTAATATATATTATTATACGTGCACATAGATATGTAAATATACATAAAAAATACCATTCATATATGTAACTATCTATAAAATCGTAGCTACATACACTTAAATTCATATATATATATGTGTGTGTACATATATATGTGTGTGTATATATGTGTGTTTACATATATATATATTTGTGTACATATATCTATTTATATGTGTGTACATATATATATACATATATATGTGTACATATATATATACGTAGATATGTGTACATATATATATATATAACACATATATATATATGTACATATATATGTATATATGTATATAGATACATATATATATGTGTACATATATATATATATACACACATATATATATGTACATATCCTATATATATAGATATATAAATACATAAATATATATATACGCGTACATATATATATACATATATGAATATATATACGTGTGTGTGTGTGTGTGTGTGTGTGTGTGTGTGTGTGTGTGTGTGTGTGTGTGTGTGATAACAACGATAACAGATCAGAGATTGTATTTCGCCCCCTATCGGTCGATCAATGTAATTCTGGAAGATGACGTATTTAAGACAATTTGACTTTTTAATTAAAATGCTCAATATCAAGAGAGAGAGCATTAATAATAATAATAATAATAATAATAATAATAATAATAATAATAATAATAATAATAAATAAATAAATAAATAAATGAATTTTTTCACTTAGCTGTTGAATTTCTCTCGGCTGAATTTCATGGAATTCACTCTTCAAGAAACTTGATGTCATCCATTCTCCTGAAGATTGGATATGACTCCGTGAAATTATCGTGAATTCATATCCTCTCTATATCCCATATATAACGGCCATGTTAAATGTGAAAATAATAATTCATTCAGGTATATGAGATATTGTCTTAATCAAATGTGTGTTTCTTTGTCGTATATCTTTTAGATTTCATTATAAACGCATAATTACGTTGCACTTAGCTTATGCGTATTAAAAAAACAACAACTTACACCTTGAAAACAATCTACTACCAATATTTTTAATATGGACATATATATTATAATCCGAATCTCACACGGCAGAAGTACATCCTTATCCATTTTCTATTGTTTGCACCGTTTATTCATATCCTCGGAAAAAAGATACCTATCTTGTTCTGAGGATGATATAAATAAACATCGAAATATTCATGAGATACATAAAAAAATTTTCAGGCATCCGATTATACATGTACATGTACATTTTTTCTTTGAAAATCATCCATTATTTATATGTATGTTCTTCGGAGTTACCTTAATTCTTTTACGATACAGGTTCCCTTGTTTCATAATATATGTATGAGGCAGCGAAAGAAAGAAAGAAAGACAGAAAGAAAGAATGTGCGGAGAGATAAGTGTGCAAATATATATATAGTTCGTAGTTAACCATTAAAGATAGATAAAATGACATTATAGAAACGCCGGGTCGGTGATCTACATTATTTTATGCGTATCTAGTGGAAATCATTTTGATTTCAAAATAGATCAATTTCTTTTCGGGATCAGACCAATGACTGTAAAATGTACCTGTAATAAATCTTCATGTCGAAATAACGGATAGACAACCAAAAACAAGGTCACGGCAGAAAGCATAAATAACTGTTTTCGCTGAACATTTTTGGAGGACTTGGTCTTTTCCCTTGATAAGGATGTGTCCATGGTCAAGTGAAAGACAGTGATCAACAACTGTTAGCCGGCTGGGGGCTAGAAGAGGAAGACAGTGCCGTTTGGTAAAAACATGCGATTAAGGGAATAAAGCTTTGAAGATCTCGGCTCAAAGCGAACGGATCAAGACAAGCCAGTATCAAAGGCGGAAGAGAACAAAGGGAAGTAACTTGAACGATAATTATGATGAACATAGCCAAGCAGCGAGATTGCGCAAGGACACAGTGTCAAAGGTGGACAATAACAGGAGGACGCAACTGATGAGCGGGAAGAAAGAGTTCTACAGATATTAGACGAGTTGGAACGCAAAACCACGAGAAAGAATTAAAAAGAAACTGAGAGAAAAGCAATAAAAATGAATCAATTCATCATTTAATAAAAAAAGGGGTCGATAAAGAAAGGATGAATAAATGGAATAACAGATGAAAAAATGAATCCTTAAAGAAAGAACAAGAAAACTTTAAAAAAGAAAAAGAGAAAGAACAGTGAATGGTTAAAGAAAGAAAGAAAGAAAGAAAGAAAGAATGAATTAATTAATTAATGGAAAGAGGGGGGAAAGCACGAAATACTAAGGGGAAAAAAGGAAAGAAAGATAGAACAAAAATGAAAGGAACGAAAGAATTACAGGAAGAAAGGGTGAGGAAAAGAAATTAATGCGAATGAAAACAATGAAAGAATAACAAAAAATAAATGAAACACAGTGAAAGAATGAAAGAAAGACTGATTGAATGAATGAATCAATGAAAGGCGAAGAAAGATATACTTAGAATAAATGAATGTTATGCAGAAAGAAATGAAAAATAAATGCAGAAAGAAAGACATACAAAAGAAAGAAAGAAATGTTTAAAATATGTTGAAAGAAAGACAGAAAAACATGCTGCAAGATAAAAAGAGATGCTGAATGAAAGGCATAAATAAAGCCACGCTGAAATAAAGTAAGGAAACATGTTGAAAGAAAGAAAGAAAGAAAGAAAGAAAGAAAGAAAGGGGCTAGTAAAATTGCCATTTTCTCAAGTGAAGATGACTTGTTTTCATTGAAAGATGATATTGGAGAATCTCGATTTTTATCTGGGTTCGAGCACTGACTCGAGTTGCCTACACAAAGTACGTAGCCATTTCTGTTAAAAAGCAGACCCGTAGATAAATATTAAACATTATATCAGCACCAGATGATCAAAACAGACCGAACTTAATATGTATCAAACGTGTATTTTCGTTTTAAGTTACCTTTACTTATTCATGATACATATCTAATTATTATTATTATTTCATGTTACATATCTAAAGATTATATATATATATATATATATATATATATATATATATATATATATATATATATATATATATATATATATATATATATGGGGGGGTGTAGACAAGGCAAAGGAAATCGGCAAGCAGTTAAAATTCAGGCTTATGTTGTCTTCTCACTAACGCTATTAGTAAAGGCATCTCTTCTCAACCAACCCCCAACTATGGGTAAAATAGCGATGCTGACTAGGTACTCTAGCTCTGGTTAGCGATTAGTCTAGGCGAAGGATAACTCTGAATTCAAAACCGTGGGGAACTTGTTAACATGTCCAATATAGTTGTATATGTACCGACAACACAAAGTACAAAAGAAATGGAAACTGCTTTTACTGTAGGCTAGACAATGCCAAGGCTCAATGCAAATCGCAAGAAACAACAATGGTCATACAAGACCTGAATGCCAAAGTAGGCAAGGAGAGAGATATTTGCCAAATTCGGAGTAGGAACTCGTAGTGAACGCCGTGAAAAAATGAATCCAGCCGTGCAGGCTATTTAAGAACATGACTCGAATTTTCCAAATGATGTTTTGGCTTTGTACCAATCATGCGGTATTGGGCCAAACAATCTTTAGCGCAGCCTATTCTACCTTCAATTTCCTTTTTTTCCTATTGTAAATTTATTATAACTGATCCATATGCGGAGGTATCTGAAGTGTTTAGTATTTACTAATTCCACCTATTAATGGATATGGGGAGAAATTCTCAGAAATTCTCATATGCAGTTGTGAGGTCGACAGTTTCCTATCAGAAAATAAGCAATTTCTTGTTGTTGTTGTTTGATAACATATATGACACTACTGCATCCCTACCTAGAACGAAAATATAACTGGGTCGTGAGATAAATTTATTTACAATATGATGAACAAATATCGATCAGCATAATAAAATCCGAGGAGAGATAAGTAATCGTAACTCTTTTTTAGATGAATCCTTAAAAAAGTTTCAAAGCGGATGAAGCCTGTAGGTGTCAGCGAGGACCATTCTTTTTCGTACCTCATGGTCTGGCGTAACGGAATCACAAAGAAAGAACTTTACCAAACAACAGAAACCAGACCACTTGGAGACTTTCAGTAGCAGTCAGTCAGTTATGTGCCATGCGTGATACACACTTAAGTGATTATGTATCTTTCTATACATGACTGACAAGGTAGATTTTTTCCCGCAGTAGGTTGCCATTTCTTTCTGCGGTAGATCAGTTGCCGTCCAAGGCTATAGAACTCGGTCTGTCTGCTATTTAACCATAGTTGTGTGGAGAGAAGAAGAGGATTCATACCTTTCTCAAGTGTATTAGCACGTAAGTGAATGTAATGGATTCGACTGGAATTCGAACTCGGCTCTCCGATAGCAGTAAGAACCAAAATGGAGAGTACGTGTAACTCAAATTGAAAATAATGACATAACTAAGATGTTGACGTTCCACACTACTTCAGACAAAAGGTTAGGAAGGAAACTCCCATCAGTACTGGAATGAGCAATTGCAGTGGACTTGAAAAACCTATTTTCAAGAAAAATTATTTTAATAGAAACATTTTATACATTTCAACCGAAAGTAACACCGGCTGCTTGGGCAGTGAATCCTAAAATGTTTCATTATAAGGAAACGGCTCCACCATTACCATATTTTGAAATTTATAGTATTTTTATCATGTAAATATATCTTTAAAATTTACTAACATCATTTGGTTAATACCAATTTTATTGTACAATCACCAGGGACGGTGCTTATTAACCCCGAAGCCCCCGACCGAGGGAGGAAGCCTGAATGGGGACCCCAGGCAGTGCTTTGTGACCCTCGCTATCTTATCGACATTTGTTTTTTTTTCTACCTACATTTATAGACGTTATGTATTAAACTAAGCACAACTGACTATTAAAGAAGAAGTAATTTTCTCGGATTTTGGCGTCATTCTGCAGTCTTTCATATTTCGTCTAAATCTGTGAATTTGTTTTGTTTATGCTCTCTCTCTCTCGCTCTCTCTCTCTCTCGAAAAAAAGAAACACACAATATAAATTCACTATTTTTATCCATAATGTTGAATGTGTTAAAATTATTCAACTTTTTAACAAGAAAAATTTCAAGTTGATGTTTTAAAATTGCCGCAAAACATTGTTGATTTATTTAAGATGGAATAATCTATTGTGACATGTTTCTAATTATTTAAGATGGAATGATCTATTATGACATGTCTCTAATTATTAAGATGGAATGATCTATTATGACATGTCTCTAATTATTTAAGATGGAATGATCTATTATGACATGTCTCTAATTATTTAAGATGGAAGGATCTATTATGACATGTCTCTAATTATTTAAGATGGAAGGATCTATTGTGACATGTCTCTAATTATTTAAGATGGAAGGATCTATTGTGACATGTCTCTAATTATTTAAGATGTAAGGATCTATTGTGACATGTCTCTAATTATTTAAGATGGAAGGATCTATTATGACATGTCTCTAATTATTTAAGATGGAAGGATCTATTATGACATGTCTCTAATTATTTAAGATGGAAGGATCTATTGTGACATGTCTCTAATTATTTAAGATGGAAGGATCTATTGTGACATGTCTCTAATT
>OZ038483.1:60068280-60108280 GCA_964036315.1 Acanthosepion esculentum | reverse complement strand
TTTTGTTATTTGTCCCAGACCCTGTTCCGCCATCCACTTCCTCAAATTACTAATGCTTGAGTTACTAAAGGCAATTAACTGATATTGTGATGGCCTGTGTAATTTTCCACCTAAAAAAAGAACCAGCAATTTTGGTACTTTATACTATATATATATATATATATATATATATATATATATATATATATATATATATGCATATGAATATCTAACTTCGTCTGAAGATCGCATTGAGACGTTAAACTAACAGTTACCAGATAGTGTTGATTCCTACGTCCGCAATGTCTATATAAAAATCTATTTACGCTAGTGATCTCTCTTCCCGTATAAATATAGCAAATTCCACACAATACAAACATATATATATATATGTGTGTGTGTGTATTGTGTGGAATTTGCTATATTTATACGGGAAGAGAGATCACTAGCGTAAATAGATTTTTATATAGACATTGCGGACGTAGGAATCAACACTATCTGGTAACTGTTAGTTTAACGTCTCAATGCGATCTTCAGACGAAGTTAGATATTCATATATACATGCACCTATATATGTATATGTATGTACGCACATACACACATATATATATTGAGAAAGAGAGAGAGAGAATTAAACAAATTTTACTAAATCTAGTTGGCTACTGTGTGTTGTTACATGACTGACGAGGCAGATTTTTTTCCCGCGGTAGCTTGCTATTTCTTTCTGCGGTAGACCAGTTGCCATCCAAGGCTATAGAAGCCGGTCTGTCCTGCTATTTTACTCATAGCTAGGGGGAGAAGAAGAGGATTCATACCTTTCCCAAGAGTATTAGCACGATTGGAATTCGAACTCGGCTCTCCGATTCCTCAATCCGAGCCGCTATCCATTACACCACCGTACCTTGTCCTTGTTACGCATACAGCTCAATATAATGTTTCTAACGTTTCTGATTTGATGCCCATCCTGCCTTTGCAACTCTGTTGGTCATTATGGTTTGATTCTTGATAATGACCGAAACGTTTGAAATTACTGCCAACTTGATCTTTGACAGTTATCCACTATTTTGATACGGATGGGGCACCTCGGCTTGGTGTAATGTTTGTCTCGATAAAACTACTACGACTAAATAGTGAGCTCGATCCTCATCAGGTGCCCCACACTCTCGTCCGTGTGCCACATCTAAGCTACTCTTAGAAAATCATTGCCACAATTTTGTAATTTTACAAACTAAATTGATCCGAGTGTGCAACAACTTAATAGAAAATTGAAAAAAAAACCGTAAAAGAATTAAAAAGACAAACAAGATTTATTAAATTTATTTAATTGAACAAAAAAGACTAATTAATTCAACCGAGAGAACTTGTCGGTTGAATTTGATAAATCCTGTACGCGCGTGCCCGCACACGCACGCACACACACACACACACACACACACACACACACACATATCTATAGAGACAGGCAGACAGAAAGAAAGAAAGAAAGAAAGAAAGAGAAAGAAAGAAAGAAAGACAGAGGAGGTGGTAGACCACCGACTAACAGCTGACGCATCATCCGTGCTACTAAAATGTCCAGAACATTTTCATTTCAGCTCTGCTCTTTGACCAAATAATACAAATAGTTTTATTGAATTATGTAAAATATGGTAGTCTGCCGGAAATTTGAATCAAGTTTTACATGACCGTGAAAAGGGTAAAAACCTATACCGTGTTTTGGGTTTGTTTTTTTTTTTTAAGTAGATAAGCCGTGTCGTTCTGTCCTGACCGCGTATGTTTCAGTTTCATATGAACCCCAAACCATTATCCTACGAAAATTCTGCTCTCTTCCTTTCAAATTTTAATTCGAAACTAAACAAACAGAGAAAAAAAATTTAAAAAATCCTTTAGCATCTGTATAAGAAAGTGTATGGGCTCTACTTAAATAAACTGGTCCGCTCTTATAAAAATTGCGAAAAATATTTTTTGAAAATATTTTTTTGACGATGACCTTCGTCAGGCCTCAACACTTGTAAGAATTGAAAAATATTGATATTATTTATCGATTTAGATGGGATCGTGTTTACAATATCGATAAAGTATAAAATCGATCCTTCATTTTTACAGTTATTGGGCCTAACTGGTTTGCGTATGTAAGCAAACTATTTTTGGAAATATTACAAAAAGATTTATTTAAAATAACGAACAAATATTTTTAATTAAAGAACAAAAAATTACACGCATTAATAAAATTATGTGTCCGTTTATTCTTCATTGAAGATTAATTATTAACCTCAAAATCTGTGTATGTACTTCCAAAAATATTCCATACAAAAAAGTTTTTTTAAAAATCCCTTAATATAAATTTTTTTTAAAATGTTTCTTTCAGTTAGAAAAAAATAAGTTAGAAAATTCAAAAAAGTAAAATTATGCAGATCAATGATGTTTGCACATTTTCAAATTTGACATATTCGTAAATAAGAGTTAAGTGACTTAGCCAAAGAGCAATAACTCTGTAAAAGTCAGGGATCGATTTAACACTGTATCGATACTATAAACAGGACCCCACCTTATAACAAATCAATATTTTTAGATCCTTGCAAGTGTCGCACCCTAAGAAAGGTCTAGAGAATGCTAATCTATAAATATTATTTCCTGAAACAATTTTTCCTATTTTTTACAAGTGGACCAGTCTATTTAAGTAGCTCCATCATATGATGGAGTTATCATGGTTGGCGACTATCAAACTGTTAAAGATAAAATTATTTTGCACGATTTAGTAAACAAAAGAACTGGGAGTCCTAACCGGATTTATTAATAGTGGACACAACCTAACAACATAAAAGACGCAGATAACACCGGAAGACATAAAAACTGTATGAAGGTGTGAAGGAAAGCAAGAAGAAAGGACTAATCATAAGATAAGCTTAAGATGGCAGAAGAGGGAAGAAGATAAGAAGACAATATATGGTCGTTAGCAAGTGAGACAGCCCATAGTGTGATCTACAAAATGGAGATGTCAAAATCAAGCAAGTGCAGAAATTTATCTATCTGGGAAATGGTATGACAAACGAAGGGAAATGTGACCCAGATATACGAAGACGCATCGGAATATCAAAAAACAACAGGAAGAAACAAAGAAAAGGGTGCTGAACTGATGCGTAATATCAAACCTCCTGTTTCCTCAGAGAGGAAGAGGAGACGTGAGGCAACAGAAATGTGGTTCAGAAGAACAATGCCGAGAATAACACAGAGAGAACACGTGAGAAATAGGGAAGTTTTAAGTAATAGCGAGACAAAAATGATACTTATACATCTGAGACACATAAGGAAGAAAGACAGCTTGGAGTATTTGAAATTCACAGGATAAATTGAAGGTAAAATAAGCAACGCACCGAACTTGTGTAAATGGATCTTTTCTATAAATATTTTCATGATATCTGTTCTGATGATACTTTCCTCTTTGTTCGGTCAGCCAATTATATGCCATGCATGATACACGCTTAGGCGATCATGTATCTTTCGATACATGACTGACGAGGCAGATTTTTTTTTCCTGCAGTAATTTGCCATTTCTTTCTGCGGTAGACCAGTTGCCATCCAAGGCTATAGAACCCGGTCTGTCCTGCTATTTACCCATAGTTGGGGGGATGAAGAAGAGGATTCATACCTTTCCCAAGAGTATTAGCATGTAAGCACAATGGAATGGATTTGACTGGAATTTGAACTCGGCTCTCCCATTCCTCAATCCGAGCCGCTATCCATTACTCTACCGTACCTCCTCTTTGTTACCTAAACTTTATTAATTTAAGCGCAGTACTAGATTGGCGGAAAGGTCTTATCATTTTACAGTAGTAATGTCTATATGTAACCGCAAGTTATATACTAACAGTTTCTTTCCTCGCTTGTGGAATTCTCTTCCGGCTTCTTGTTTCTCGGTGAACTTCAGAAGCTTAAATACAATGTCAATCGTTATCTTCTGTCTTCATAATTCCCTTCTCTCCTGTTCTTGTTCTCTCTCTTTAATAATGTTCTCTCTTTTTTTTTCATTTTCTCTCTTTTGTGATGTTGGACGACTTTGCTTGTCACTTTTGCTCTGTGAGGCGAAAGCTCGTTATCACTTTCAAAAATGTTCTTTATATTCCAGACTTCGTAACGCCTTCGAATAATATCCGCACTCAGTAATACTTGTTCAAGTAGTAATCGCCAAATAGTATAATGATCAGAAGAGAATCGTAATCCGTATAGTAGTAGAGAGATTGAACGTATAGAAATAGTGGATAGACAAGAAGAGTGAACAGTGATTGTATAGTCATCACGCTGCTTCCTATTTATTCACTTCCTTTATGATCACGTGATCTATTTAATAATGGAGTCGCCCGTGTTGCTGACTGGCGATCTAGTTTCAAACCAACGTGTCGGCAACGACACTTACTCTTATACAACACTCTCACACTCAGGTACCTCGACTTCACAATTTTAAGCGCAGTACTCGATTGGTACTCTGTGCTTTTATTGTCCTCTCGGGTTCTTCTCCTCTCAGTAACCCCTACCATCTTTGATTGCCTTGCTTGGGGCGAAATGATTGAAAAGAAGTATGGCAGAAGAGGGAATATGTAGGCTAGAAAGCGGCAAATATAGCTTAGAGCTGCAAAGATGGGAAGTTGTGGAGAACCATGATCGCTCACCCTCGGAAAGTATAAGGCACATGAAAAAATAACAAGAGGTTGCTTTCTTCAAGTAAAGATGAAAGGTTTTGTAGTTATGGTGTTGGTAAACTGAAACAGAATTCCATGCCAGATTTGTAGAGATATTTGTGAAAAAGATATTCCTAAAAAAGACTCCCACCCAAACATACGTCACAGTTAATGTAAGCCAAGTAAGCGGCTTTCAGTGGTTTTAAGGATTAGCATATATATATATATTTAGGCATAAAATGTCAATTTATTTTGGTTGTGATCCTTTCCAGGTCACTGATTAATTTCTTGATAGCCCTTAGAAAACTGATTAAGAAAAATACCCAAAATTTTCTTTCAAATAATTTTTATTTTCCCAAGTACTTTTAATCTCATCTCAGACCATCTTCGGGGGATTAGATGACATTGAAAATACTTGGGAAAATAAAGAAAATAATCCGTTAACCTGTTGAAAGGATCACAACGAAAATAAATCGACATGATATGTCTAAATTATTGCGTGTTTGTATATATATATATATATATATATGTGTGTGTGTGTGTGTGTGTGTGTATATATATATATATATATATATATATATACACACACACACATATATATACACACACACACACAAACACACACACACACACACAAACACAAACAAACAAACAAACACACACAAATACAAATATGTATGTACATATATATATATATATATATATATATATATGCGAAGAATTTGTCTCATTTATTCATAACAAACGTCCGCCGACAAGATAGGCATTCAAATTTTTCGTCCTACCCCACTTTTAGCTTGGGCCCAAGTTACCAGTGTCTTGTACGGGTAGTGTAGCATTCATAGGTGCAGAAATTGAAATCATCGAGCCAAGTTCAATTCCCACATAACCTGTTGCATTCACTTTCGTAAAATTGCCTTTGGGAATACCATAAATTTCTTTTTTCCCCACCCATTCGGCTATTAGTTTAAATATCAGATTAGGCTGGGCTGCTTCTCCTTAATTGGCAACCAGTCCACGAGAAGGAAACTTTGAATCCCAACCTGGGGAGAAGGCAACAGGAAAATACTATCTCCCCCCTCCCCCCCCAAAAAAATGACATGGCAATTCGCAGATAATAAAGAAGAGGAATCTGTGGAGAGTCATGATCGACTATGCACTGAAGGGATATGGCTTTAAGAAACAAAACAAAAAATACCACTGCCGATAGTTTGAAGATTTTAAGAGTTAACGATAGCTAGGGAATAGTGTTAAGAAAGAAAAAGAGTATCAAAAAATGGTAATGGTAAGCGACCGAAAATAAAGCAGAAACCGAAATCAGAAAGGAGGCGAAACAATTTGCGAAGGAAAGGGAATACTGTGTTTGCAATTCAAAAAAAAAGGAACAAAAATCCACTCGTCAACGAAGGAGTAATGATTACAATAAAGTGATTAAAAACAACTTTTAACTAAACAAGAAACACATGTAGGCGCGTAGCTGTCTTATTAAATAAGTAATAACATCTGTGTTTCAGAAGTCTTGTAACACGAGAAATAGTTCTCTTTTATTTTTATTTCTCTCTTCATTTTCCCCCACCTCCGATATCCCCCGCTCCCTCATCTACCACCCCAGGACAATTCTTCTCACCTTTGTTGCAATGCCTTGGACAGCGTCTTGGAGACGAAAACCATTACTGAGCCACATAAATGATCTCGCTGATATGGTTTCAGTTTATAAAAATTTAGTCCTGCGTATGACGATAAGCTACATCCGGCAGCAGGCCTTCTGACCGGGAGATTGGAGGTTTTGAGGGGCATGGGGGCACTTCTTAATTGCTGCTGTTCCCAGGTTCAGTGAATATACAAAAATAGAAAGAGGCGTAAGGCAAGGATGCGTCTTCTCACCCGAACTGTTCAACCTATGCAGCGAGGCAATTCTGAGAGAATTGGAAACCCTACAGGGATTAGCATTGGCGGCCACAATCTTAACAACATAAGATACGCAGATGACACAGTACTGATAGCAGACACGGAAAAGAAATTACAAAACCTCCTACAGAAGGTAGCGACGGAGAGTGAGAAGAAGGGACTAAGCATAAACTACAAGAAGACAGAATGCATGGTCATCAGTAAAAGGATGAACCTGAAATGCGATTTGCAAGTCGGGAACACTAGAATCAAGCAGACGCGGAAGTTTAAATATCTGGGAAGCGTTTTGACAGGGGATGGTAAATGCAACACTGAGATCCGTAGACGTATTGGGATCGCCAAGGACATATTCTGAAGACCTGGCAGAGTATTGCGAGACAGGAGGATTCCTTTGGTAACAAAGAAAATAATACTGAGCTATGTGACCGCTGTCCTTCTTTACGGCAGCGAATGTTGGACGATTTCCTCAAAGATGAAGAAGAGACTCGAGGCGACGGAGATGTGGTTCTACAGAAGGATGCTAAGGATATCATGGACCGAGCGTGTGAGCAACGATGATGTCTTAGAGAGGATGCAAACAAGGAGGAGGCTTATACTTATCAGGAAGAGGAAGCTGAAGTTTCTGGGACACATAATGAGAAAGGAAGGCCTGGATAATCTGATACTCACGGGTCGAATAGAGGGAAAGAGAGACAAGGGAAAACAACTCATGACATACCTAGCGGGCTTAAGCAAGTGGATGACAGAACGTGGCCTGGGGGAGGTAGCAGAGGGAAGGAACTTGTTGCGAGCCTCAAGGAATAGAGGGAGGTGGAGAGTCATGATTAGTAGCAAGTTTAAATTAATGCGCTTTGGGAACTAGGGAAAGTAACTCGTGGGAGCAGTTACCGTGAAAGTATTTGGAGAAAAGACAGAGGGAAGCAACGGCACGTCTGTGAAACAGCGACTGTAAACGAGATGCCAGACCAGGGCTAATCACACTGCATATCCGTCTCTGGATTTTGTCGAGGACCTTAAGATGAACAGCGGGGGCTCCACACCATATATGGCAGCAGTATTCCATGCAAGCGCGAATGGTTAATTTATAGATTTGAATGATGGACTCGGGCGAGAAAAGCTTTCTGGCGCAACACAGAGAACCAACTTTCCTTACGGTAGATGAAACTATTGATTCAATGTATTTGCTCCATCTCAGGTCAGCGAACAGTGTGAGACCAAGTTGTCGCAGAGAGTTGCACTCATGGGTAGTATTTATAGAGCAACAGTTGGATCAGTTACCCAATCAATTACTCTATTCTCTGTCACCTATTGTGATATGCCAGTAACATGACATTTGTTTTTCAATACAGCTGGCTATGGGATAGAGTGCAGGGAGAAGTGAGTCATTAGCAGTCCCATGACCGGTTGTGATCGTAGTTGAACACATTCCTGCACCTGTCATGGTGGGTGTTCATATATAGGTAACGTGTCTTGGGCAAAGTTGATGTGGCAGAGCACATCGCTCGCCAGGTCAGACCATAGCCAATGAACTCCGACTGAATAGCGAGCCTTAGTTACGTACATGTAGCCGTTGATTCCATCGTAGAACCCTTCGCCCTGGCCGTTGAGTTCAGTCTAGGAAGACCAGCGATGCCGTATCATCAACATTGCCAGTTGTTCAGCCCCGTGTGCAGATTTAGCCAGCAGCCGATCGAAACTTGTTGTAGTCTCTGTCTGTCTGTCTGTCTCTCTCTCTCTCTCTTTCTCTCTCTCTCTCTCTCTCTCTCTCTCTCTCTCTCTCTCTCTCTCTCTCTCTCTCCTGAACTTCTCACATGTGAGAAACTCTGGACCAATACATATGGACTCACCCGCAGAGTTCGTAGCTAAACATTGGGATTTTTTTTCTTTTTTTGAGGCGGTGTCGCTGAATGTTGGTGTAAAGAGATGTGGATAACTTTCCCTAAGGGCATTGGCGCTAACAGAATTGTAAGCAGCCTCAGATGGAATTTGAATAGTTGATTCGTTATTGCTGCTGATAACAATTACGCTACCTCTCAACTACATCGTTCGGTTATTACGGTGCGCGTGATTGTGCCAACGTCTTCACACTGAAAAGCGGCGAGACTCCCATAGCCTTTGCTAAAATCCCGTACGACCCGAATGACAACCTACAAAATAAATTGCTCCTAATTATAAACGAATCATGATTGCTATAAAAAGTTGTGTATGCGTGTGACTGTTCGCGTTAAACCGAAGAACTATCATAAGAGTTTTAAAAGCTGTTATATTTATATTATCTCTCTGTGTAGTAGCAGTCGTAGCACAGTTCTCTGCGTTACGTTTAGCAAACGGGTCTGCTAAGTAATGCCCTTATGTTCACCAGTTGTTCTCTATTTATATTTGTCTGTCTCATTTACATATGATACTACACCTCCCTGAATCGGAGAATTCGTATACCCTTGTTTTTTCTTTTACTATTCTTGATTATTCTCGTACTCTACTGTCCTTCCGCTTGTCTTTCTTGTTTTCTCTTTAACGGTGATCTCGGTCTCTCTTCACAGCTTCGCACCCAGCGGTAGCAAGAAATAAATCCGTTATGTTTCTATGCTTTCTGGGTCGTCCAGCGAATTTAACGATACTATTGGCGATGCCATTGTTATGTTTGGTATATCTCTCTAGGTAGTAACAGTCGCAGCACAGTTCTCCGCGTTACGTTTAGCAAACGCGTCTGCTAAGCAATGCCCTTATGTTCACCAGTTGTTCTCTATTTATACTTGTATATCTCATTTGCATACGATACTACAAAAGCAATATCAATTGTAACAAGACGAAACGTATAGTTGACGGCATGAGAAAAAAGCCCAAGATTCGAGCTACGAAATAAAAATCAATCAAGTACAGAAGTTTGAATATCTGTGAAGTTTTTATAACAGAAAAATATAACACCGTAGACGCGTTGAAATAGCAAAAGTTGTCCTCCAAAAAGAAACATGGAACGTTTGTTAGAAACAAAGAAAAAAGCGCTGAACTGCTTTTTCTTTTTATGTGCCATGTCCTTTCAGGACGTAGGTGATCATGGCTCTCCACCTTCATCTATCCCTTGCAGCTCTCAACAAGTTCCTTCCCCCTTCTTCCTCGCCCCAGACAACGTTCTGTCGTCCACTTGCTTAAGTCCGCCAGGTATGTTACGCGTTGTTTTCCCTTGTCTCTCTTTCCCTCTATGCCATATCAGTTCTCCCATATAACAGTAAATGCTGGATAATTTCCTCACAGATGAAGAGAAGACTTCGGGCAACAGAAATGTGGTTCTACAGAAGAATGAGAAGAATGCCATAGACAGAGCATGTATGCAACGAAGAGAGTTTAATGGAAAATTTATAACACATATAATGAGAAAAGAAGGCTTGGGAAATTTGATACTCACAAAAGACATACTTGAAAGCAAGCGGTAGAGAGAAGCACCGTGAGTAACCTACCCAACGAGCATGTGATAACGGCTGGCAGAACAAGGAGTGGAAGTGGATACTAAAAAGACAAATGTTGGTAAGAGCAACACAGGAAGTTGTGGAGAAACATGGTCGTCAAGGGACACGGCACATAAAAGAAAATTCCCCTGTATAATTTAATGGACGAAAAACTTGAGGTCATCGGGCGAAGTTTAGTCCTTTGTCGGGGAAACGAATAACGTAAATTGCCACTCGTGTGTTTCCGTCAACACCCGAGTCTAATCGTGGGACTTAAATAGGCGCTTAAACTTAAAGACAGATTTCTCACTATAGACGCTGAAGCAGTAGCAATGCTAGAAGAGAAATAGAAAGACATATATATGTACAATAATAAATATGAATAACAGTCAGACGCGCAATATTGCAAGAATGAATGGCATATATATTGGCGGGCAGTCACTGAAAGTAAAAAAAAAATGCTTGCTTTTTGTTTCTTTATATCTTTCTTTCCAGTTTGTTTTCGTTGTTACGTTTCTTTTCATCTCTTTCCCGTCCTTCTTTATACGTTTTATTTATTGTTTCTTCCTTTCTTTCTTTTTTCTTTCTTTCTTCCTTTTTCTTTCTTTCTTCATTCTTTCTTTCATTCTCTTCTACTGTTTTCTTTTTTTTTTGCAAATTCTTTCCTTCTTTCTTCCTTCCTTTTCATTTGTGTCTTTCTTACTTTTTAACTTTTTCTTTCTTTCTTCTTTCTTCCTTTAATTTTTCTTAAATTTACTTTTTTGTTTTTTCTTTGCTTTGCTTGTTTTCGTATGTCTTTCTTGGTTTCTTTTTCTCTCTTTTTCATTTTCTTCTTTTCTTTATTTCTTGCCTTGCTTTCTTCTCTATTCTTTAAATTCATTTCCTTTCTTTTTCTTCTTCCTTTCTTTCTTTTCTTCCTTTTTTTAACTTCTTTTTTTCCTTGTTTTATTCTGTTTTTCTTAGCTTCCCTTTCTTTCATTCTTTCTTTCTTTCCTCCAAGTATTCTCATTTATAATTAAGTTGCAAAACTATTATATAATAATGTTAGAGTCAATTGTATAAATACAGATCCTGGTGTAGAATTTTTAACAGACAAAAGATGGTGTCGAATAATAAAGTTAACTTGTTAAATACATATACAAATGTGAGAATAAACCAAGTTTATTTATACGAAGGGGTGCTGAAAAAGTCGAGACCCGGCGAAGAAGCTATTTCTAAAAAAAAACAAAAAAAAAAGACACTGAAGTTAGCTCATTTGCTTAGATATTGAAAAGTGGGTCGGATCGAGAATTTTTTTCAGCAAGCACCCCGTACGAACTGGTATGCATTTTGGAACTGAATTGTTTCACGGGTATAAAAATATTCGTTATATAAATGCGGAAAATGTCTTATAAAAGTTTATTTTTATATATATATATATATATATATATATATATATATATATATATATATATATATATATATAGCCAAGTATAGGATTGGTGTATACGGAATAAATTCAAATCACCAAAAAATACTATTAAAAAAGTGCTCAATACAGAGTAGTCAAATATAATTTATTCGAAAATTATAACATAAATATGTTAGAAAATCACTATAAAAATAGCCATTTTGTTTCAACACTTCTGGTGTCTTATCAAGTGCTGGTGTTGAATTTAGAATAAAGAGTTTTAGAAGGTTCAAATCGACCAAACACTTACAAACACTTTTGGGATATTGCAAACATATATATATATATATATATATATATATATATATATAGATAGATAGATAGATAGATAGATAGATAGATAGATATACAGATATATAGATATAAGTAATTAGGAGGATTTGAGAATTATAATTAAGTAATTCATCGAGTCTAGAAACCTCAACAGAATACAGAAAGCACTGTACAGCCGTTTCGTCCTATATTTGGGACTCATCAGCAGTGCGCATCCACTACCGAGGATTGAAACCCGGACAGTTACGTTGCCAGTTGGTATCGCGTTTGCTTGACAACGTAACTGTCTGGGTTTCAATTCTGATTCTGCTGATGAGTCCCAAATATAGGACGAAACTGCCGTCCAGTGCTTTCTGTATTCTGTAGAGGTTTCTAGACTCGATGAATTAATCATATATATATATATATATATATATATATATATATATATATATATATATATATATATATATATATATATATATATATATATATATATATATATATATATATATAGGGTGTCCATAAAGTTCGTGTGCACTTTAAAAAATTTATAACTTTATTTGTATTTGCGATAGAAATAATATGTAAAAAGGATTAGAAAGAAGTAAATCTATATTTTTTAAGGTTTTATTGAAATTTTATTTAAGTTTCCACATGTCCTCCATCATTAGCAATACAAAGGGTAGTACAATTTTGCAGTTCATGGAAAACATTTGCCAACTGATTTACTGTAATGCCTGAAATCACATTAGTTATTTTAGCTATACTTAAAACTAGGTACATTAAACTTTATAACATTTTTTACATATTATTTCTATCGCAAATACAAATAAAGTTATAAATTTTTTAAAGTGCACACGAACTTTATGGACACCCTGTATATATATGTGTGTGTGTGTGTGTGTGTGTGTGTGTGTGTGTGTGTGCAATATCGAAAAAGAGTTTGTAATATTATCGGTTCTAAACTGGCATCTCGACTTCAATCACATGCCCAACACCGTCACGTGGCTCATCTGTGTAGCTTCTATAAATATTTTCAGGGCAATTGTTCTAATAAGCTCGCCTCCTTCGTACCTCGAATGCATGAATTTAAATGTTCTACTATATACGTGACTAAGTCTCATCGTTTAAATGTTGAAATGCCTAGACGTAAACCGCAAGTTCTATTCTAATAATTTTTTGTCTCACCTGTGGAACTCAGTTCCTGTTTCTTGCTTCCCTGCCAATTATGATCTTAGAAAAAATGAATGAAACGTTATTCACCATCTTCTGTCTTCCCGAATCATATTCGTTTACTATCCTTTCTCCTCAGGAAAGTCTTCTCATTCTTCTTCATTCTCAGTAACCCGTGGCATCTTACTGGTATTATCACCTTGCATGGGATATATATATATATATATTGTATTTTTGAGCAACAATTCTCTAACACAAGGAAACAAAATATAAGTATACAGTACAGGAAACAAAATATACTAACAACGATGATGAACAACCGCCATCTTGAAAATATGCTAATTATTTAACTGATAACACCTAGGACAATAATCACTACGGACAATTTCTAAACATTCTTAGTCATTATAAAAGAAAAACTGAAAATTCACGAGAAAACTAAATAAAAAACCTTACAAAAATGTTCTTTGTCTGTCATATTCAACGTAACGTATATATATATATATATATATATATATATATATATATATATATATATATATATATATATATATATATATATATATATGTCATGGATAATCGTATTTGGACGTTTGAAGTAATAAATATGCCGGGTTAAAAATTAATCCATTTAATTCTTTAGGAATATATATATATATATATATATATATATATATATATATATATATATATATATATATATATATATATATATATATATATATATATATATTGTGTATGTGTATATATGTATAGTTCAACAGAAGCAAAGATATATGTTTTTGGAATATTTAACTTTAATTGTGTGTGTGTACCTACAAGAATGTGTGTATGTGTAGTGAGATTTTTTTTTTTTAATTTCCCGATGAGACTGTAAGGTCGAAACCAAGGTCGCGTATTCAACTGACCTCCAGATATATAAAGTTAAAAGCTCTCCGTGTTATTTTTACTTATATTTTATTTTTTCATAGGGTATTGAGCACTTTTAATATCACTGTTTCCTGGTCGGTTTCTGGCCATTAACCTTATACACACACACACACACACACACACACACACACACACACACACACACATATATATATATATATATATATATATATATATATATATATATATATATATATATATATTATGCACATGCTGTTTAAAACTTCATATGCGCTATGCCCTATACTGAGTTTATAATTTGCCGCCACAAATATAACAAAATTTAAACTATATATACATACATATTACTTAAATGTTATTTTTGGTGGATACCCAAATTTAAGTAGACGCTCCGTTTTTTATTAAACAGTGTTTGTCTATACACATGGCACAGTGGATAAAGGCGTTAGTTAGATCCAGTGACAGGACCCAAAGAGTATGAGTTCAATACCGGGTTAAGGCAGTGCAGAACTTTCAGAGGGAAATTAACAGGACATAACTGATAACTGACATCCATTAAATATGGCACGTGGAACTAGTCTACCCCAATGAGCGAAATAAAGGATTCAGTTCGACATTCCAACCACCTGAAGAAGGCCGGAGCGTACAACGACAGAAGCGTTGTAATAAATATGGCGACAAAGATGAGGACAATAGTCCGAATGATGTAAACAGATTTTATTTATTTCTGTCTACCGGC
This sequence comes from Acanthosepion esculentum, assembly GCA_964036315.1. NCBI lineage: Eukaryota > Metazoa > Mollusca > Cephalopoda > Sepiida > Sepiidae > Acanthosepion > Acanthosepion esculentum. The sequence goes on along the minus strand of OZ038483.1, from coordinate 60,093,769 downwards.
CTGAATATCAGAGAAAATCTTAAAGAAAAATATGCGGTTTCCGGCAAGATTTTTCTGCAATACGTTTTTTCGAATATTTAGGCCAGTAGACGAAAATAAATATACTGACTTATTAGACAGCATTTATATATATGTATGTATAATAATCTCATAAACTGTCTACTCAAATATGAGTATCCACTAAAAATAACGCTTAATAAAACCTGTCGGATTGAATAATTAAAAATCCATCCCGTTCTTGAGAAAGATACATACATATGTACATAGCAAATCGTCTGAAGATCGCGTGAGTGTGAAACTCGGGTTATGACTAGAGACATCCTTTCATAGTCTTCAAGGTTGCTAAACGTTTTTTGCTATGTCTAGTCAATCTAGGCTTCGTGCACTTTACTGAGTAGGTAAGTTTGCCTTTAGTCCTTTTATCTCTTTCTTTTTTTCAGCATTTTTGTTTTTGTTCGAGAATGTATCTGGATAAGAGTTTTAGGTTTTGGCAAGTTGTCTGTTGGTTCCATCAACGGTTTTTATTTTATTTTAAGATATATATATATATATATATATTTTAAGATATATATATATATATATATATATATATATATATATATATATATATATTTGTGTGTGTGTGTGTGTATGTATGTATGTATTCATGCACAACGCAAATTTCTTGTGCTGAATTAAGACTGACCGTTACATAATTTAAATTATATTTATATTTATTGCTTGGAATTATGGGCCACTGTCATCATAAACATATATATATATATATATATATATATATATATATATATATATATATATATTATGAATATTGTATCAAACATATTAACAATGATATGTAAATGGATATTAAATTAACCTAGTATTTTTTGTAAATATGATTATTCTAATGTACCTCATCTATCTATCTATCTATCTATATATATATATATATATATATAGAGAGAGAGAGAGAGAGAGATAGAGAGAGAGAGATGTGTATATATACATGTGTATATATATATATATATGTGTGTGTGTGTGTGTCCATATTGATTTGCATCAGCAGATGTGCCATGATAGTGATGATAAGCAAGATGATTTTATTATAATTACCCGTAGCTATCTATCTATCTATCTATCTATATATATATATATATATATATATATATATATATATATGCTACCATGGTTTCCATCAGTAAGGTTTCTTCAAGCAGTGGAGGTTACACTTCCTGAAGAAATCTTACGGATGGAAACCATGGTAGCATGTGTGGTTAGTATTTCTTGACTTTGATATTTGATAGCTATACACATTTGGTTTTTCTTTTTTACATTGTGTATTGATTTTTCTTTTATATAACCGTTTTCCGAACAAATTTGACCGGAAAAATGTTAAATATACACACACACACACATATATATATATATATACATATATATATATATATATATAGCGATATATAATTTTTACCTAATTTTATATGTCAAGAAAGAGTAATTCCAGTTTGTCATATTTTTCTAAATATATATATGTGTGTGTGTGTGTGTGTGTGTGTGTGTGTGTGTGTGTGTGTGTGTGTGTGTTTACATATTTTGGGTGAATGATTTTTTAGATGTGAATATTTATATTTTATCTCTACTTTTATGACTTAAAGTAAATAATTTCAGCGTGTTTTTTTTACAATTTTATATATAAAATTCATAATTTAATTTTTTTTACTTACTTTCTTTTAAAATACAAAATTATATAGTCAATCAACAATACTCGTATAAGATATAGACTTCCTCGTTATTGCGATAACCAGATACATTGAACAAAATTTAAATTATGTAACGGCCAGTCTTAACTCAGTTTATATCCCTATTACATTGCATCGAACACTATTTTATTAACGCCTACACTCAATGTGCTACATTATATATATATATATATACATATATATATATATATATATATATATATATATATATATATGTATGTATGTATATATATGTATATATATATATATATATGTATATATATATATATATATATATATATATATATATATATATATATATATATATATATATATATATATATATATATATATATATATAATCATTCTTGTTGAGTGCCCCGGAGGGGGATAGAAAGCTAAGAAAATGTGACTTAAACCGCGACTAGTACTGTACGTTTTACTTCTAATTTAATTATTATTATTGCTCTAGTTTATATAGTGCACTTTACTGGCAAAAATTCTGTTAAATTTGATATACATTTAATTATATAACTTTATATATAATATTTGGTAGTATTAATAGCTAGCATTTTTATTTTATTTTATTCCATAAATATATATATATATATATATATATATATAATATATATATATATATATATATATATATATATAATATATTAACATATAATATATATATAAATATATATATGTAATATATAAATATATATATATTTATATATATATATATATTATATATATATATAAATATATATATATATATTCTGTTTTATTTAACAATATATGTTTGAATATATATATATGTGTGTGTGTGTGTGTGTGTGTGTGTGTGTGTGTGTGTGTGTGTGTGTGTGTGTCATCATAAAACTGAATGTTTCTTTCCGAAAGGAGCTTTATTAATCATTATGAACCTTGACGGCATTTAGAATAATTATTAAATCTCTATGTAACTTATCCGGGAAATATGAATTATACCCCCGAACATCTTGAAATATGCATGCACTCTTATTCTTCCCACTGTTCGTAGGCACAAACGGACATACATACGCACGTGTATGTACACGGGTGCACACATATATATAATTAAAAGTGAATACTGTAAAAATCATCAAAATTATATATATATATATATATATATATATATATATATATATATATATATATATATATATATATATATATATATTAATCATTTCATTCCACTAGTACACAGGGTGGGGGTGGTTACAAGAAGTGAAAGTGAAAGAGAAGCCTGAGTATAGGGAGGACTGAGAAAAGGATAAAAGATGAACGTGGATTCAAGAAAACCAAAGATGGGGATTGTCCGTTACATTTAAATTTTTGAAGAGCGTAGCTGTCCTAAAAGCTAGTAAACGGAAGGAAGTTCCACAGGAATGCGAGAAAATAATCTGTTGTAGTGGAAGTGACTTTGCATTTAACTATTTCAACAGTAAAATGGCTGGGACCTACATGACAATCTAGTATCACATTTAAGTTTATGTAGTCGGGGCACCAGGAAAATAAAGCTTGTCAGATCAGTTGCCATGGAAATATTTTTAGAAAAGTCAGAGGGAAGCCACGTCGGTGGGATGTAACTGAAGTCGAGATCCTAGGTCAGGATCGATCACATTGCAGACGTTATTTTTAGTGGATACCCATATTTGGATAGGCGCCTCGTTTATTTATGAAAGTATATTTATTTATTTTTGTCTACCGCCCTGAATATTTGAGAAATCTTATAAAAGAAAAAGATGCGTCCTAACACAGGACACAAACCTGCGCCCCCTGTGCGGGAGAAACCGTCGTTAAATTCGACGTGTTTTAGACCAACTCGGCCTCAAAGGGCGTCGCCAGTCAATCAAAGCCGAATAGAGCCTTATTAGCGGAAATCCTTCCCAGATACTCGAATGTTCATATCTGCTCAGTTTTGCATCCGAATGTAAACAAAGTAATTTCTAAAGAAGTGGCGGATTATTTATTTATTAATCCGATAGATTTTATCATTTTAAGCCTTATTTTTAGTGGATACCCTTTTTGAGTAGACGCTCTGTTTATTTATTAAAACAGTACATTTATTTAATTTTATTTACCGGCTTGAATATTCGTGATATCTTCTTAAAGATAAAGTTGTGCCTTCCGCATATTAACTATTAATAAAAAGATGCGTCCTATGCATCTTTTTCTTACTAAGTAACCCATAGCTGGAGGGAGAAAAGATGGATTCATACCTTTCCCAAGGGTATTTGTACGTAAGTAAATATAACGAACCTAATGGGAATTGGAACACGGCTCTCCAATTAACAATTCCGTGCCTTTAACCATTATCCATTTCATTACCTGCACATCCAAGCTTACAGAACCTGCTATTCCCAATTAAGTACTGATCAGGTTCAACGTTACTTAATTTCGGTAACCACACGGGAACTGGTGTTTCAACATGATGTTGCCATAAGCCTAGATTCCCTGTTGTCGTGTGATGGTCAGCAACTTATTCTCACAGAAAATTGTTATAAGTGAATTTGCTTCTCATCGAGTTTCTCATTATTGCAACGATATTCTCTTCTAAGCGTAGGAAACACCCGCGCCGACCGTGGAGCGATGGTTAGAAAGATAGTGTTGTATTACATTGCGAGGGTAATGAGTTCCTTCTTCGCCGTGTTCTTTATTGTTGTGGTGATGTATTAGGTCATCTAAAACTGAGTTAATATCTTTATCTTGTATAACAGGGATGCTGAAAGGTTTTCGGGCTGACCTATTTCTCAAAATCAATTTTTATTATTTTTCTAAGGGTGTCTTGGTTGGGTCGAGAATTTTTCAGGAACTTGGTAGGGCCGAAAAGAACTAAGTTTTAATGTCTTGTGACATACAGTGTAACCCGGATATAAGAGAGTTGTCGGGACCGGAGAAGAGGTCTCTTATATCCGGGTTTCTCTTATATACATTAACACGGGCTCTAATTTGGGACCAGATAAAATCTCTCTTATATCCGGGTTTCTCTTATATCCGGGTCTCTTATATCAGGGTTACACTGTATATAGAAACTTTGAGTCTACAACGTGCTCTCTCGGTTTACAAAGTTTTTGTAGATGAAGCATTGTCACAAATCCAGTGGAATAGCGAAAGATGCCTTCCAAAAGCTAAGCAAAGTATTTAGAAATCAGAACATTTTGTTAGAAACAAAGGAAAGAGTATTGAACTGTTATGTAAATAATACCAGTCTTCCTATATAGCTGTGAATGAAGGTCAATCTCCTCACAGATGAAGAAGAGACCTGAGACACCAGAAATGTGGTTCAGTAGAAGAATGTAAAAAAAGATCACTTGTGCTTAGTATGAAAAAAGACAACTGAAATTTCTGTTACACTGTGAGAATGATTAACTGTTTCCTTCATGATTTGAACTTGAGTCAGCTGGACAAGAACTTTAATCCGCTGTTTCAAAATACAGATTAATAGTATTACAAACACAGGACTTTATTACTGAAGACGACGTACTGGCCTACCTTAAAGCAGAAATAGTTGGATTTTTAAAAATGTAATATCCCTTCAAGACGTAGACGATCACGGCTCTCCGCTAGTTCTTTTTCTTTGTGAATTGCTATGAATCTTTGTGAAAAACGGTGTCTTCTATACGGTTTTGAATACAGAGTTGCTTTTTTTTTCTCTCTTAGAATGGCTGAAACTCAAAGCTAAGAGGTCCCACTGTACTCTGCTATTTACACTGTAACTGCCAAAGGGGGAAGAAGCGTAGATGGACCAAATGCCTTTTCGAAGTTCCTTTGTACAAAAGCAAACGCAACAAATTAGGCTGGCGCTTGAACCCGGCTCACCGATTTCACTTTCCGCACTGATAACCGTTATGCTACAAGTTTAGGTAAAAAGTCAGGAGTTCGAATTCTGATTTCAAAAAAAAAAAAAAAAAAAAAAAAAGCAGACGCACCTACCCACTTGAAAGTTTGGTGCATCACAAACTTTGGCTTGACTACCGTTTACCGGACGCACGATCCTGGGAGAAGTCAACGACCGGAGTAAAATATTTGACTAAATGGAATTATTCCTAATTAACTAAAACAGTGATGCAAATCTTATTACAATATTTTGACAAGTATACGTGAGGCCTCCTTGCACAATCGGATCACAATACTCATAATAGACATTCTGCAACTGTTTTCTCGATGATTCCTAGTAATCACCGCGTTATTTATTTTTTTGAAGGATTTAAATGAAGCTATCATCTTTTGAATGTCAAACTTACTCTATGTTTCATCATAGAGGAAGCATTTTCATTATTATGATTTGATAGCGAATTTTACACCATTTTATTTGCTCGTTGCCTCCTAATGGATAGCGACTCGTATTGAGGAATCGTCAGTCATGTATCGAAAGATACATGATCACCTAAGCGTGTATCACGCATGGCACATAGCTGACTTAACTGATTTCATGGAATCGGAGAGACGAGTTCGAATTCCAGTCGAATCCATTACATTCACTTACGTGCCAATACCCTTGGGAAAGGTAGGAGTCCTCTTCTTCTCTTCCTCCCAGCTATGGGTAAATAGCAGGACAGACCGGGTTCTATAGCCTTGGACGGCAACTGGTCTACCGCAGAAAGAAATGGCAACCTACTGCGGGAAAAAAATCTGCCTCTTCAGTCATGTATCGAAAGATACATGATCGTCTAAGCGTGTATCTCGCATGACACATAACTGACTGACAATGACGATGCCAAACCACAGAGTTGTAATAAAATGCAACAACGAAAAAAATGCAATATTACCCAAACTATTTCAATAGGCGAGCTTGTTTTTAGACAGGAATTGCGGGGTATAAAACTTGTGAAATAGCCTCAAATGAAGTATTGTCCGGTTCACAATTCTCACCGGTCTTTTGAATAGGGGTAGAGGTCTGTTCCTTGTTTCCTGTTTAGAATGTTGATTCTGGTTCCTTCTAAAGTCTACTTCAACTTTATACTTCTAACGTCTCCGCCTAAACTCTGTAATTTCATTTATTATTTATTTTTTATCATTTTTCATTTTCTTCAGTAGTTAGTATATAGTCTCGCCTATCATCCGGTTCACAATACACCCCGGTTGTTTAAACAGAAGTAGAGGTTTATCCCTTGATTCTTTTTTAGGATTAGGTTTCCGGTTCCTTCTAAAGTCTACTTCAACACTATACTTCTAATGTCTGTAATGACAAAAGTACGCAGATGTAGGCTTTAAGAAAGATTTATTCAACTGAGAATACAAGGTTCGTGTATAGTGTCCTTTTATAGTCCCAGTGAACAGAAATAGCTCTCTCAAAGAGGAGTGTAACGAAACAAGGGGAGGCCACTCTTGATTATTCATAACAATGTCTACACCTAAAGTTTGTAATTTTTATTTAATTTTTTTTTTTTTCCTCAGCAGGAGTAGATAGATTCACCTATGGCCCAATTCACACTCCTCACCGGTCTTTTATCGCTTTGTTTCCTGTTTAGGGTAGGGTTTCCGGTTCTTTCTAAAGTCTTCTGATTCTTGTTCACTGCCAGTAGCTCTTTGTGTCTTTGTAGCATTATCGCTTTACATGGGGTAAATTAGTTAAATAAATAAATAACACGCAATGAGCTGATCTGCAAAATCTTCTCTTCATTTTGGTTCCACTAGTGGCGAAACGATTCAAATTTCAAGAACCGGTTCTTATACACATCACAGTCACAAAATAAATAAAACGAGTAAGTCATTTACTCATCTCCACATAATTCACTTGCCCGATTCCGAGTGAAAATATCTCAAATAAACCGAAATTACTATAAGAGCAGTATTTGTTAATGTTACCCTGGTTCCAAACATTATTAATTACTGTACGCATGGCTACGAGTTAAACCATATCTATGCCTGTAGAGACTTGCTCACAGCTGTTGGGGAGAGGCATTTTTGTCATGTTTACAAATGTCCCGATTTCACATCAAACGATTTTTTATTTAAATATTAAACTTATTTATAGCTTGTTTAACCGACTGGAATATGTGATATAGAAAGCGAATATCTATAAATAATAACTCTTTTCGACAAATACTTACTATAAATTTTATTCAACAGCTCAACAAACAACAAGTAGTAGGGACGAAACTCACTAAACCTGTCTTACGATATTAGCTTTGTTAATCATCGCCCAAAATGGTTGCTATTCACTTGACTTAAAGGTTGACATTTACTTGACTTAACGGTTGATATTTATTTGACTTAACGGTAGATATTTACTTGACTTAACGGTTGATGTTTACATGACTTAACGGTTGATATTTATTTGACTTAACGGTAGATATTTACTTGACTTAACAGTTGATGTTTACATGACTTAACGGTTGATATTTATTTGACTTAACGGTAGATATTTACTTGACTTAACAGTTGATGTTTACATGACTTAACGGTTGATATTTATTTGACTTAACGGTAGATATTTACTTGACTTAACAGTTGATGTTTACATGACTTAACGGTTGATATTTATTTGACTTAACGGTAGATATTTACTTGACTTAACAGTTGATGTTTACATGACTTAACGGTTGATATTTATTTGACTTAACGGTAGATATTTACTTGACTTAACAGTTGATGTTTACATGACTTAACGGTTGATATTTATTTGACTTAACGGTAGATATTTACTTGACTTAACGGTTGATATCTACATGACTTAACGGTTGATATTTATTTGACTTAACGGTAGATATTTACTTGACTTAACGGTTGATGTTTACTTTGCTTAATGGCTGATATTGACTTAACTCTAAATATTTACTTGACTTAACGGTTGATGTTTACTTTGCTTAATGGCTGATATTGACTTAACTCTAAATATTTACTTGACTTAACGGTTGATGTTTACTTTGCTTAATGGCTGATATTGACTTAACTCTAAATATTTACTTGACTTAACGGTTGATGTTTACTTTGCTTAATGGCTGATATTGACTTAACTCTAAATATTTACTTGACTTAACGGTTGATGTTTACTTTGCTTAATGGCTGATATTGACTTAACTCTAAATATTTACTTGACTTAACGGTTGATGTTTACTTTGCTTAATGGCTGATATTGACTTAACTCTAAATATTTACTTGACTTAACGGTTGATGTTTACTTTGCTTAATGGCTGATATTGACTTAACTCTAAATATTTACTTGACTTAACGGTTGATGTTTACTTTGCTTAATGGCTGATATTGACTTAACTCTAAATATTTACTTGACTTAACGGTTGATATTGACTTGATTTAACGGTTGCTATTTATTTTAATTAACGGTAGATATTGACTTAACGGTTTAAAATTGCTGCCACATAAGGTCTGGTGCTCCTGCTATTTATTTAGAGATTCTTGATAAAATACAAAGAAAAATTGAAATGTTATTAGCCCTGACCTGATCTCGGCTTCAGTCGCCTTTTCACCGTTGTAACGTACCATCCCTGTGACTTGTCTATAAATACTTTCATGGTAATTGTTTTGATGAACTTTCTGCTACGGTCCCTAGACTTTATGAATTTAAGCGCTCTACTAGATTGGCGGCAAGGCCTCATCATTTTACTGTTGAAAGGGAGAGATATAACCGTAAGTTCTATGCTAATAGTTTCTTCTATCTCATTTCTCGCTCGTCCGGAACTCTCTTCGGCTTCTTGCTTCCCAGTCAACTTTGATCTTTAATAATTTAAACGCATTGCCAATCACGATCTTCTGCCTTCTTAATTCCTGTTCTTTTATTTTTCTAGGGTTTTGTTTTTCTAGTTTTTAGGGGTGATTTCAGTCATCCGGCATTTTCTGTTCGGTAGTGGCCTGGTCCCAAGGGTGCCGGGTAAAATAGGTCGAACTGAATTTAAAAATCCAGGAAGGGAACAAGTTATTAAAAGTAAGTCCAATTCTTATTGAATGTTCCATTAGATGTCAGTCAGTTACGTCACATGCGTGATACACGCTTAGGCGATCATGCATCTTTCGATACATGACTGATGTGGCAAATTTTTTTCCCGCAGTAGGTTGCCATTTCTTTCTGCAATAGACCAGTTGCCATCCAAGTCTATAGAACCCGGTCTGTCCTGCTATTTACCCATAGCTGGGGCGGGAAGAAGAAGAGGATTCATACATTTCCCAGGGGTATTAGCACGTAAGTGAATGTAATGGATTCGACTGGAATTCTCCGATTCCATGAAATCAGTTACGAAAAGGCAGGATTTTTAAAAAGTCTACCATGTCAGTCATGTATCGAAAGATACATGATCTACTAAGCGTTTATCCCGCATGGCACATAACTGACTGATATTCTTTTAATCATTTCACCTTAAGCAAGGCAATAATGCCACTAAGACGCATGGGGTTAATTGGAGGCAAAGAGAACGATAAGACGAAGAAGGAACCTGAAACCTAATCCTAAACAGGAAACAAGAGATAAATCTCTACACATATGCAAAAGACGGGGAAGGTGTGCGAACCGGGCGATAGGCGAACCTATCTATTACTATTAAAGAATATGGAAAGCTCCACGAATTTTCATGCCATCCTTGCTCAACTAAAAAGACAAAAATCAAACTGATGATGTTATTAAAGAAATTGTTATAAGTTTAGAAATAGCTTCAGCAGAATGACGTATCTAAACTGATTCAGTGAACTGTAAGTATTTAAAGATTTATAAGAGCTCCAAAGGACAGGAAATTATGAAGAGCCATTATCGCTCACCTCCTGAAGGGACACGAAAGAAAGAAGATATAAAATCACCCAGTGAATACAAAGACTTATGGTAGATATGACACAACTACAAAATAGACAGACATACGTCCGCATCACGTTGAATAACCGAAGTTAAGTAACGTCGTGTCTGGTCAGTACCTAAATGGTGACCGCACGGGCATACCAGGTGCTGTAATCTTGGATGAACGGGTAGTGTAATGGATTATGGCTTGGAAGTGGAAATCAGAGAGCCCGAGATCAAATTTCCGTTGGGTTTTTGAAATTCACTTACGCGCAAATAACCTTGGGAAAGATATGAATCCACCTTTTCTCCACCAGTTATAGGTTAATTAGTAAGATTTGTATCTCTAAACCATTATTATCTCTAAAAAATATTATTACAATCTAAAAACTTATTTTTTGGGCTTTAAATAACCGGCATTGGGTTGATAAGCCGCAGAAAACGAATGAATAGATGAACCAGTCAATACAAAATAGACAACTAAAATAAATACTTGTTTGAAATGAGGTATTGTAATCATTTACATTGTTCGGACTGTTGTCCTTATCTTTATTGCCATATTCACGGCGTTTCGGCCGTTGTACGCTTCAGCCTTCTTCGGGTGATTGGAATTTCGAAGTGAACCCTCTATTTCTTCCACCGGGGGCAGATTGTTCTAGTTCCACGAGCCATGCCTCTTCTGGATGTCTCAGTTATCTCCCTTTAACTCAACTCTCCCAGTTTTGATTGTTGATTTTTTTTTCACCACTGCAGTAGTCAGGTATTGAACTCACAACTCTTTGTGTCAAGTCACTGAGTCCAACCAACATTTTTATCCACTGGGCCATGTATCCTTGAGGACATCAGTGTATGATGTTTTGGGGACTAAAATAAATACTCAAGTAAGTTACAATAACTGAAGTAGTCATTCGACAATTTATTAATAGTTCAAAAGACAGTTCTCTGTCCTTCCAAACAGACAGAAGTAACAGGGAATACATATAGTTTTAAAGTGTTTTGTAGCTGCGAAAGCTTCCATGAATAGACGTTTGCCAATCTTTTCTTACAAAGTGTCGGATGAGACGATAATGTTGAGGTCTTCTCGTCGTGGCTTCTGTTCAATGGGAGGTCAAATTAAGACGGACAGGAGAAAGAAAAGATAATGCTATTTGGAGAGCTACATCCACACAGGAGTGTGCATTCCTTTTCTTACAGTTCACTGGAGTATCTTTTTGTGCTTTAAGAGTAAGTGGTCTCTTTTGATCGAAACAAAGAAAAACAGAGAGATTTTCCCCATTCCTTTGCCTTACATTCGCAGTTTCACAGCATGATTTTTAACCACGGCACTTTTTTTCTCTCTGTTTCATCCTTAACCTGCAGAAGTTATCTTCAGAAGACCCGCCACCGGTCGACCGGGCTAACTCAATAGCGTAACACTATTAAAATCTCTCCAATCTATCGATGTTATTGAAACCGACAAACATAAGTATTAGGAAAAATAGTGGAGTGGTTTTCCGTTACCTTCCCCGGTTTCGATTTCGGAGTTGTCTTTCTCCAAGACTGATAGCAGACTAAGGCTAGTTATTCTAGTCTACCCTGTTATTTAACCTGCAGCTGGCGGGGGAAAGATGAGACGGGCCCGTGCCTTTCCCAAGGGCATAGTGCGAAGTGGACGCAACAGACTAGACACGAACATAGACTTAGCTTGCTGATTCCACTTTCCGCGCTGATGACTGTTAATCTACTGGAATATAATTTTAAAAAAAAAATGGAATGAGTGGATAACCATAGATACTTACGCCCTACTCTTAATAGAAGGGTGGGTTGGGATAAAAGGGTAAGTTGGAATAAAAGGGTAGGTTGGAATAAAAAGGTAGGTTGGAAAATTTATTCAAAATAAAAATAGAGTGGATTTTCGAATAAACGGACAGGCTGGAAAAATAAATTAGCCGGAGGTACGAGTATGGCGGAAATAGCAGTTGGCATTTTTTTTTTTTAATTAAATTTAAATAGCCAGACAGACTCGTCTGTTCTGGACGCGAGATTGGAAGGCATTAAAAAATAGTAAATATTGAAACGTCCGTAAAAATTATTGGGAAGAATTTAACTTACAATTTAGGAAGCATCTGTCTATATTTCTGAGATGAGGTATTGTAACTATTTACATTATTTTAAATTGTTCGGAGAGTTATCCTCATCTTTATTGTCATATTCACGACGTTTCAGCCGTTGTACGCTTCGGCCTTCTTCAGGTGATATACATTGGAATTTCGAACCAAACCCTTTATCTAGTTCACCGGGGTAGTTTGTTCTAGTTCTAGTTCCACGTGCCGCGTCTTTTCTGGATGTCTCAGTTTCAGTTATTTCCCTTTAGTAACTGAACTCTCTAAATTTTTGTTCATCTCTGTTGTGGCCAGGTATTGAACTCATAACTCTTTGGGTCAAGTCACTGGATTACTTCAACCAACGCTTTTATCCACAAGGGTTCGGTTCAAAATGTTAATGTATATCACCTGAAGAAGGCCGGAGCGTACAACAGCTGAAACGTCGTGAATATGACAACAAAGATGAGGACAAGAGTCCCAACAATGTAAATAGTGTAAATTTAGGAAATCTTGTTGACACACCTATTCCGGCTGAAACAAAATATGAAAAAACAACAGCAAAATATGCATGATTCATATGTCAGGTCACTGTGCAAGTGCTACACATATCAAGTAACCTAGTACTACCTGCCATATAGCTGGGTTGTCGGCGACTAAACCGGTTTCCCCACCAGGCTTTTCTGGTGAGGAAGATGGCTAGACACCCAATAGGATTAAAAAAACAAGACCTGTCAAACGGAACCTTCTTGCAAAGTCAACGGGCATCTAGTACAATAGGATAGACTGGACTCCTATGTATACAACCAGCACGATGATAACACAGGGCGGAGGGATTCCTAGACTGAAGTCAAGGGCCGGATGAATGGTGTCCGTAACCAAGGCCAGCCTTTAATGAGTGGGGGGGTTATCGGTTGTGATCTGACTGAGAGAGGGTTGGGTTCTGTAATGTCTACTTGGCCAAGATATGCTACGCACAAAGGAATGCCTCGCCGGTTTTCAACCCAAATATATAAAGGGAACCGGTCAGGTACTCAGCTTCGCAGCGACTCTCCGACCCTAACGCCACACTCGGTCATAAGACTGATGATGATGATGATGATGATGATGATGATGATGATGATGATGATTTATCATTCCACAATAGTTATTCTTCATAAATGATGGTGCCGTTATAGGTTATTTAAGATTTAACTAATCTAAAGTGTGGCGCAGTATTGTTTATCTAAATAGATCAATTTCAGCAAAGATTACTGGGATCCTACTTGAAATAATAGTAGTTATTATTATTATTGTTGTTGTTGTTTTTGTTTTTGTTTTTGTTGTTGTTGTTTCACGGAACCAATGCTTGCTACCTAGAAATTACCATGAACACATGCTGAATAAACTGTTAACCCGAAATGCGGATTCTGTGATAAATATCCAGAAACAATTGATCATCTTGTATCAGGTTGCACGGTGTTAGCTTCTGGAGAATATAAAATTCGGCATGATAGAGAGGGCCATTATCTGTACTGGAAAATATGCAATTTTTACGGGAAGGAAACTGTAAGAAACTGGTATGAACACCGCCCAGAATCGGTTGCAGAGATAGAACGTGTAACAATTTTACGGGATTTTATAATACATACAGACAGAACAATCAAAGCTAAACTCCCAGACGTTGTAATCAAAGACAACAAAAACAGAATATGCTTTCTTATTGACATGGTAGTCCGTGCAGATTGTAATGTATTTTTAAAGATCTTCAAAAACTATCAAAATACAAGGATTTTGAAGAGGAATTCTCGAAAATGTAGCACATGAGGACATCAATAATTCCAGTTGTAGTTGGAGTCCTCGGATTGAATGGAAAAGATTCCAGTAGACTCGCTGAAGGGATTCACGGTAGACCACGCCTTAAAGAAATACAAAAGATTGTACTCCCAAGTACAGCTGAGACATTACGAAAAGCTTTATCGATGTAAAATGTGTGTGATCTTAGCTTTTTTATTTTTCTACAAAAATTAGTGGAAAATGTCATGAAGCCATTTCTGACCTGAGGTCTCTGGTTGGGACCCGGAAGTAAATGTGTATACAACAAAAATCAGCAGAAGTAATAATATCTTCATTTTTACAACAGGGGATGCCTATGGTGTTCGAATGACAGTCATCTCAGACTTCCAGCATCTTCCTCAACACCGCTGTAATGGAGATATTTTCAGTCCTGTTTATCTTCAATTTCCACGGTCTTGCCTGTACTGTTTTCCAAGCTGTTCCAAGTGCTTAACTCATGATGGAAACGACTCTAAACCTCACGTTACACAGCTTGTCCATTTCCTGATGAGGTCCAGGTTATTATTATTATTACTATTAAGTAGTGTAGTAGTACTCTACATGATGTAAATTATCAACAGCAAAAAGTCTTCTATTTTTGCCTGTAAAATCTATTTATATACGAATTTTAATCGTCATCATCCTTATTTTTAGTAATATTAAAATGAATTTGTCAGAAAAATCTGTTTGTGTGTGCATGCGTGGAACTATACAGATTATTAATATCGCAATAAAACCTGGACTTTTATGAGTCTTTGTAGTGTCCGATTTTGTAGCAGATAGCGCTAGAAATAATTAAAGTTTTCTATTGTACTAGTAATAATCACTTACTATTGTAATGATCTATCACCTGCTATTTTTCTTTCTCTCTTTTTTGTATCACTATATATATATATATATATATATATATATATATATATATATATATATATATATATATATATATATATATATATATATATATATATATATATATATATTACTCTTCAAGTAAATTGAATTGAGTTCTCTGAGATGCTGGCGTATTTCGTATAGAGGAAAACGTTAAAATTCCCCCTCCATGCTGCCGTGCGACGATGGCCTAGCAGTAAGATGTCTGCCTGATGTCAAATCAGTTGAGTTTCGATCTCGGCATGAAGCAATCGGGCGTCTAGCCACTCTGAGGAGCTTTGATAGAGCGAAACAGTGTGTCTGTGGATGGCTTTATATATATATATATATATATGTGTGTGTGTGTGTGTGTGTGTGTGTGTGTGTGTATGTATATATCACTTTAAACGCTATGTATGCATTTGTAACACTTTAAACGTTATGAAATGGGGTAAGTCCAACAATTATTTCTTACGTTTTCTGTTATTTTTATAGATGTAATTTATTTAAGTAAAAGCTATTTTTTTATTATTTAAACGCTATAAATTAGCAATTACCGACCTGAATGATTTGAGACATTTCGTAGAAAATATGCGCGCTCTCTGGCAGGAATCGAACTATTCTGCCACAGAGAAGCCTCTGGTTAGCATTTAAACAGCAAGTAATATCGACAAAGATAGATAGATAGATAGATAGATAGATAGATAGATAGATAGATAGATAGATAGATAGATAGATAGATAGATCATGAAATTAGTAAAACACTATGGACGGAGTGCGTAAGCAACGAAGAAGTCACAAGAAAAATGGTAACAAAGAAAAATCACTTATATTCAGAATCAAAAAGAGGCAGCTGAGATTTCTTGGCCACACAGTGAGACAGTAGGGCTTGGGGAATTTGACACTGAGAATATATGTCAAAGGGCGAGAACAGGAGAAGACACCTGACGAGCTTGTGTGACTGGGTGATGGAATGAGGAGTAGAAGGGATGGATAAACAGATAAACGTAGCTAAAAGCTACAAGGGATAAGAAATTGCGGAGGGTCATGATCGTCCACGTTCTGAATTGACATGCTGCATAGAAGGAGGCTATCAATAATAGTATCAAAACGTATGCATTATTTTTCATGTTATCAATAGCAACCGCCTGTGGGGAGTAATATTCAATGTGATAGTTTGGTTAGCCATTACGACTGACTCGTTTGTTCGATATTCAATAACTGCTCTATACTTGGCGCTTTTTAGTCAAAACTAAGCTAAACTTATATAAATAACAGCATTCTACGTAGGGAGCCTTGGTGTGAGGTTATCTTTAGCGAGACAACCTGATTGACTATTTCTACCGAGAATCCAAACTATGGTAAGGTTAGTATTAGGTTGGTGCAAAAATAATGTCGTTTTTTTGACGTTCAACTTCATGTGAGAAAACGACATTATTTTTGCACCAACCTAATAAATTAGAGCACTCTACTTCGAGTCTTAAATAATTGCGTGTTTTCGACCGGTGTTCGACCTCAAGCAAAGGAATCCAAATTTCAGACGCTGATTTTCAAGGCGATAATCATGAGAAGGGGGTGGTCGCAACACGATCTTTTATTTCTCAGTTTCACACCTATTCTAAGCTTAAAAGAAGTGAAATCAGAGAAGGAATGAAAACCACCCAGAAGACTTCTATAACATGGGGTGGCCAAACTTGCTTAATGTAAGATCAATACACGATGAAGTTCAGATATTTGAGAGCCTCAAGACATGAACAAAATATTTACACATACGTTTTTATTACATACACACGTTTTAATCCAATGGGGTCTCAATTCATACCCAGTAAATAATTATAAATCTTGAAATTTTTAACTTTTTTATTAACTGCGATGAAAAAAAGAAGCTCGGGCAACATAATTCCACAAGCCGCATATTAAAGATCAAATAGCCACATGTGGCTCGTGAGCCGTGGTTTGATCGCCCCTATTCTATATGTACCGCTTCCCTTCAGGTGATCATAGCTTTCCACAACCTCCTATTTTATGTGGCTTAGCAGTTTTCTCCCTTTTTCTAACGCTACCGTACACTTTCACCAACCATTCACACAAGCTCGTCAGTGAATCGCGGTCTTCCCCTATCTTTCTTGCTCTCAATAGGCCTCTTGAAGGTTAAGTTTTCCGAGACTGCCTTCCTCATTATGTGTCCAAGGAATTGCAAATGTCTTTTTCTTATTCTGGGTATGAGTGTTCTTTCTGTTGCCATTGAAATCAGGATACCCAGGAGGGTGCTGGCGTATAAAAGAGATTCGATGTCGCGTAGACCCATCGCCAGTGTTTGATTGGAGTGGCCTTTATGTTAGGGTGACTGCAAGTAAAAGCGTTTTATGCTAATGCATTATTACGAATTCTAACACTCAGATTGGAGGTCAGTCGTCAAGTGGGGCCTACCCGACCCCCAGAAAATCATCTGCTCCCCCCTGTGAAAAATGGTGCGAACTAATTTTCGTGTGCAATTTTTTTTACTCACATCCTCCCGTTTTTACAGTGACCGGTACCGAAATTGGACGTAAATAAGGAAAAAAAAAATTGGGGGGGGGTGTTTTGTTTGTTTTTTGAGGGGGTATGATTTACCTTTTTTCTTTAATTAATATGCACGTTGGAAAAGGAAATAGCATCAAGCACCGAAAATATCTTCCATGAAAGGTTTATGTTATAAGAATTGGAACGCTAAAATTAGTTCGTATTTTAATTGGAGGAGCAAATGATTTTCTTGGGTAGGAGGTCAGGCACCCTAGCTTCCTCTTTGGTGACGGTCCTGCTATCACTTATCCTCCAGCGATAAACAGCAGACAACTGGTGTGAATATGATTGATGGATTCGTTTTCTACAGCTTATTAACCCTTTGAAGGTTATTTAAAACCAGAAAAAATTTAGATTGTAAGAATTTTCTTTTTCTTTTAGAAATAATAATGATTTAGTGATACAAGTTTTACTAATTAACCCATAGCTGGGGGAGAAGAGGTGGATTCATACATTTTCCCCTAAGGATATTTGCGCCTAAGTGAATATCACGAACACAACTGCAATTGGAATTCGGCTCTCCGAGTAACAGTTCCGAGCCATTATCCACTGCACAACGCTCACATCCAAGCTTACAGTATCTGGTATTTTCAAGCCACCCATCTCGTTACTAACTAGGCTCGACGTTGCTTAACTTCGGTGATCGTACGGGAACCAATGATTCGAGGTGATATGACCGTAAGTGGCGAATAGGTACATACAGTGCTGCTGCTGCTAATAATAATAATAATAATAATAATAATAATAATAATAATAATAATTGCAGCCCGGGACCAAGGCCGCGCAACCAGATCCTATCAGTGTCACATGATCAATGATGGAACTAACCCGAAATGCCGGATCTGCTGAAAATATGATGAAACTGTCGATCATATTATCTCAGGATGTCCGCAACTAGCCAAAAATGAATATACCCACAGACATAACAAGGATTTATGTGCACTGGAAGATATGCAAGAAGCACAAAATCAAAACCACTGAGAGATGGTATGAGCACCAACCAGACACAGTTACCCAAAATAACGATGTAACTATTCACTGGGACATGCCAATTCAAACTGACAGGGAAATAAAGGCCAACAGACCTAATGTTATCATAAAAGACAAGAAATTCAGGAAGTGTATGTTTACTGACATAGCGGTACCATCTGAGAGAAACACCTCCATGAAAATTATCCAGAAATTGTCCAAATACAAGGACCTGGAGGTCGAGATTAACAGGATATGGGGAATGAAGACTGAGACTGTACCAATAGTAATCGGAGCTCTGGGCCGTGTGAGAAAAGGAATGGACAATTTTACTAACAGTGTCCCAGGTAACATCAACATACAAGTTGCCCAGAAGATTGCCCTACTAGAAACATCCCATATACTAAGAAAAGTGCTATCAATTAAATGACAATTTTCCTATAGGGGCTAAGAAGCATAGTTTGAACCTGGCTCTACAGAATCCAAAGTAGGAAACATAACATACACAAATCATAATAATAATCGTAACAACAACGTCAGACACGCAAAGTTGTGGGGTGTTTGCTTGATGCTAATATTAATGCAAAACCAGGCAAAAATATCGAATAAGCAGAGTAAAAAGACAAATAATAACCAAATGACAAAGACATCAATACAAAAGTCTTTGGAAAACGAAGCAAATACAAAGAACTGGAGATTGAAATAGAAAAAGAAAATCAAAAAGGCAAAGTACATATCTCACGCAGAGCTTTGGCCATTAATAATAATTTTTCCATCTTATTTTTTTTTTTTTTTTACACAAATGTGCAAGGGAAAATATCATGATACCATTTATGACCTTAAGGCTCTCGCTGGACGGCCTTCAAGTTTGGAGGGCATCGGCTGTGATCTGACAGAGAAATGGTCGGGCTCCGCCAGGTCTACTTGGACAAGATATGCTACGCATAAACGAATGCCTCACCGGCTTCCAACCCAAATATGTGAAGGGAACCCTGCGACGACCCTACTTCTAAACTCGGTCACAAGACTGATGATGATGATGATGATGATGATGATGATGATGATGATGATGATGATGATGATGATGATGATTTATCATTTTTATCATTCCACAATAGTTATTCTTCATAAATGATGGTGCCGTTAAAGGTTATTTAAGATTTAACTAATCTAAAGTGTAGCGTAGTTTTTGTTTTTTTTCTTCTTTTCCCAATCAAGCATTAGTAAAATATTCTGGGTAAAAGACATCAGAATTTCACTGTTTTAAATTATAATGATATGGAGTTGCCGAAGCCAATATGAAAAGAATACATGTATGCAGTATTGTTTATCTAAATAGATAAATTTAAGCAAAGATTACTGAGATCCTTCTTGAAATAATAATAATAATAATAATAATAATAATAACAATAATAATAATAATAATAATAATAATAATAATAATAATAATAATAGTTGTTGATTTGCTTTTGAATTTCTTTCATTCTCAGACCCAAAGCTCCAACGACAACGGGGACAGTTTTTAAGTACCACATCTTTTTCTATTTCAATCTTCAGCTCTTGTTTGTTGTAGTTGGAGTCCTCGGATGGTTGGAAAAGATTCCAATAGACTCTTTGAAGGGATTCCTGAAAGCCCATATGCTTTAAAGAAATACATGAAATTGTTCTCAGGAGTAGAGCCCACACCTTACGAAGGGCTTTATCTATATAAAATGTGTGTGTGCGTGTGTGTGTGTGTTTATTTGGTGAGTGGAAAATGTCATGATGCCATTTCTAACCTTAGGTCCCCGGAAAGAAATGTGTACACACCAGAAATCAAAGGAAATATTATTATTATTATTATTATTATTATTATTATTATTAATAATAATAATAATAATAATAATAATAATTTCAAAATATATTCTCAAAATTAAAGTAACAAGAGACATTCTGTAAACTTATAATGCAACATCATGACGTTTTATGATACGATTTATGATACGAACTCTTAGGAAAGTAGATATATAGTTTTTATTTTGTTACTTTTAAGCGATAAGTAGCATTGTTGCACTACTTTTCTTTGAATGATTACGCTACTTATCAAGTTAAGTGACGCGGGACTGTGTTTAAAATAAGCATGTTTTTATCTCATCCTCCAATAGTAGCTGTTGATGTTGTATAGTAAGGTAAGTTCAAGAATTTACCTAACCGTTAAGTTGTAGTAGAGGAAAGCGAGAAAAACACGAGTAACCATCAACTGCAAAAAAAGACAGAAAATCTGGTGATCAGCAAGAGAAAAAAAAGCCCGAAATGCAAGTTACGAATTGGATATATATATATATATATATATATATATATATATATATATATATATATATATATATATATATTATCTGTTAATACATTATTTTTATAGATACAATTTATTTAAGTAAATGCTCTGTTTTTAATTATACAATATTTATTACATTTACCAACCTGAATATTCGAGAAATTTCGTAGAAAATATGCGTTCTCCGACAGGAATCGAACCTGTATTTCTATACGAAAACCAGCATTTGATCTGATTTATTATACCATTTAAGCGTCTGTTTAGCAAGTCCAAATTACTGTTTTTATAAACTCACAATCTTCGACGATTTTTCTCAATCAATCATATCTGCTCACGAAATATATCTTAACGTAAACAATGACTACGTATAATGAAATGGATTAAGTCTGACAATTATTTAATATATTTTCTGTTTATACTTTACTTTTTATAGATACAATTTATTTAATAAACATCTAGCAGATGCGGAAGTTCAAATATCTGGGAAACGTTTTTACAGAAGATGGAAAATGCGACATCGCGACCCGAACACGCATTAAACTAGCTATAGAAGCCTTCGAAATGCTAAACAAAGTGCTGAGAAAGAGAAAAATTATTTAAAAAACAAAGAAAAGAGTTCTGGATAGCTAGATGGTAGCCATCCTCTTATATGGCAGTGAATGTGCGACAATTTACCCAAGGATGAGGAAAAACTAGCTGCAGAAATGTGGTTCTACAAAGGATATGAAAAATCCATTGATGGAGCAAGCGAGCGAGCAACAAGGACGTCTTAAAGAAAGTGGCAACCGAATGAAAACACTTATACTCTAAATAAGAAAAAAGACAACTGAAGTTCTTTGCATACATAATGAGGAAAGAGGGCTCGGAAAACTGTACCCTCAAGAGGCATAGAGCAGGAGAGATAGAGGAAGGTAGCCATCCACTGGCGAGTTTGTGTGAATGGATTGCAGAAAGGGGGCCCGACGGCTTTAGAAAAGGGAGAAAAAAACTGCTAGGAGTCATACGAGATACAAATCGTGAAGAGCCATGATCGCCTATGTCCTGAATGAACACAGCACATAGAAGAAGAAGAAGAAGAAGAAGAAGAAGAAGAAGAAGAAGAAGAAGAAGATTTAAGCCCTGTTTCTGGGATATAGCGAGGATTCCTCTTGAAATAGAGTAGAATGGTAACCAAACTCGTAGCTTTTCGGACCGTATTCTTTTGTCGGACGTAGAGAATTTTGCACGATTGTAAATGCTTGCATTATATGTTATTGGTTGGCTGATTTTGTTTAGCGGCATATAAACCCCTATAGGTTATTTAATGTCGAAATCTTAATATTTTGAACACAAGTTTATGGATTCAACTACAGATAAAATATTGTTGGCTATTTTGCTATAAAATTTATTGATGGTAATTTTTTTTACTATAAAGGGGCATTGTTGGTAAATTTTATTACAAATAGGTATTGTTTGCATTTTTTAATATAAAATGTATTGTTGGTATTTTTATAAAAATATATTTTTCTACTTTCATGGTATTTTGTTTTTGTTTGGGGGTTCACTATTTCCCCATAGCTGGGACCCTAACAGGTACTACTACCTCGGATCAGGGTGGACCTGGGAACAACAGCAATTAAGAGGTGGTTCCACAATCTTCAGAACTTCCAATCTCTCAATCAGAGATCTTACTGCCAGATGTAGTTTATCGTCATACCAAGGACTGCATTATATGCTGTGTGTGTGCGTGTATGTTCGTGTGTCTGTGTATTTATGAAAGTATTATCAATATGATATTGTTAGCTACAATATATATATATATATATATATATATATATATATATATATATATATATATATATATATATATATATATATGTATATATATACATATATATTAAATTTAAAATTCGTAAGATTTTTCAAACTGTTTGAAATGTTTGATAGTATCTTAATTCCAATTGTAAGAAAAACTTTGCTCCGTTTAATTAAAATAAACATTGACCGCTCTTTGTGAGTCAGTTTTAACATTTAATATTTAATAATTCAAATTCTATACTGTGTTAATAGGACACGCGCGGATTATCCCAATACATATATATATATACATATATATATATATATATATATATATATATATATATATATATATATATATATATATATATATATATTAAAGAGATTTATATGTTTAACGTTCTTTTTATAGATACAAGTATTTAAGCAAATAGTCTCTTTTATAATAAACAGTATTAAATAACATTTATTATAAAACAGAGCATTTGCTTAAATACTTGTATCTATAAAAAGAACGTTAAACATATAAATGTCTTTAAAATAAATTGTCGGACATTGTCCAATTCAAATATATATATATATATATATATATATATATATATATATATATATATATATATATATATATATATATATATATTTATATATATGGGAATGCAAAAGTAAGTATAGATTAATGAAAAACAAAACAAATGTATTGATTATACAAACATATCAATAATAGACATATCAATCCCTCAAATGTTCAAATTGTTTGCCCCCATCAGTCACACACCTTTCCTTACCTGCAAAAAATATTATTATTATTATTATTTATTAAAAAAACAAAAATTATAATAAATATATTATAATAAAAATTATGAAAATAAAAACTTTAAAAAGAATTTTGATGAATTAAATGGATTTTAGTATTAAATGAATACTAGAAACACTCTTATAATACTAGTATAATACTTATTGCATACCTATTTTTGCAGCACCTTGTATGTATATATATATATATATATGTGTGTGTGTGTGTGTTTGTGCGTGTGTGTGTACGCGTGTGCGTCTAATCGAGCTCCCTGTGCTTGCAAGCGACCATGTGCATGTTAGTTTTGTGTGCACGCGCTTGTTTGAGGGCACTCGTCGACGACGTCGGCCGCGTATGCCAGCGTGGCGTGCGTGATGATTACCTACAATAAGTGCTATGTTAGCACTCGTGGTATTCGCCTTTTGCTGCCGAGGGGTGAGGGGGGGTGAACAAAAAAAAGAAAACAAAAAAGGAGGAGGAAGAAAAAAAGAAATGCTTACAGTTACGGTCGCAGTTTACCACCACAAGCAAGTGATTTTCATTCGACGTTAAGTTAGTAGTAGTAATAGTAACAGTGATATATATATATATATATATATATATATATATATATATATATATATATATATATATATATATATATATATATATATACAAACAAAAACAAAGTTAGTTTCATAAGACTTACCTGAGCAGTGATATGAATGCATCTTATCATTGGTGTATTCATCTTCCTCGTAGTGATCCCGGAGTTTATTTTTATTGATTAGGTGTTGCCTGAAAAGTCTAATTTTATTCCTTTTTTCTTCCACGGTGTGGTTGACCCTGGAAACGTCGGGGACGTTTTTTAGACCCAGGTTTGTAAGTAAGTCGTTCTTTACAGCCTGTATAAGGGCAGGGTCGACGTGCGATCTCGGGGAACTGGAAGGGGTAACGTTATTGGTGCTTGTGGCGAGACTGCTGGTGCTGAGAAAGGCAGCGGCGGCGGCGGCAACGGCCGTTGGCTTCTTGCCTGTCGTAGTCGTTGTCGTAGTAGTCGTCGTCGTGGTAGTAATAGTCGTAGTCGTACTTGTCGTTGTCAAAGTCGTTGTTGATGATGATGATGATGATGATGATGATGATGATGATGCCGACGACGACGACGATGATGATGATGATGAAGAGGGGGAGGAGGATGGTAACAATGAAGTTGACGATGATGTTAACAGCGACAAAGATGACGATGATGATGATGACGATGATGATGATGACGGTGGTGGAGGTGGTGGCGGCGGCGTTGACGGCGCAGAGTTTTCTACTGTTGTTGTTGTTGTGGTTGTAGTGGTGGTGGTGGTGGTGGTAGTAGTGGTTGTGGTGGTGGTTATGATCTTCGTCGTTTTTGTCGACTTCGTCGTAGTTTTTGTCGTGGTCGTAGTCGTGGTCGTCGGGGTAGCTGTCGCCGCAGTCGGACTGGTTGTCACCCGTAGCCCACCTTCTTTGTACAACTTGTCCGACTGCTTCGCCGCGTAATAATGTGATGGCAAACAGCTACATCGTTTGCAACCCAGCAAAGTCGCCAATGAAGTAATAAGTAACGCACAAAAATAAAAAGAACGACTTTTCATAACTCGACAGGCCAATAGGAGGTCTATATAACACGAGCTGTTTTTTTGGGGGAAAAAAAAAATCTTGCAATCTCCACCAGCCAGTCCGTCTGTCTATCTGTCTGTCTATCAGTCTATCTATCTCTCTATCTAAATCTAACTAGAGCAGTTAATCACACTATCACACTATCTACAAATCCGTCTATGCCTCTGTCTATCTGTCAACCTTTTTCTTTCTTCCTTCCTTTTTCACCAGTCTACCCGGTTGTTCAAT